>CM067224.1:320588-402490 GCA_034190945.1 Octodonta nipae | reverse complement strand
TTTCCATTTTAATTTGTTAATTTGTCCCTAAAAATTAACTTATGGGGTTTTCCTAATAAATTATTTCCGTTTATATTCTATTATTTGGGGGCCAAATAATAGAATTAGGGATTTGTTCATAATTTTTCCTAATTTAAAATCCAAAAAAATGAGGTCTTAGAGTTTGGGGAATAACGGGGGGATTGGGTATTTTTTTAAATATTTTTTTAATAATTTTAAAAATATTCATTTTAAAAAATTAAAACAAAATATATTTCTATTCGTCATAATGTGCCCTGTGATTTGATATTATATACATGACCCGTTAGAAACAACTATTAATTTTTATTTGCCATTTAGTTCTATAATTTGCCCCCAAAATGAATATTACGGGGTTTATCCTTATTTTTTCAGTACAGTTCAGGTGAGGGGGCTATACTTCTAGTTTTCGAAATTTTTCAGCTTATGGTTTCAGAGATAAGGGGGGGAATGGGTAATTTTTTTTATATTTTTGTTAATATATTTTAATTTATTTATTTTATAAATATGAAAAAAAATATATTTGTTTTCTTCATCATGAGCCCTTTGATTTGATATATAACATGCTGGGTTAGAAACAATTTAATTTTATATTTTCCATTTAATTCTGTAATTTGCCCCCCAAAATTAAAAGTAGAGGTTTCTCCTTATTTTTCCAGTAAATTTCAGGTCAGAACCTATAAATATATTTTTTTCAAAACTTTACGTTTTATAGTTTCGGAGATAAGGGGGGGGGAATGGGTATTTTTTTTTAATATGAAAAAAATATATTTGTGTTCCTCAGAATGAGACCTTTCATTTGATATATTACATGATGCGTTTGAAATTTTTTTTTTCTAAATTTTTATTGAAATTCTATAATTTGCCCCCCAAAATTAATTTAATGGTTTCTCCTTATTTTTCCTGTAAAGTTCGGGCAACGTTCTATATTTTCTATTTTTTTCAAAATTTTAGGCTCAGTAGTTTCGGGGATCAGGGGGGGGGGCGGTCGATTTTTTAGTTTTCCCCCCAGAAGTATCCCTAAAATCAAATTTTTTTCTTTTACTATATGTACTCCTGATTGGGTCAACAAACTATACATTGATACCAAATTTCAACCTCTTCCGTCCAGTAGTTTAAAGAGAAAATTGCTGTGATGTGACCCTAAAAATAAAACAATGAAAACTACCTGAGTTCAAAAAACTGAAAAGTTGAAAAATAATTATAACAAAATACAACTCTAGTAAATAAATAACACATTCAATGTTGTTAGGTACCTACCCAGGAAGTAAAAAATGTAAACCTTAAAACGTGCTCATTCTGTACAAATTAATTACCTATCAATCTAGTATATTTTTGAAGTCGGGGCCAAGCAACAGTCAAGTTTGATGAAGTCGTAGGTATATACCTAAGTAGGCAGTGCAGGATTTTAGGTTTGCTTAGCCTCGACTTCAAAAATATATCTACTAGATAGGTAGATAATTAATTTGTACCTACAGAATGAGCACATTTGTTTACTCTTTGTGTAGGTACCTCACAACAGTGAATGTAGTATTTATTGTCTAGTGTTATGTTTTGATAATTATATTTAACTTTTTAATTCTATTTGGAAGTCGGTTAATATTTTAAAAAAATGCTTTATTACATAAATTATTTAAATAAGAAAAGTTCGTTTATAAAAACACTTTACTGCCATAAAAACTTGTTTACACAATTTGTTCTTTTATTTAACTGTATTTTCATCAATATTTATAAAGTGTAGTTGAGAAGATATTCCTAAATTCAATACAAAATAAATACCGACAGGAAGATAAAGCTGACGTTGGTACCTGTCCACATAAAGAAAAGAAGTACCACTTGCTGCTCGCCAGCTGTAGGTTACTGCGATATTGCTGGCAGCTTGGCGGTTAGTACATGTGTACGTTCGGAACGGTTTCTCAAAGACGTACTTTGTTATTGCCGGGTAATGTTATCGAGTTTTACAAGGAATTAGCCTGTGTAGTGAAACAAAATTTGGTAAAATCTAAAGAAAAGGATATTTCGAAACATACATGAATCATACCCAAGCAGAATATCGGTAAGGTTTATTTTCTCAAATATAAATAAAACTACATAACCTCAAAATTACTGTATACAAAACAAGTTGTTTTAAATAGTTGACAATTTAAACATAGAATATTTTCATCTTGTAAAATAATTACAATACAATAGTGTTACTAACATGTTCTTTTAACTGTAAAGTAGCTTCAACAAATATAGAAGTGTTATGAACAATGACCTATGCCGTTAGTTTTATTCGCACATAAATCCAGCCTATTGAATAACAAGGAAATAGAATTTTTAACTGCATTGTCAGTTTGTTTTTGTTCCTTACCAATTTCATATAATCTTAGCTTAAAAGTGAGCTACAAGAGACACCTGCCACATTATTATACAACATATGTACATTATAAAAAACTTCAAGTAGGTACATTCCTAAATAAGGCGCAACTTATTAAAATACATTTAATTATTGTTTTTAAGTCTGATGTAAAAAATTGGCATCTTGGGCAATTTTTCATATATGAAAACACCTTTAATAAAAAAATAATTAATCTCTACACCTGTTGTTAAAATGTAATAAATTCGAACTTATTTAAAACTTATTTAAAAGAATTCGTATAGACTTTTCTCAATAATAAATTGTTTGGTTAATGCACATTATTTTAAATAACAATATTAGTCCAGTCAAACTAGTCACCGAACGTCGAAAAAATTCCTTTAGAAACAAATATTGTAAAAAGTATTTACAAATGAAATCTCAGATGTTTGGTTTTGCCAAACATTTAATTTAAATTTAAAAATGGTTGTTTCCTTTTAAGAAACTTTCAATTGTTTTCTTAAAGTTATATGCACCTTTAGTAATACAGATTTCGTATTTCATTATTTTTGAACCGAAAGATTCTTAACGTGGGCCCAGATTTACACATATGAAAAAAGATGTGCAAGCGAATGAATTGGATAGCTTGAGATTTCAGTTGTTTCGACACCGACACCACACACTTATATTACCCATACAATTCAGTTCACTGTGAAACAGAGACCAGGTAAAAACATTATGAGTTTCCCTTTTATAGAATACAACAATAATAAATAGGAGATAAACTCATATAACATCCAATTAATATAGGAAACCTGCACAAAATTTGCTTTTCTAATAAAAACTCCCAATTCTCTCTTTGCTATATATTACATTACGGACTTACCGACTTGACTTATGCTAAAAGTCAGAAGGAACACTATTAATTTCATACACCTTTTGTTAAATTTTTTGCCGCATTTACAATTCATCAGATATGAGCTTCAACTTGCAAGTTAATAATTCAACACATTTTATTTGGAACTTGTAGAAATTTAAATTAAGAATTAAATTACACATTAGGATTAATACTTGAGTCATAACAAAATAGTGACAATTATTTTAATTCTCCTGAAATTTATAACCATTACTAATGACAACACAAGGAAGTAGAAACAGAGACAGGAGAACATGAAACGGGAAGTGTAATTCGTAAGAAGCTTTCGCTTCCATCGTTCAGTCTCAGATGACTGCCGCTCTTTTTTTGGAACTCATAATCGTTTACACTTTAATTTGAAACAAAATTGTGTCGATAGAATTATTGTATCCAGAGATAGATAATTACTTTCACGTATAGAGAAATAATACAATCGCCTTCTTCTAAAGTTCGTTTTCTCTGTTGTATTCTTGATTGTATGTTTCCTTTTATACATATTTTTTGTTCATTTATTCGTACTTTTGACCTACGGATATTTCTCCTATTTAAAATTTATTACATTTACAAGGAATAAATTATTTTGTGTATTCTTTTATTTGAATGTGCTTACTATTTTCAATCTTTCTGATAGCCCCCGTATCTAGATGTTATTGTAATGTGTTTGTTCGAAGTAGCAGTATTTCGTTAAACTCATTATTAATGAATATTTTTAGGTTAATTATTCCTACAATATTTTTGATAATTATTGATTTTCTTTACCGGATCTGGTAATATCAGACTAGTGGTCTTTTCTATAATATAATGATTTAATAACAATCATTTTTAATGTATTTGGAATATTTTTGTTAAGAATACCTGTGGTTTTCTATGAACTTTTGATCGAATAAAGATTTTGTGATTGTTGCTATAACATGTGTATGAAAGGTGATTTGCTCAATTTATAATGTCTATTGTGAAGCTTGTTCTTTGTTGTTTATATCATCTAATATTTCATATAACTCTACAAGATTGGGGGAGTCCTAATAGTTCATAAGTCACCAACAAGACCTTACCAAACTGTGTTGGAAAAATATTAGTTCTTAAAAATTGTCATGAAAATGTTACTTTATGCAACTGACAGACGTAATCCCAATGCCATGCCAAAATATGCTCAGTAGAACTCATTGTTTAATTGAAAGTATGTATATCACCTGCATGACGTAATAAACAAGCATTTTTTCAAATTTTCATTTTGGACGTGTTATTAATATTTCGTAACGATATGAATTAGTAAACTACATAAGGAATAAAAATCAAACTCTAACTCTAACTAGTATTCATGGATGTGTAAATTACCATACGAAAGAGAGTTTCATAGAAAACCTGATTGCATTAACATGTACCGTAATTTTAATTCCAATGTTTCAAATTCAGGAAAGCAGTATTATTAAATATTTATAGCAAAACCAAAAGTTATGATGTCAAAAATTGTCCAAATAGAAAATATCAAATTTTTTGCTAGAAACAATTGCTACGAAAATTTCCTTACAAAGAGAATTCAACACAAATCACTCATTAAGAATCAGTACCAAACTCCTCGTGATTTTACTGAGACTCACAACAACCACACATCAAGAACAACTATACTGTAACTGCAGAGCCTGTCAGAATGATTGAAGGGAGTAGATAACACAGTTAATGTCAAAATCATTCAAATCAATTATATCGGAAAAATACAGAAATGATTAGTCAAAACTCAACAAATTGCATTTTTCTTGGGAATATGAAACATTTTATATCGAAGAAAAATCTGTGCAGCTAAGTGTACGAATTAATAAATAAACATAATAATTACATAAACATACTTGGACCTAGGCATAAACTACAATTTAACAATATTAAACAAAGAAGAAGAAGAGGATTGCAAGGCTTGTAGCGATGGTCATTTTTATTTTCAATAACCCTATCTCTGGAGAGTTCATAGTGTTTTACTTAGAATTTTTCTCATTTTCTTAATGGGATCACTGAAACGACAGAATTGTTTGATATTTCGTTTTATTAATTATACCATTTTTAGAGATGAAATATAAAATACAAATTTAGTTTAAGATCAGTGAAAACATTTTTTTTATTTAAAAAGTTGATGTATACCTTGTCTTGAAAGATACAAACAAATTGAATATTACAAATTTAAAGTTTGTAGAAATAATTTCCATAATGGGGTGTCAGGAATATTTCTTGTTAAATATTGGGATAATTTATTTAAGGATTTGCTTATTATGCGCTGAATTATTTTACTCTGTGTATAACTCACCAGGGAATACATCCTGCAGCACACAGCAAGCCCTAATAAAATTTACAATATCATGTATAATTTGTAGTTCGCAGTGAAACAGTTTGAGCAATTCCTATTTTAGCATGTCAAAGCAGTGTTCAATAATATATCGGCAACATGGTAGTCCTTGACTAAACAGCCTCCGACGACAAATTAATTTCCTTAGTCATTCAATGGATGAAGATGAGTTAATCACCACATTTCTGAGGTCATTAAAAAAACTTTTTTTGCCGCTGAAAACTGGGATCTGACGGATTTAATATTAATTAAAAAGTAGATTTTTATGTTTAAATTTATATATTATAGTTTCCATTGATATGGGGTCTCAAGTTTTGAACCATTTTATAAATACAGACTTTGGTGGTTAGTCCCAATATCAGCAAAAGTAAACACCAAAAGTAATTAGCAACTTCAAGAAAGGGCAGTTGGGTTGGCCAATTATTTAGAGCAGAGTAGGAGTAGGAATTTTGGTGAAAGGACCGTATTATTGAATAATAAGTAAACAACTTATTAAGGTACTCCAATAACTAAGCACTAAAGAATAGGACTGGAAGAACCAAAGTAACTGGCAAAATATAGATCTTGTGGTTTTGAATCAATTGAAGAGGAAGAACTGAAGGTATTGTGAATAGTTGGTAAGGACTGCACTTGATGAAGAGAAATATGAACGTTATTTTAAGCAATTTTGTTAATACAGACTTTGGTACTCAATCCCAAAATCGATAAAAGTAAAGGCAAAAAGTAATTACCAACTTCATGACAGTTCGTTAAAAACCGTTTATTTAGACGTTTTTTATTAATGGATCTGATTATTGAATAAGTGAAGAACTTATTAAGTTATCCCAATAACTAAGTACTAAAGAATAGGAATGGGCGATCTAAAGAAACTGAGAAGATATAGATCTCGTCGTCTTGAATGATTTGAGGAGGAAGAACTTAAGGTCTTGTGAACAGTTGGATAAGGAGTGTACTTAATGGAGAAAAATATGAACGTTGAGATATAACAAGAGTTATAACTTACCGCACTGGTTCACTGTTAGTTTTTGACACCTCATTTAGATGCAACTGTACATCCATCTGAGATCTAGATTCGACCAAATAAATATTATTTCTTAAGTTCATATTCTGCTAAGGTGGTACTTATACAGGCTGTTTATTAAAGTAGGGTTCCAAACTTCCGCTGTGTATATAACTCATTAAAAAAAGTCCCTATTAACATGTGCCCTAAAACGCACTCTAAGGACGCTATATGCCCTTAAAAGAGCTCAAACAAAACTGTTTTTTTTCTGGTATCGACAAAACTGTAGAAAATAAATATAAAAAAGTATAGGTTTTACTAACTTTTTACATTAAATAACATGTGCTACTCCGTTTATCGACATGCAAATTATAAGTGTCCTATTTAGGTTGATGGAGGGGGTTTTCGGCCCTTAATATTTCAATTTTTTTACAATTTTCTCTACAGATTTATAAAATCTTAACAATTTGACAAAGGTTTTTACGTTAAATTTTTAAGATTTTGTAAATCTGTAGAGAAAATTGTAAAAAAATTGAAATAAAAACAATAAAAAGTACTTTCGTTAGAGCCTTTAAGGGTATATAACCTCCTAAGCTAACCTAACCTAACCTAACCTCCTAAGGGTGAGTTTTAGGGCACATGTTAATAGGGAATTTTTGGCTTATTTTAATGTTATATACGCGGTAGAAGTTTGGAACCCCTATTTAGAAACACCCAGTATACCACCGAAGAAGAGCGGTAAAAACACAGAATATCTAACTTTTTCCGCCCTTCCCACCTCCTCTGTATGTATAAAATGCATAATTTTGTTTGTAAATTCAATAATGAAAATATATAAAAGAATTATAACTAATTACTCAATTTACAAAAAATTTAAAAAATTTCAATAATGCACTTAGGAGAAAAGCATTTATTGGTTCCTTTTTGAATGGAGTAAATTGTGAAATTTGTTCTTATGAAATATTTGTCGCTATAATAAATAAGTTCCGCCAATGATATCCCATTGGCCTAGAAACTAAGTTCCATTCGGTAAGGTTGCTGGCTAATACAGTATTTAAACGTTTGTTTCTACCAACATATTCTTCATCTTTCTTGTGGGATCGAGCATTATCAATTATAAAAATATTTAAAATGTTCTGAGTCTTGAACGGAACAATTGGTATAATGACATTTTCGATGTACCTGTTTCGTATCAACGTCTACGGTATATCGGTAAGGGATGTCAGACGTTTGTACATTATATCACCAAGCCATCTCACCATCTCCTTGAGAAAAACCACTTCTGTCCACAAGAGCTAATTGCGCCTGACGTTCTGGATCTCCATACTCTCTATAAGACTGTTCATTGCTAGCCCAATCCTAACCTCGTCGAAAAAAAATAATGTTTCTCCTCTATGGTTAAAACTTTTTAACCGACTTCCAAAAAGTGGGAGCTTATCAATTCGGCTGAATGTTTTTTTGTATGCTTATTGTTTATTCGAAAAGGGGTTTTGATTGTTTAGTCGAAAATAACACCATACTCGAGAAAAAAAGCTGCATATTCCTATTCTTTCTTCGTTGTCAGTGGCATTTAAATCTGAATAAAATATAAATTTTAGCGCTACATTTTTATGCCATTGACAACGACGTCAGATTAAGAATTTTTAAACATTTCAATTTTTGGAATATACCTATACAACCTTTTTTCTCTCTGTGTGTGCTATAGTATTCCTCAATCAAATCACAAAAAGAAACTGGAAGATGTCAGAAATAATCTTGAGAAAATAATTACTTACTGCATTGTGTTAACCAATATCACGAAAAGGTAACGTATAATTTTTCATCACGTTGCCGTTTTCCAGTTGTTAAGAGCCTACCATTCAATGAATCTGTACTGATTTTTCTGAAATGCCTCTATCAATTCCAATATTTTTAATTGAATTCTTAATATATTCCGAGATGGTTCCGTGGGCGGTATTCAAATGTTTTCGTAAAAAACACCATATATCTTCGAAACAGCTGAGCCGCTGTTAATAAACCTGTGCTACAAATGTTAGAATATTTGAAGTTTTGTTAGTTTCACATGTCGCCACTAACAGGCTTTTTTCGACATTCTAAATGAAATGCTTGTTTCTCAAAAAAATGCCTTGGTCTGATTTTTTTCATTAAAAAGTAGCTAAATGCGCCAAAACCGCATCTCGATAACTTGTTCCTAACTTGGCCAAAGGAAATTTTAACTGATCGAAATGGTGACCATCACACTCTATGCTTTGCTGCAGCCTCTCATGGGTAAAAAAATGGAGCTTCCATTTCGACTCTCGGTAGTTACGTATTGCATTACGATCTGGTTGTATGTTTAATCTGATACCCAATGTCCTTTAACCGTCCCCATAAATAAAAATCCAGACAAGTTAAGTCTGGTAATCGCGGAGGTCATGGAAACAGACTTCCTCCGCCAATCCACCGTTGTTGAAATACTGCATTAATATGATATGAGCAAAATGTGCTGGGCAACGATCCAACTGCAAGAACAAGTTTGCCTTGTTTCCAGTGGCACATCTTCCAACAGCAACGGTACTTGTTTGCCATTTAGGGATTGCTCGAAAAAATATGACCAAAAATTCTCTCAGTATGCCACACCACACTTTTAAACTCCAACGTGCTGAAGTTCACGCAACCAATGCGGATTTTCTGCAGACCAATAACGCATATTGTGCAGATTGAGCCTCCCATTACTTTTAAAGGTGGTTTCATCGGTCCACAGAGTTTGAAACAAAAATTCTCTATTTTTCTATTTTCGTGTTCAGTCGTCCTCTTTCAAGACCTGAAGCAAAAGGACATGATATGGGTGTCTTCTAAAAGTAATTAACAAAATAACTTAATAATTCCCTATATTTTGATGGCCATAAGTTCTAATGGCCATCACCTATGGTGCTTTAAAATATTTTGAACCGTTGTTCGTGATATGCCCAACTCAAGGAATAAATCTCTTGCATGCATACTTAACATGAGGATTTCCTTTAATATTTAACAGTACGCAGTTAATACTTATGTGTTTTCCCAAATCTTTGCCCTTGAATCGTATACCGAAAGACACCGATTTGTATATTGAGCCGCGTAAATTCTTTTTGCTACTGCGGAATTCTGAAGACATTCAAAATAAACTGCAAACATATCAACAGCTTCATCGTGCGGAAACCGCATTTTGTAAGCACAACAATTGCTCAAAGTAAATGAGCAAAGACAAAACGGTTCGGTACTATTTTCTCCTCTGTCCTTCCACCGATTTTTTTTATTTTGGTTTTGTTTAGTAGCTATCGACGACCTTTCGTGCAGAATGCTTCATTTTTTTATAATATTGCGTCATTCATTAAATAAAATAAAAAAATCATAATTTACGTCTACACTGGAGGTGGATTGACTTGAAAAACAAACTAAACAAAAAACTAACAAATTTTGGTCGATTCCGAAAGTTATTGCACATTATTACGCTATTCAGATCTAACACATAAAAAATTTATATTATATGATAATAATATGAAAGTTTGAAACATGTCTTTCTGAATATGATTTGTCAACTAAAATTAGAATTGTGTATCGTGTGGCAACTGATCAATGTGTTTCCGATAATATTTTATTTTAACATTATGCTTTTAAATTATATATTTCTATTTTAAACGCTAAATAGTTTCATACAATTTAACTAAGATTACAAAGCCCATAATGTGACTACAGTTAGTGAGATTTAAGATAAATAGTTAGATCTGACATCATGACAATATATATAATGTTCACGGCCATGTTGGTTTTAGCGAATTTGATTATTTTCATTTCAGTTTGACACATCATAACACTGTTGGCCATTAGGTTAATATTCCTTTTCAACTCTATGTGAAAATTATCAATGTATTATTTGAAAAATTTCAATACAAATGTATTTTGTAACATAAATTAACAGCAGATGCATTGTATTTCTTTATATTTTTGAAATAGTACAGAAATAGTCATCGCTAACTCTTTGTGTTAAATTGAATTTATTGAGATTATACGTACATTGGAGTTTAAGGTGTACTAATATATAAGTACCTACTTATGTATCGTAGTTATTTATTCTTCATCTTCATAGTTGCTTATGAGTTGGTTGCAATTTCTTCTTAGAAATTGATACCGTAATTGTGAAATATCTGAATAACCTTAAAACATTTTGGAAAAACTAAAGTTTAAAATTTTTATATTTAATATTAATTTATTATTTGATATACCATTCCTGCAAAATCCTCCCTCTTAATACAGCCTTTAGTGTTATTAATAAAAAAAATGGATCAAACGGCCAAAATTTTCCGTTAATTGCTATTGCCCCATCTATTCCATAATAGCTGAACTAGCGCCATTAAACCTGTCACCGCCAGAGGATGAAATTATGTTATATAAATTCTAATAATTGAAATCAAGGCTTTTTGTAAATCCTTGATTTTTATTGACGTATTGAACGCTCGAAGTGTATTTGTATTATTAATTTATTCAATAATGATGGCATGCACATTTGTACATTCTTTTTCATTCAGGAACAAAACGTTATTTGATTTTATCTATACTATTATAAAATTGTAAGTTTGTCCTGTATATAGGAAACTTAGAGCGGATTAGAATTACAGGGATTTAAAAAATCTAAAAAAAACTATATTTGATGGCCTATAAGCAGATGGATATATGCGATGTGGCGAAAATAAGGGGGAATGGAATTAGTTATACGGGGTTATCCAAAATGTTATATTGAGTGGGCCATAAACTGTTCCATATACCAAATGGTTGAAACAGGGTAGAATATTTATACAGTGAATAAAAAAACTTAAAAATGTCTTAGGTAAGCAGTTAGGATCTTTGAATTATATTCATAAGATACTATAGTTATATAAAGGGGTTAAAGAAATGTTAGAAGCAGCTGTTTATATGGGGTTGTTTGAAATATAAGATGGAGTGGAATTATAGTTAAAGTTGTGGTTAAAAACTTGTTTTATATCCACAAGTAGTTACATATATAGGATGGTTGAAATATGTAGCCGAGTATACACAGCTATACAGGTGGGTTTAAAAATATTTTAAAGTAATGGTATGATCTACATGCTGTTCCATTTACCGGATGGTTGAATTATAAGGTGGGGTAGGATTCTAAGGATACAGGGTCGTACAAAAATGTTATATTGGTGGCAAATAATTGCATATAAAAGGTTGTTGAAATATAGGATGGCTAACAGTTAGAATTATACAGGGTGGGTAAGAAATGCTAGAAAATTTTTGTTATATATCACTTGCATATATAGAGTACCGGAAGTATGGTGCGCAGTAAAGTTATAGTTAAACAGTGTCATTCAAACAAGGTTAAAAAAAGTTGTAAGTGAAGGGTGGTTTAAATGAATTGTGGAGAGAAATTATACTTTAATATATCTTGAAAAAATATAAGAAAAAAATTTGAAATAGCGTACTTCATAATAAGTTGCAAAGATAGGATAGTTGAAACATAGGGTGAAGCACTATTATGATAATTATTTAAAAAATGTTATATTGTTTAATCAATAAGCAGTAGCGTATACAGGGTAGTTGTAATACATACAAGGTGATTCAAAAACATGTTGAACAAAATTGTTATTTTCGGTGACCCATATGCCGTTGCGGTTTTGGTGAAATATATTTGGCATTAATGGATTTATAGTTACACAGGGTGGTAGAAAAAATGTTATACTGAGTGGCCGATAAGTAGTTGCAAATACAAGGTGATTGAAATAGCGGGTGGAGTAGAGTTATAGTCAAACAGGTTGGATAATTTTTTTGTAGGATAGAACATGAGCGGTTGCATATCTGCAATATCTGAAACATGGATCGAAGTAAAATTATAGATCATACAGTGCGATTAGAAGTATTTAAAAATTTTATATTTGGTTGCCCCTAAGCAAATTCACACATACAGGGTGGTTGAAATATTTTGTAGGTTATACAGGGTGGTTCAAAAATAAGTTGTAATGTTTGACAAATTGGCAGTGGTGTATACAGGACGTTTTTAATATAGATGGAAGTAGAGTTAGTTATACAAAGCTGTTAAAAAATTTTTATATAAAATTTTATATAGCGTGGCCAATAAGCAGTTGCAGTTTGGGTGAAAGTTTAAATAAAAGTTTGGTGTTAGGGTGCAAAACTGTGTTTTTGTATTTGTGATTCACGAAGGGTTCCACATCATTTCCATTAGGATGGATAAACAAAGTTTAAAAACATTGATATATCCGCTAGACCATAAACATTTGCATTCTACTGTATGGAATATCTTAAATATGGGCAGAAGCAAGATTTTAGTTTTAGAGTGTGTAACACCATGTTAGAAAAAGCTCATATAAAGGTTGATTAATATATAGAGTAAAGAGAAATTTTACTTTAAAAGGAGGTTAAAAAAATATCAGAAATAATTATTATACAAGGTACACCATAAACAGCTGCATAGCTGAAATATAGGGTGGAGAAAAGTTATAGTCAGGTGTTCAAAAAATTATAAAACAGCAACATATATAGGATGGTTGCAATATAGGGTGAAGTGGAGTTACAGTTATTCAAGGTGATTAAAATGTCGAATAAAATAGTTATATAGAGTGGCCCATAAGTACTTGTAGTTTGGGTGAAATATATTCGGGATTGGTGGATTTATGGTTAAGTCGGCTGGTTCAAACAAAAATTTTTTATATAGGATAACCCATATGTTTCATAAATTATTTCTTTTTGTGAAGGCTTGAACATTCCGTACGCGGGTGAAACCACGGGTAACGGCTAGTATATCTATAAAAATAAGTTTAATAAAATAAATATTTAAGGGCTTTCCGTATAAAATTTTCTTTGCCAATGCATTTTTTTTAAATCAACCATTTCTGTCGGAAATCCGAAAAAAGCCCTCTAGCGGCGACATGCGTCACTAAGAAAACTTCAAATATAATAACATTCGTCGCCCAAAAATAGCTCTTTTCAACTAGCTCAAGTTTGTTAAAGTCGGCTCACCTATTTCGAAAGTACAGGATTTTTTTTAGAGATACAGCCAAAATCGTTAAAGAAAAAAGTTTACATTATCTTCGACATTAAAGATCAAGTATTTTGTTTAGGTTAACATAGCGGAATTTACAGAAACATAACTCTTTTAAGTTCAAGATTGTCATTACGCCCCCTAGCCCATTTCAGAATCTAGAAAATTTTTGCCAGGTTTTTTTCTTGACCGTTTTAGTAATAAGTTTTTTTGCTGCAAACCTCTGCGAGGGATATTTTCCCAGAAATAGCACCCCGCATCCTTAGTTGGCCACCCTGTACAAGAAACGGTAAAATTTCAACGTAATTTTCACCAACTTAAAGAAGTCTGATTAAGTTGAAAATTGGCACACGTGTCAAGGGTGTCTTTTTGTCAGTGTTCTTGCCTAAATGCCAAATTTGTCTTTTAACTACTGCCATCTGGTTGGCGGTAGTGGAACTTGCGGTAATGAAATTTGAAACTGTTTAATTATAAATACGTGGTTATGAGACTAAAAACTTAATAATTATAGTTTAAAAAACTAAAAAATACGCTTTAATAGCAAACCGAACTAAAAAGCAGAAAATAATTTTTAATTGGAAATTGTTTTTATTACAGCAGTGGAAAATCGAACAATCAATCATGATTAATTACCTCACAATGAAAGTATAATAAAATTTAGTTATTAACAGAATAATTCGATTCAAAGTAAAAATTTTGGCAACTATTTATAACAGGAGAGTTATGCAAATATAGTGAAATGCACCCCAAGCTTTTTACTTTGAATCGAATTATTCTGTTAATAACTCAATTTTATAATACTTTTATTTGATGTAAGTAATCATGATAGATTGTTCCACTTTCTACTACTGTAATAAAAACTATTCATAATTAAAATTATTTTCTGCTGTTTAATTCGGTTTGCTATTAAAGAGATTTTTTTCAGTTTTTGTAAACTATAATTATTTTAAAATAAATTGACATTCTGTAAATATTGATTTTAAACATAGAATGCTTGGAAAAGTTGTATTTACTTGTTGTACTGTCCAAACGTAACTAAACTCTATATAACTATGATCTTTAGCCATATCCCAATTTGTTTGAAATTTCAAATCAACGAACGATTGCCCTCGAGCAAAAATTACTTCTTAAACGACTCAGATAAATATGATATAAGCAATTTCAAATCTAAAGTTTTTTTTGTTCCAGTATGTCAGGGTCGAAAACGAATGGGAATAGACCGTTTGGAGGGCCCACTTTGGGGGATCTCTTGACAGCGCGTCCCGCAGGGTTAATAGAACCCGAAGCATGGGCGATACTCTGTCAATCCGTGCAAGCGCTGCAGGATTTATTTTTATCCGGTAAGTGATATCTTCCATCAGATATATATCTCTAGAAATTTCGCAGTAAGCAATTTACTTGACAAAGAACGAGGCGTTATTGGCAGTTGTTAAATCTATATTGCACGATCCATTGGTCTCACTATTTTGAGTGTTTAATACTAAATTCACAATTTCTTAGAAACGTAGAAGTGGTAAAGATAAACGACATTTATGTCGAAATCTTGTTTTATATTTTATAAACTATTTCGGAACTTAAGTGTAATCTTTGTATTCTTGCCTCAAGCAGCTATAGTATTTCTCACAAGTACGAGTAGGTCTTTGAAATTTAAGATTAGGAAAAACGGTTCCAGCTGGAAATTGTTTGATTGATTTTGAAATATATTTCGCAATTGGAAAAGCTATTACTTTACGATTTTCGCATTTATCTTGAAAACTATAAGTTTTATAAAAGCTGGAAATGTAAAATAAATTTCATTGGAATTGTCGCTATATTTAGTGTTTTTCTGTAACAATTTAGTTATGGCCCTATTTATTTAGTAAACCCAACTCTGGGTTTACGGTCCCTTTTTTCCGTATTAAACTGTTACTTTGTAAATTTTACTTATTGCATCTATTATCTTGACCTATGCACTTCATAGATAATTGCGAAAAACTGAAAATTGGTTTGAAAATATATCTAATTTAAAAAAGCACAAAGTAATTAATATAAAATTAATTTTTGTTTAACGTGTTACTATTTGCAATACTACAATTTTTTAAAGAATTACTAGTTTCACAACTAGTTAATTATGTTCACCAATGCAACAGTTAAAACATGAAAATAATTTTATGAAAATCAATTCTAATCCGTTCCTCACGGTCCTTCTCCTTAACCACTATGGTCTCGTAATGCACAATCGCCCTCCATCCTTCTGCACTCCCAGTCATAATTTTGATATCATTATTCTTCGCTACAGCACACCTCAAAACTCTCTGCAGTTTCTCTACACAAACTATTTGCGTGCCGAGTTTCATCCAAATCCGTTCAGCAATGTTTGGATGATTGAGTATAAAACATCAAACATACAAATTTTTAAGCTTGTTTGATAAAACACACAAGCAGTAATGTAAAACAATATATAAGGAAATAACAGAAAATTGTAGATTTTACATTAACTATTCAAAATTATTTATTTATTTATTTATTAACGGGTTAAAAACCCTTTTACAATAAATGAAAACCGCTATAATAATACAAAATATAATATATAATACAAATATTACTTAAAAGCTATTATAAATATAAAACTATTATTGTAATCTTCTAACCATACTTTTGAAAGAAGAACAAGAAGAATCAAAAAATTCTAATCTCCCATGATAGTTGTTTGCAGTACGAAGAAGTCTAGTTATAACTTCGTTTTTACCGTAATTGGTATGATGAAAATCGGTAAAGAACAGATCAGGACAACGTGTTCTAGTAACGCTTGTATTGAATTTAATTAACTCCAATAGTACAGGACACAGTATATAACCGTTTAACAATTTGTGTAAAAAACGCAATTCATATTGTGACCTACGATTTTGTAGCGAACTCATATTCAATTGTACACGAATATCAACACTATTATAATCATCCCCTACTAAGCCCATTTTAAAACCACAGAACCTCAAAAATTTATTCTGAACTCTTTCTAACTGACTGTTGTAGTTCATGTAGAAAGGAGACCAAATCATGCTGCAATACTCAAGACCAGAACGTACTAATGTACAGTACAATAATTTAAAAGTAGCAATAGAAAACTCCTGAGAATTTCTATAAATGAATCCCAACATTTTATAAGCTTGAGAGGTAATTTCGTTTATGTGTAGATTGAATGTAAGCTTTTTATCCATCGTTACACCCAAATCCTTCAACTGATTAACTCAACAAGACTAGCATTTTTTAGTTTGTATGTATAATAAAACTGAGAATTAGCTTTAGTAAAAGTTATTTTAAAACATTTCTTCAAATTTAAATTTAAGACATTTATATCACACCAACGAGACAAATTATCTAGATCAGATTGTAAAGATTCACAATCGGAGATACATTTAATTGCCTTAAAAATTTTTATGTCATCAGCAAACATAAGAAATTTACTCGACCTAAATACAGTTGCAAGATCATTCACAAACAAATTAAACAGTAACGGCCCAAGATGTGAACCCTGGGGGACACCTGAAGTAACCTTAATTGATTTCGATACCCTGCCACCATAATTAACCATTTGTGTCCGATTCGACAAGTAACTTCCAATCCAGTCAAGTAAAGTATTACTAATTCCGTAACCCATGAGCTTTGCAATTAGAATCTCATGGTTGACTCTATCAAATGCTTTTGTAAAATCAGCATATACAGAGTCTACTTGCGATCCAGACTCCAAGGAATTTAATATAAAGTTATTATACAACACCAGGTTTGTAGTCGTTGATTTCCCTTGACAAAATACATGTTGCTGGCCAACCAATAAATTCTTAAAATTATAACACAGCATTTTATTTACCAAAAAATCCAATAGCTTCGGTAGAGCTGACTGAATACACACCGCCCTATAGTTTTCAACTTTATCTTTTGGAACTGACTTATGGATAGGTTTTAGATAACTTGCTTTCCAGTAATCAGGAAAAATACCAGAGGATAGGGATGAATTAAACAACAATTGAATGGGTTTTGCTAATGTGAATAGGCATTTTTTAATAAAATAAATCGGTATTTCATCAGGACCTGTAGAAAGTTTCCATGGAGTATCCTGAAGCACATCAATAATGTATTTAATATCAATGAAATAACCCCTAGCATCAGCAGATTGACCAAAATTAAAAGCAGGAACTTGGTTCACAGAAATTTGGTTATAAACAGTGGAAAAAAACTTACCAAACAGATCAGCAATTTCCTGACTACTGTCACCCGCAGCACTTTCATACCAAATCTTGAAAACATACGAATTGCGTTTATCATTTATATACTTCCAAAAGGCCCGAGGATTTTGGGAAATGTTAGCTTCCGTTTTACAAACATGACTTCTATACAAATTTTTACTGAGTTTCTTACAACGACTTCGAGCTTCTGTAAAGAGGCAGTAATCATCTTCACTCCCAGTTTCTTTATATTTCTTATGAATACTTTTTTCTCCTTAATTAACTGTTTTAAATCAGAATTGAACCATTTGGGAAAAGTAGATGATCTAAACCTCTTCACCGGAACAAATATCTCAACTAGGTTATATAAAATGTTATAAAAACTCTGAGTAGCTTCATTAATATCCTTATTCGATAAAACATTTTCCCATTCAACATCAGCAAGGTGATGATTAATCGCCTCATAATTCCGGTTACGAAAGTCGAAAAAGTATTCTTCGTACTTCAAAATAGGAGCAATGTAATTGATAAATACCTCACAAGTAACCGGTGAGTGATGAACACTCTTATCAAAAATTGGGTCACAAGGCTCATTTACTATAACATTTGAGAAACTGGAAAAAATTAAATCAAGTAATACATCTCTACTATTATATACGTCATTAATTTGATACAAATTGCAAATACCAGCAGTGTTACATAAGTCCATAGCCGCGGAATTAGGATTACCTTGAACAGTAGCCCCAAAGCAATCATTACTCCAAATTGCATCAGGTAAGTTGTAATCACCACAAATGAAAAATTTTGACTCAACAAAATTGACATTAATTGATTCAATAGTCCGGCAATGGTCAATGTAACACTGCCGGTTGGAACCAGGAGGAAAGTAGACTCCACCGATCACTAACATTTGCCCATGACATTTAATAGAAACAAAAAATTGTTCCACATTATTGATAGGCAACACTATTTCACTCACATCCAAATTCTTCATTGTTGCAATTAACACCCCACCACCACGCAGCTTAAGGCTCGTTATTGGGCTTCTGTCAACTCTAAAGATGTTGTAATTATGTAAACCCAACTCAGAATTATCAAAGTTGGAATTAAGCCAGGTTTCAACCAACACAATGACACTGTAATCTGTACAGATGACCGCTTGTCGTAGGTCATCAATCTTCGTTCGCAAACCTCCTACATTTTGAAAGTAAATACTCAGTGAACTTTTTTTGTCATCAATATCCGTTCTATTTGATTGCTAGGATTGATAATTAAGTTTCTCTTTGCACAAAGACAACTGCCTCAAATAGCTGGGACAGTTAATATCAAATACATGATGACTAAAATTAATATCCTTAAGTTTAAGTACATCTTTGGCATATAAACAATTACTACAAGCAAAGTTCGAACCCTTACTGCATTGATCCTTTTTATGATCTCCACCACATAGAGGGCAAACAAACCCTTTAATTTGACATTTTTCCGCAAAGTGGCCGAATTTCCAACAGCGAAAACACCTTAGAACACTAACAAATTCATAAAATTTGTAGCTACTCCACCCTAAATGCAACTTGTCACATCCAGAAATCAGATAGTTGAATTCCTTTGGAGACAATTCAATAATTACATTATAACAGTCATAATGTGACTTAGGAGACTTAAATTGTGGACAAGTTTAACTTCAGAACTTGCTATATCTCCCGGTAAATTCTGACATTTCAACTTATTAATAAATTCATTGGAATCGATTAACTCTTCCGAAGGTATACCAATAATCTTAATCTTTGGATTAGCTAATTTTCCTAACTTAACTTCATAGTCGGAGCCCAACTTACGTTCAACATTAATTTTTAAGTTATCCAGTGATTGTTTATCCTGGCAGTGAATCATTACACGACCTTGCGCACCATTCCTTACTTCAGCAAGAGACACGTTCAAATCAGCCGGAGAGAGTTTTTGTGCCAAAACACTTTTTGTGACCGCACTGTTTTGATTGAAATTTTTTGGTTAATAATTAAGGGTTCTGTCTTTTTTGTTTTACGACTTCAACCCAACTCGGTTTATTAACACCAACAATGCCATTTGCAGATTCCAATAATTCGATTAACTTAGTAGTTTTATTTAAAATTTCTTGTGTTTTACAGATTTCATCGCCATTCTTCATTCGTGTAAAAACATCCACACATGGTAAACAATGATCACAAAACCACTTGCAGCCGCTATAATCTTGTTTTAATTTGATCAACTGGTCTTTAACTTTAACACAGTGAATGTGAAAAGAATTACAACAATAGTCACAATCAATAAACTTATTCTTGACAATAAAATTGTCGGAGCAAATCGAACACGTCCGCATGCTTGGTTCGCTATCTTTGTCAAGGAGGATGCATAATTGCTAGCGATCTTTAAACGAGCGACTTACATTTGTAACACATATCTTTTCAAACTTACAAGTTTGTTTCTACGTCTGTCCTTCACTTAATATTAAAACGACATTCAAAACAAGAAATACACTGAAATCAGTAATAGCAAAAAAATAAACCTGAAAACTTAGCCCACAACTCACAAATTTCATTTATAAAGTTCCTTGCGAATGTAATAACTTTTATATTGGAGAAACCCCTAGATAAATAAAAGTTCGAATAAAAGAACACAGTTTTATAAAGAAACGACAATTCAAAAATTTTCGAACATTTCTGGAACCTTGGTCATAACATACAATTTTAAAATTAAACCATATGACACAAAGGAGAACGCAGTGCAAAGCGGAAGCTCAAAAAGTCTGCTTAAAATACATTATGTGAAAGCGATTGTATCGCCAGTACTTCTGTAGAATTGAGCCGTTCCTACTTACTAACAGTCAAGGATTAAATTAATATTGGTAATGTCCTTTTGAACAACCCTTTATCGGGATGGTTCATAACCCTGAAACGTTTCGAGTATTTGAAATATAAAGTCTTTCCAGCAACTATGGTGTTATTCTCAAAAAATCAGAAAAAAAGCAATCTTTCCTTCATATCTTTTTAGTTGTGAGAGATGTTTTACCTTATTTTTTATAGAGCAGTATTAATAAATGTAACTTGCCGAACTCTGGATATCGTGGTAGCCAAAACCCATCTTCCAGGGAAATTGTGATTTAAGTGCTCACTAAGTAAAAATTAAGATGTACACACACTGGAGCGCCGTGATGTCATATCTACATTCTGTGACTCATGTTCAAAGCACTGCTTAACTGCTTAATAATAATAATCCAATAATTCCGAAAATCTTTGTCCAGAAAATGTAGATATCTATATTTCTCCGTTTAGTTGATCTTTGAAAAATGACAAATTTCCCATACTTCCATTTAAAAAAATTAACTACTGGAGTGGATTAATTGAGTATAAGTGGCAATTATGTCTGTGTACAATTCCATTCTTATAGAAAGTAGCTTCATCTCCAGATAAAAAAAATAGTCAAAAAGGTACGTCGTTAAAAGATTTTTCCTGTGCCTACTGACAACATTTTTATGGTTCCGTATATACAATATACGGATACCCTTCTAATATCACTCCGGATTTCTGCCTCTGTCACATCACAGCAATTTCTCCTAAACTACTGGACGGAAGTGGCAGAAATTTCGTACCAATGTATAGTTTGGTAACCCGATCAGGAGTACATATCGTAAAAGAAGAAATTTTGATTTTAGGGGTACTTCTGGGGGGGGGGAACTAAAAAAATCGGCCGTTCCCCCCTGATCTTCAAAACTACTAAGCTTAACATTTTGAAAAAAATAGGAAATATAGAACGTTGCCAGAACTTTATAGGAAAAATAAGGAGAAACCATTAATATTAATTTTGGGGGGCAAATTATAGAATTAAATGATAATTTAAAAATAAAAAAAATCCAACGCATCATGTAATACATCAAATGACAGGTCCTATTCTGAGGAACACAAATATATATTTTTTAATATTAAAAAAATAGTTAAAAAGATATTAACGAAAATATACCAAAATTTACCCATCCCCCCCCTTATCTCCGAAACTGTAAAACCTAAAGTTTTTTAAAAAAAATAGAGGTATAGGATCTGACTGGAAAAATAATGAGAAACCTCTACTTAAATTTTGGGGGGCAAATTACAGAATTAAATGGAAAATATAAAATTAAAATTGTTTCTAACCCATCATGTTATATATCAAATGAAAGGGCTCATTATGACGAAAATAAATATATTTTTTCTCATATTTTTAAAATAAATTAATTAAAAGATATTAACAAAAATATAAAAAAATTTTACCCATTCTCCCCCCCCCCTTATCTCCGAAACCATAAGCTGAAGAAAAATGAAGGTATAGCCCCTCACCTGAACTTTACTGAAAAATAAGGAGAAACCCATAATATTCATTTTGGGGGGCAAATTATAGAATTAAATGGACAATAATAAATTATAATTGTTTCTAACGGATCATGTAATATATCAAATCAAAGGATCATTATGACGAATACAAATATATTTTTTTAAATTTTTTAAAATGAATATTTTATAATATATTAAAAAAATATTTAAAAACGATACCCATTCCCCCGTTATTCCCCAAACTATAAAACCTAAATTTTTTTGTTTACAGGAAAAATATGAAGAAATCCCTAATATTAATATTAGGGGCCAAAAAATAGAATTAAACCGAAAATAAAAAAAATATTTTTTTAACGCATCATGCAATGCATCAAATGAAATGGCTCATTATGAGGAATACAGATATATTTTTTTCATATTTTTAAAATTAATTGCTTACAAGATATTAACATGAAGATATAAAAAATTTTCATTTCTGGCTTTATTTCCAAAACCATACTACCTGAAATTTTGAAAATAATTAGGTGTACTGGGGCTCACTTGAAATTTATAAGAAAAATTATTAGAAAATCCCCATAGTAATTTTAGGGACAAATTATACAATTAAATGAAAAATAAAAATTCAATTTTCAAACGCATTAATATTAGGGATTTCTTTCATTTTAACAAAAAATCTTAGGTCTTATAGTTATGGAATTTTTCTAAATATTTTTGTTAATATATTTTAAAATATTTATTTTAAAAATATAAAAAAATATATTTGTATTCGTCATAATGAGCCCTTTGATTTGATACATGATGCGTTAGAAATAATTTTAATTTTGTTTTCCATTTAATGCTGTAATTTACCACCTAAAATTAATATTAGGGGTTTCTTCTTATTTTTCCAGTAAAGTTCAGGTGAGGTCCTAAATCCCTATCTTTTTTTCAAAAATTTATGTGTTATGGGTACGGAGATAAGGTAGGGGGAATTGGTAAAAAAATTATAATTTTGTTAATATCTTAATAATTTATTTTCAAAATATGAAAAAAATATACTTTCTTGCCATATTGAGCCCTTTTATTTGATATATTACATGATGTGTTGGAAACAATTTTAATTTTATATTTTCCATTTAATTCTGTAATTTGCCCCCCAAAATTGATAATAGAGGTTTCTCCTTATTTTTCCGGTAAAATTCAAGTGAGTCCCTATATCTTTATTTTTTTTCAAAATTTTACTTTTTATAGTTTCGGAGATAAGGGAAAGGGGAACGGTCGATTTTTTTAGTTCTTCCCCTCAAAAGTACCCTTAAAATTAAATTTCTTCATTTACGATATGTAGTCCTGATTGGGTCACCAAACTATACAATGTTACCAAATTTTCAACCTTTTCCGTCCAGTAGTAAGAGAAAATTGCTGTGATGTGAAAGAGGGAGAAATCCGGAGTGATATTATAAGGTATCCGTATATTGTATATACGGAACCCTAAAAAGATCACCTATAATAGTGGATAATGATATTCTAAATAATTTTCCCTTAATCTACATAACTTAAGGTTCAATTTTTTTTTTCGATATCTCTATTTTTGCTCAAGATTTAGGTTTCCGTTAAAAAAATGCCATTTCGCACATGGAGCGGCGTCTATAGTACTTCAAACGGTAAGCGAGGTCCAATTGCACAGGGCCATTAATTCTCTTAGGTTTCAGCATTGCTTGAATAATTGACATCAGATTTTTTTGATAAATATTTTTTTGATTAAGTGAAATTTATTGATAGAGTTGGTTTTTGGTCTATCATATAAAGATTTAATGGTAACCTTTTTTAACGTTTAACTCTAATCTCCAAATGCTGTAAAAAGAGTTATCATTTAATCTTTATATGAAGGAGCAAAAAAGAACAACTATTCTGATATGAATAAAGATAATAATAAATAAAACATATATAAAGAGCTAGACAAAATTGAACATAAATAATCAATAACGTTCAATACCAAGCTGCTCCAAGCAATACATACATGTTATATGTAAAACTTAACATTGGATTAACCTTCAACAAAGTAATTACATTGTATCAAACAATAGCTCATTGTTACTTGTTTACGCCGCTATTTTGCAGACTTGCTATTTTTGCCTTGCAGGTGTCCAGAACGGAAATGATGCCTAAGCATTCCTAAACTTATAAATTCATTCGAATATGCTTTCTCGTAGCTCTTTAACATTTGTTCCTCGTACGTAGAAGCTCTATTACGTTTCGTTCCTCATACAGTTCAGTTCACAAGTAAATTTCAAACGCGTATTTAAATCGCAAAATCCAAAGTTAAGTTATAAAGTAATTTCAAAGTGTGAATTTTTGTGTTAATAAAATAAAATCTTTTTTTTAAAACTTTGTTTATGAGAACCCACTCATAACATTTGGCGCAGTCAGTAGGATCCTGTACGCTGACATACCATTTAAACAGTCGGATATCCTGGTCCCTCACATAACATTTGGCAGTAGGATTATCCTGTGCGCTAACATAACATTTGGTGCAGTCATCCAGATCTTGGACGCCGAGAACACGCGTAATTCCTAAATCGGTTGCTCACTCCGGCGTTGGATTCCAATCCTTTACCAAGAGAACGAACCCCGCAGAAAAAGGAAGAATCGCTCAGCAGAAGCAGAATCCTTCAACAGAAGCAGAATTGCAGTTTCCAAGTCAAAAACAGTGACAGAACCCGCGTAAGTCCAGAATTGGTTGCTCACTCCACTGAACAACTTAGGAAACAAAGCAGATTCACCCAACAAAGCAGAATTGCAGAAGAAGAAAAAAAAAACAGTCTCCAAGTCTACAGTGACAGAACCCGCGTAAGTCCTGAATCGGTTGCTCACTCCACTGGCAGAACTTAGGAAACAAGGTAGGAATCATCATCTTAATTCAAATAATAACAATAAAACAATTGTATGTTCTAATATCTTCAAAAGGTAAAATAATCCTTAAAATAAACTGTTATAAAACAATTTAATTAACTTTCAAGAAAAAAAGAGAGCTTTCAAGAACTTTTCAAAAATGTCACACACAGAGGAACATATAGAGCCATACAAACTTTCAGAAATTTTCAGTTTAGTTCCAGAATTTGACGGAAATCAAATTAATCTACAAACATTTATAAACGCTTGCGAAACCGCTAATCGCATGGCAGTAGGTGATCAAAATTTATTTTTAACTATTCACATAAAGAATAAATTAAAATTAAAAGCCGCTGAACTAATCAATTCGAGAAACCCAAGCACTTGGCTTGAAATAAAAAATTTACTAGAATTACATTTTGCCGACACGAGAGATTTTTCAAGTTTAATACACGACCTTCAAAAAATGCATTAGTTAGAAAACGAAAACGCAATAACTTTTGTATCAAGATTACAAAGTTTAAATTCAAAGTTATATGCTTCCATTAATAAACAACTTCTGTCTACAATCGAGAAATCCGCTCAAACTCGCATGATAGACAATATGTGTTTAAATGCTTTATTAACAGGTTTAAACGGTCAATTAGGTTACGTAATCAGAGCTGCAAATCCCGCAGATATAGTAAGTGCAACGACTTTGATAAAGAGAGAACTTCAGTTGCAACAATTCGAGAAACAAAAACACGATCTTTTGCCGCGTTCGCAAAAACGCACATTCTCAAATCAAAATTCACAAAAACAATGTACTTATTGCAGAAAAATAGGACATTTATACAATGAATGTAGAAAAAGAAAACAACACAACAATCTAATAATTACCCAAACAATTACTCAAATAACTTTCAAAACAATTTCCAGAGAAATCAAAACAATTTCCAAAGACCCCCGAATTTCTCAAACAATTTCCAGAGAAATCAAAATCAAAATATTCAAAGCAATTTCCAAAGAAATCCAAATTTTCGAAACAATTCACAACCTTCAAGTCAAGAAAATTCTTCAAACACAGGAACAATTCCTAGACCCCAGTCAATGAATTTCAATCAAAGACAACAAAATACAAATACAAATCCAAGAACAAACCATTATAATCAAGACAACTTTGAACAATCTTTTGACTCATCCCAACAAATTGATTACGAAAATAATGAAACATTTTTGGAAAACGAAAATTTTCACTTCATTCCAGAAGCTCCACCTCACATGGAAAATCTAACAACCCAAATACAAACTCTCAACCTTACAGAGAACGGATTCATTTAAAAAAATAAATTCCCCCTACTAACGGTAAATGGAGAAAATCTCTATATTATAAAAAGATATGACAAACCAATTTAAAATTTTAATTGATACAGCACGCGCAGGTTTATCGATTTTCAAACCCCAAACTTGCAAAAACTATAAAAAAGAAAACAAAGAAAACATCACTATACAAGGCATAACGAATCAAAAAATTCTAATAACGGAATCAGTATTAATTCCCTTCGGAAACGATAGTCATCACAAAAGTGTACATTTATGACTTAGATATCGATTTTGACGGTATTCTAGGGTCAGATTTTCTACAACAATACCAATGTGTAATTGATCTGAAAAATGAACAATTAATCACAAATTTTAAGTCAATACCTCTTTTTAAATTTACCAAAGATCATTTTAACGATCAACCCACAGAAAATATTTCAACAATGACAAATAAAAATTCAAATCCCAATGATATTTCAAATGAAATTGAAATAGAACCCCGCTGTGAAAAAATCGTAAAACTAAAATGTAATTTAAAAAACAAACAAGCTGTATTAGTAGCCACAGAAATAAATAAAGTCAGGTTACCAAATGCGTTAATACAAACAAATGATAAAGGTGAATTTTATACTACAGTAATAAATCCTTATGCAATTAATCAAACCAGAAATTTTGAGAATTTACAAATCGAACCTCTCGAAAGTTATTCAATAAATTATTTCTCAAACTCAAATTTTGAAAATAACTCTTACATCGACCGAGAACACGAAATATTACAACAACTAAGATTAGATCATCTAAATGACGAAGAAAAGGAAGACATCATCCAAATTTGCACAGAATTTTCAGATATATTTTATTTAGATGGAGATAACCTCACGTTCACGAATGAAACAAAACATAAAATAAATACAGGTGACGCAAAACCAATTATGACAAAATCATATCGATACCCATACGCACACAAAGAAGAAGTAAAGAACCAAATTTCAAAAATGCTATCACAAGGAATAATCAAACCTTCAATCAGCCCATGGAATTCACCAGTGTGGGTAGTTCCTAAGAAAATAGATGCGTCAGGAAAACAAAAATGGAGGATAGTCATAGACTACAGGAAACTCAACGAAGTGACAGTAGACGATCGTTATCCCCTACCAAACATTTCAGATTTACTCGATCAGTTAGGAAAATGTCAGTATTTCACATCCCTCGATTTAGCGTCCGGCTTTCACCAAGTAGAAGTCGATCCCAAAGACGTAGAAAAAACAGCATTTTCAGTAGAGAACGGTCACTATGAATTTGTCAGGATGCCGTTTGGATTGAAGAACGCACCCGCAACGTTTCAAAGAGTTATAGATTCAATTTTACTAGGAATTCAAAATGAAAGAGCCGCAATTTACATGGACGATATACTCATATACGCACCAACAATACAAGAGCATAATAAAAGACTAAAAGAAGTTTTCACAAGATTACGAAATTCAAGTCTGAAGATACAACCAGATAAGTGTGAATTTCTGAGAAAAGAAGTAGCTTATCTAGGCCACATCGTTACAAAAGATGGAGTCAAGCCAGACCCTTCAAAAATTGAAGCAGTTAAAAATAAGAAATAAAATCATTCTTAGGTCTAGCAGGGTATTATAGACGATTTATTTCAAATTTTGCAAAGATAGCAAAACCATTAACGAGATTATTACAAAAAGACGTTCCTTTTAATTTCAACTCAGAATGCGAAAAATCATTTGAAGAATTAAAAAATGCTCTCATTTCAGAACCGATTTTAAAATATCCCAACTTTGAAGAACCTTTTGTCCTCACATGTGATGCAAGTGCATACAGTATAGGAGCAGTTTTAAGTCAAGGCCCCATAGGAAAAGACTTACCAATAGCATACGCCTCAAGAACACTTTGTCCAGCAGAAACAAGATATTCAACAATTGAACGCGAACTATTAGCAATAGTTTGGGCAGTCAAGACATACAGATGTTACCTATATTCGAGAACCTTCCTACTAACTACCGATCATCGCCCTTTAACATGGCTTTTTTCCATAAAAGACCCAGGCAGTCGTCTTGCCAGGTGGCGTCTAAAATTAGAAGAGTACGATTACAAGATAATGTATAAACCAGGACGAATTAATAAAAATGCAGACGCACTTTCACGAATAAAGATCAATCACTTTAAAGAAACTTCGAAATTAGCAACAAAAATATTAGCCTCAAACAACTCAGAAACCGACAGCGAAAAAACAGACACAGCTGACGAACAAGAAATTGATATTGAAGAAATCGACGCAGAATTTCAGAACTTCGTTAAATTATATCAAACAACCTCATTAATCGATTATTCAAAAGTAGAATATTTAAATGATCAATTATTAAATAAACAGCACAAAGATATAATAAGCATATTTTGGCAAAATCAAACAAGAGAAGAACTACATGAAAAAAAACTAGAAGATATTTTCGAAGAAAATTTAGATATTACATTTAACAAACTAAATATCTTACACAGTGCGACAGTAAAGAACAGAACTTATTATTTAATATTTTTACCTTATGATCCCGATTCAACAAACGAAAGATTATTTTATACTCTTTACAAATTTAAAAATGAACTAGATCCTTCAAAAACATATTTTGTGGAAAACAATGTAGATTTACCAATCTTAGAAATGTTATGCTACATTTACGCTGACACAGAAATAAAATTTAAAATATGCCAGAATGTAACAAAGACACCAGATCTTGATGAAAGACAAATTATTTTAGAAGAATACCACAATGGAAAAAGAAATTTACACCGAGGAATAAACGAAACTATACGCAGGATTAAAGAAAAATACCAATGGAAAGGATTAAATAAAGACGTTGAGAATTTTATAAAAAAATGTGAAACATGTCAAAAAACCAAAATTTGTAGAAAAAACCTAAATCAACCCCTCGTGATTACAGAAACCCCTCGTACACCTTTTGAAAGAATAAATATAGATATTCTTGAAATTCCCTCAAAGAATTACATCCTAACAATTAACGACGAACTAACAAAATTTATCCAAGCATACCCTCTTAATGACAAAACTTCAAAAAGTATCGTAAATACACTAATTCTATTTTTTCAACACTATGGTACACCCCTTAGGATCCATTGCGATCAAGGCAAAGAATTTAATAATACTTTAGTGAAAGACTTATGTCAACTTTACAATATCAAACTTACATTTTCAAGCATATCTCATCCTCAATCTAATGGATCAATTGAAAGATTACATGCTACTTTATTAGACATGATCAGAGCCCATCTTTCAGAAAACCCAAATGACAATCCACTAACTTGCATTCCCTATGCAGTAATTTGTTACAATAACACTCAAAATAAGACACACGGATTTACCCCCTTCGAGTTAATTTTTGGTCATACATCTTCGAGACCACCGGAAAATTTATATAATGAAAAAGAAATAATTTCCAAATACATCCGCGATCTAAATAACAGAATTAATTATTTTTATAAATTAGCCAGGGAAAGAACCCGATTATCAAAAGAAAAAGCGAAGGAAAGATTTGATAAAAGAATTTCAGAAAATCGTTATAATTTTAAAGTAGGAGATAAAGTTTTTATAAAAGAATCTCAAATTTCAGACAAATTGAAAAACAAATTTAATGGTCCATACGAAATAACTGAAATTTTGAAAAACTCAGCTATAGTAATAAATCCTGATACACAAAATACTTATAAAATAAATTTCGACAGAATGAAACCACATCTTGAAAAATAATTTCTTTTCAGATGAATGGAACACATTTAACGCTTATCGGATTCATTACACACCTACTCATCATCTCACAATGTCAAGTTCAGATCACTCCCGTAAACAACACGGTAGGAATTTATTATAATTATGACTCATTAATGAAACTATCAAATAACAGGTGGACATTATTAGTTTACAAAGATTTGAAAAATATAAGAAATGCTTTAAATGATAACAACAATATTTTGGAACACATAAAAAGTATGATATCAGAATCTACAAATAAAATGAGAAGTTTTAAACCACATGTGCAAACACACATAAATATATTAAGTCAAATATCCAAAGATCTTGAAAATAAATATTCAGAAATATTTGCAGACACTTTAGCGAATAACGAGCGCTATAAAAGAGGTCTAATAGATGGTATAGGAACTGTATGGAAATTCATATCGGGAAACCTCGATGCTTCAGACGGGAAATACTTTTCAGAATGCATTGAAAAATTAAATCATGATGAACATCAAATTGAAAATTTAATGAAAAACCAGATATCAGTTACCACTTCGGTAATTAAAAACTTTAATAATACAATTCAAAAGCTCAAAATAGATGAGGAAACTTTTAATGAAGATTTAAAGAAAATTGATAAATCAATTTATACTCTTAATGATGATTTAGCATTTTACGAAAGTAAATTAAAAATATTAGACATTTGTGAAACGTTATTGGAAAGTTACACATTTCTCGAAAGTTCAATTAATGATATATTAAACTCAATAACTTTTTCACGATTAAAAATAATACATACTTCAATAATAACACCAAAAGATTTAGTCAATTCATTACAAGAAATATCTCAAGCTCTAACAAAAGACAATTTACCAATATCCCCTCAACTAACGAACATTGCTAAATATTTTGAAATAATCGAGTTGCATGCTTTTCAAACAGAGTCAAAAATAATATTTGTTTTAAAGATTCCCTTAGTAGAATCCGAGTATTATACTCTTTTTCAACTATATCCTCTACCAATTGAAGATAGTAGAACAGGGTTACATCATTCAATAATATTATCAGAAAAATACATCGCAAAAGATGATGAATCTTTACTCTATGCTACATTCCAAAATTTAGACAATTGCAAAAATCTAGATGCAAATTCAAAGATATGTTCTGATGTACTCCCACTACCAATCGATACAAACTCAATATGTGAAGCCCAACTACTTAAACAACAATTCAAATTGCCAAAAACTTGTCAAACCTCATTAATTTATGCAAATGGCTACAATGTGAAAGAAATCCAGATCAATATATGGTTGATTACTGTATCTGATCCACTACCAATAACAAGTAAATGTGTAAATCAAGACACAAAAACAATTATAATAAAGAACAATTCAATTATAACACTAACTCCAGAGTGCAACGCCTTCATTGGAACAACAAGAATAAGAGCCAGAAATAGCAACGACAGAAATACGAAAATATTATACAATACTGTCCCAGTACAAATACCATTTGAATGTTGCAGTAACATTCCAGAGAAGAAACAATTACCAGAGCTCAAACCCTTAAAACTAAATAAAATAAATGTAGACGACTTGAATATTGCAACATAAATTGGATCAATATTCCGAACAACTGGATCAAATAATTAATGAGCCCTTCGTAAATAAAAATATATCATGGTTCACTTATTTCACCATTGGACTAATCGTAGCCCTAATAGCCCTTTACACGTTCTGCAAGTGTAGAAGAAAACGACCGACAAGAATAAGTATCATGGGTCCAAATCCGCCTCCTCCACCGAGTCCACGAAAAAGAAGACATTTCACTTTCGCTAGATTCTTACCAAGAAGAAGACCGAGTGTACACCCAGAAGAAGACGAAAACGATATTGAACTTGGTTAAACAAAAAATGTGAGTGAAAACAAAAACATTTAATTTTTGTGAACTTTTAATTTCAATCATATTTATGTACTTTTTATTTTTATGATATTTTAACCACTTACATTTTAACATTTTATATAATCACATTGTGATATTCAAGCTTATATTTTAAACGTTATAATTTTATTAACAAAGTAATTGAAAAATCCAAATAATGTAAAATTTGAATTTTTATACTTTCAAAAGTTGCAGCATTGCCCCAACTTTTTATATATAAGGGGACCTGTTATATGTAAAACTTAACATTGGATTAACCTTCAACAAAGTAATTACATTGTATCAAACAATAGCTCATTGTTACTTGTTTACGCCGCTATTTTGCAGACTTGCTATTTTTGCCTTGCAGGTGTCCAGAACGGAAATGATGCCTAAGCATTCCTAAACTTATAAATTCATTCGAATATGCTTTCTCGTAGCTCTTTAACATTTGTTCCTCGTACGTAGAAGCTCTATTACGTTTCGTTCCTCATACAGTTCAGTTCACAAGTAAATTTCAAACGCGTATTTAAATCGCAAAATCCAAAGTTAAGTTATAAAGTAATTTCAAAGTGTGAATTTTTGTGTTAATAAAATAAAATCTTTTTTTTAAAACTTTGTTTATGAGAACCCACTCATAACATACATATCCGAGCTAATGACATTACAACAACAACCACACCACATGTACAAAGCTTTTCAGAAAGGCTAAAAAGAGAGCACAAACATTTAATATCAAAACAACATTCAAAATACTCTAAAATCAATTATAACATAAACAAACCGACTAAACAACTCAACAAATTGCAATTCTACAATTCCATATGAACATAATAGATATTCGGGGAAATTAAAATAAATACTAATGAAATTTTAAACTTTTTTTTATAACCTTGATATTATAAACTTTGACATAAATCAGGATTGAGTAGTGACTGTATAATTTTAGATATATATATATATATATATATATATATATATATATATATATATATATATATATATTTCCACTTTCCACTAATGATAATCATTGTGATAGATTTATGCAAATGTGCACGATGAAATCGATACAAAAATTCATTCATTTCGGGTTATCAAATGCACATTCAAATGTAGTTATTGTTGTAAAATTTTATACGTTCAACTTATTTGAATTTCATTTTAATCCCTCTTTTATTCTGTTGACGATAATATCATAATTCCCTCCCGTTCGAAAGAGCAATGGATGGAGAGCAATTATTGAATGGGAAAACGGGTAATTGGTTATCAACCTATTGAAAGATCTGATGAATATTAGTCTGAACTCAACGGGAATTATCTGTTTTGACCTCAATACTTGCTGGAATTTGTTTGAAGACTTGAAATTATTAGTATTCATATAGATCCCTGATTAAATTTCCCTAGGATTTTATTCCAATATAAAATTTAATTCGTTTTATAGCTACATTAAGAACACAATCGCCTGAAACTTCAATTTGTACAATTTTGAAATTTATTGACAGAAGGTAATGAATTCTTTATTTCGCTAAGTTATAGCGTCTTCAGACTCTATAACATAGCGGAATAATTGTTACAAGTTAAGGGTGCCTTTTACAGAACATGTTAATATGGATTTTTTGGCGTATTTTAATGAGTTCTATACACAGCAGAAGTTTGGAACCCTATTTTAGAAACATCCTTTATACAATACATCTACTTTTACACGAGAAGGCTGTTGGATCATATTGTAGAGATCTCCTTCTCCTGCAACATCTATGAGGAACACTTTCTTTAAAGGCCAACCCCTAAACCGGACAATTTCTGGATATTGCTCTTACTCCGCTTTCATTCCATTAAAAATTTGAAACACTTATCAGTTCCAGGAAAGAATTGCGAAAAGAAAATCCCAGTGAACAGGTAGAATACTTTCGTGTTCACTATAATCTTCGTTATCTTCTATTGTAGATATATCTTCTTCGTCACTATTTTCTAAAAGCAGATGCTGTTTTAACTGTCCGCCCTTAAGCGGAAAATTCGGCAATTTGATGCAAAAAAAAACTATTATAACTATTTGAAATAAATATAAAACACAAGCGCTCGCTACCGAGTAAAATATGAGTATTTTTACAGATTTGATGTTGCTGAATGCGGCGTGCTGACTGATTGTCATGCATATTTAAAAGGTTCCTAAAGTAAGAGTGCTAAACTACATACAGTAGCGCCTCCCGCCTAGTTAAAAAATTAAAGTACAAAACACTTAAAAATCTAATTCATTAATTACCTAATATCCTACATGAATACTTATATCTTATATTATTATATTCAGCAGATTTTGCAGTCTGATTTTTATAAAACAATTTAAAAATTTAGCTACTAACCGTTCAAAAATTTGTTAGAACGTTCCAAGCGTTATTAATTTTTTTAGGACTTTGATAAGAATCAAGATGTAAGTAATGCTTGACTTAATTTAAGGAGCACTTTTATTTTATATCAATTGCAGCAAAACAAAATTAAGACAAGTTTATGGATTGTTGTAAATCTAGTTTTTAAGTTTCCAGAGCAAAATCCCACGTAATACCGCACAATAGTGCCGCTAAGTTTATGTGAACATTCCGAGAAATTACACGAACCCGGAATCGCAATCTTCCCAGATTCATCGTATCTCTTCTGTGTAGTGGGGGTTATTGAAAATAAAATACCTAGTCGTCAGTGTCTTTATGCGATATGAATGTGTTCTTTAGGATAGTAATCCTGAAATAGAACTGATTTATTTACTAGCTAAACGTACTAAAACCATAACTGATCTATAATTATTTTCTTGCAAAACTCATCAAGTTCAGTAAAAAATGTAACCTTTTTTAATTTCTCTTGCAATAAGCGTTTGCTTATATACAATTCTTAGAGGTCATCTATTCATGATTTAAGTGCAATATGGCACGCTATCATTAATTAAAGTTAAAATGAACATTCGAAGTCTGGTTATTGTAACGTTTTATTTACACTTAGGGGTCAGTTCAGTTCTTGGGTTTATTTAAAAACACCCACTGTAATTTATTTCCACTACTTTAATTTATTTTCTCACAACTACATGCATTTTATCTTGAACACCTGATTATTGCTATACGGCAATCGAATATAGAATGAATCCTTCCGTCAGCTCTCCATATTTATATATTTCCCCTCGGAATTCTCTAGAAGGTCAAAGAGCCACCGAGAGATTTCATGTACTCTAGAATTCTTCGATAACTTCATCAAAGCCAGCCGCCCACCTCGGTGCGCCAACCGAACAACATTTTGGATTCCACGAAATATCAAATGAATGCCGATTCCAGGAATTATCAGATGAATGTCCGTCACACTATTAAAGAACGATACTGCGCCCAGAAGGGGTAGGTCTAAAACACGTTATAGTCGCTGCAGTAGTATTGTTTCTTTAGAGGTTAGAAACAAACTGGTTGTTTCCTCGTGCCGAGAACAATGTGTGATGGAAAACACGAGCAATGGATCAATGTGGAATTACTTGTTAAATTTAATAACAACCCCAATTGAGTGCTATGAATTGGTAAAAGGGGCCTCCGGTGAAAATTACATAAAAAGTTTTTTGAATGCCGATAGAGCACCGAAGATTTACAACCTCTGGGTCGACCTGTGGTAACTCAACTATTGAAAGAGTTATCAAAATGAGCAATCGGATGATTGATGAGATTATAAACGCCTATAATAAAACGGTCAAAAAAAATTACATGACCAATTGGACACGACGAAAGTCTATTCGAAATTGATACTTAAAAATTTGGGGGTTAGATGAAGAGCCTGAATTGATAAATAAACTCATAACTTGCGATGAAACATGGATATTCCAATATGATGTTTAAACTAAATCAAACTCACTCTCTGAAATTTCGGGCAACACTGCGAAAGCGAATTCGAAAGAAAGAAGTTTTGGACAAACAAATCTTGGATCTTGCATCAAGACAACGCACTTGCTCATAACGCGCTGTCTGTGAAGCGTTATCAAGTCGCTAGAGGCTCTATTGCTCAAACACGCACCGTACTCGCCAGATTTAGTACCCTGTGACTTTTTCTTGATTCCGAAAATTACATTTGCCTTAGAAGGAACCCGGTTCAAGTCGGTGTAAGAGTTCCTAAATGCTCTTAGAAAAGAAGATTTTCAGCATTGTTGTGACCAGTGGAAAAACGAATGGAACTTTATGTGGATAGGGTAGGAGAGTACATTGAAGGGGAGCAATCGATGTAGGTTAATTTTTAAGATAAAACTCTATCATAATAGGACTCAATATGCAATAGCCAGAATTCGAAATACGTGGGTGGAAAAAGACCTGCAGGCTAAAAAAGACTGCTTTGAGCAATGCTAGCAATCTACTGGGAGCGATCTTATAATCAATACTTATATATAGATAATACTTAATATCGTTATTTTCTTGGACTTCCATCGCTTGAAATTTATTGATCTCACAACGTTTCAATAGTGCATGTACTTCGTGGGTTCAATTGAAAAATTATAACAACTAAAATTTACTTTCACTTTCTAGTACTTTATTTACATTTAAAACAGCTGATTCACAATAACATTTTCATATAAGCTAGTCGTCGCGGTATAACTGCCTGGCGATCGTGGCGTTCTTCTTTTATATCACCAGCGTAGAATTCTCCAGTAGAAATCAACATCGTTCCTTCCGCTGACGAGCCTTTTCGAGAATCGTATTTTTTTTATCTTGAAGCGTTTGTTGTCGTGCTGAAATGACACAGGGTCGGCTTTGGGTAAATTTCGTAACACTGCCCCCCTTTAATCCTGATCGTCCCGATCAGAAACATCCCCTCCATGGTAGGGAGCGAGTCGATCTAAGTGAACCACCTTCAATTTAGCCTTGGGGTTTCGACGGATCCGGTAGACGACATCATTCAGCCTCTTGACCACTTCGTATGGACCATCCCAGGCGGGTGTAAGCTTTGGGGATTTACCCTTGCTCCGTTGGGGGTTGTACAGCCAGACTTTGTCCCTCTCCTGGAACCCGGCTGAATTGGCCTTGAGGTCGTATCGCGTCTTCATCCGGTCACTGGTGGCCAACATCTGCGTTCGGGCTAAGTCGTGTATTGCCAGCATGTTATGTCGGAGCTGGTCGGCATAATCGTCGATGTCTTGGGGAGGTTATTCGGCTGAGCCAAATGCCAAGTCGCATGGTAATCGCAGCTCCTTTCCGAATAAGACCCTGGCTGGGGTCAGGCCTGTACTATTATGTACAGCAGAGCGATATGACAACAGGAATAGGGGAATATGCTCGTCCCAATCACGCTGGTTATTGCTGACGACCTTGGATAGGTGTTGTTCCAAGGTTCGGTTGAATCTTTCCACCATTCCGTCTGACTGTGGGTGTAATGGTGTTGTTCTCGTTTTCCTGATCCCCAACATCGTACAGACCTTCTGGAATACATTCGATTCGAAGTTACGCCCCTGGTCTGAATGTAATTCCATCGGGACGCCAAACCTGCTGAATAGTTGTTCTACTAGCACCGTCGCTACCGTGGTTGCCTCTTGGTTGGGTATCGCATATGCCTCAGGCCATTTGCTGAAGTAATCCATTGCGACCAGAATGTATTTGTTCCCCCTCTCAGACTCGGGAAACGGACCGGCGACATCGATGGCAATTCTCTCAAATGGGACGCCCACATTGTACTGCTGCATTCTGCCCTTGGTCCGGGTCTTCGGGCCCTTACTGGCGGCACATGTGGCACATTTGCGGCACCAAGCTCTGACGTCTTCGAAGTAATTCACCCAGTAGTACCGCTAGCGAACTTTGTCTAGGGTTTTATTCATGCCCACGTGGCCTCCGGTAATTCCATCATGCACTTCGGTCAGGATGGCTGGTACCTTTTTCTTCGGAACTACCAGTTGGGACTTGGTTTCTCGTCCATCAGCGCTTTCCCAAACTTGCTTGAGCATTCCATTGTCTACTCTTAGAGAGTCCCACTGAGCCCATAACGATTTCAGCACGCCGGAGTATCTAGCTACCTCGTCCCATCGTGGCCTGGGTGCCCCTCTCATTTTGAGTGACAAGATTGGTTCGATGTCTGGATCAGCCATTTGGTCCTGGATGCACTGTTCCGTTGTCCAGTCTTCATTGGCCTGCACTCGGATCTGCCTGATGGAGATACCTTCTCGCTGTTCCGTCTTCAGACAATGCTTGCATTCCGCTCTACAGGGTCTTCTGGATAGGGCATCGGCATTATTGTGCAACCGGCCGGCACGGTGTTCCACCTTGAAGTCGTATTGCTGTAATTTCTCCATCCATCTGGCCAGTTGTCCTTCCGGTGTCTTCATGTCCAGCAGCCATTTGAGTGCGGCATGATTTGTTCGGATTAAGAAATGGCGACCATACAGGTATTTGTGGAAATGGTCTACAGCCCTTATTATTGCAAGAAGTTCTTTTCTGGTGACGCAATAATTTCTTTCTGGCTTCGAGAATCCACGGCTGTAGTACTCGATCACCCTCTCTTCACCATCTTGCACCTGGGATAGGACGGCCCCCAAACCTGTGTTGCTGGCGTCTGTGTCTAAGATGAACTTGCCGGACTGTGTAGGAAAGGCTAGGATTGGGCTGGAACATAGTGTTGCCTTCAGTCGCCTGAATGATGTTTCGCAATCCTGATTCCAATGGAAGGTCTCTTTATCAGTGGTCTGCCGATGTAGAGGGGCGGCGATGGTGGCAAATCCCTCAACAAAACGCCGGTAGTATGAACAAAGGCCCAAGAAGCTTCGGAGTTCATGTTTGTCTCTTGGAACTGGCCAATCACGGATGGCTTCTATCTTGTCTTCGTTGGTGCGGATTCCTGACTCGGACACTACGTGGCCCAAAAACTCTACTTCTTTTTGAAACAAGGAACACTTCTTCGGATTGAGTCTCAGGTTGGCGTTATTAATTCTGGAGAATACTTCGCCCAGGTTCTTCAGATGGTCGTCGAATGTCTGGCCCATGACTAGAATGTCGTCGAGGTATACTAAGCACGTCCTCCATGTTAACCCGCTCAGTACATACTCCATTAGTCTCTCAAATGTAGCGGGTGCATTACATAAACCAAAGGGCATGACCGTGAACTGAAACAGCCCTTTACTGGTGGAGAACGCTGTCTTTTCTCTGTCGTTTGCGTGTAGACCAACCTGCCAATATCCATTTTTAGGTCTAGTGTGGAAAACCAACGGGAGCCTGCTAGTGTGGTCAAAGTGTCATCGATTCGGGGTAGTGGATAGCTGTCTTTCTTCGTGACATCATTCAGCTTTCTGTAATCCACGCAAAATCGGGTGGTTTCATCTTTCTTTTTAACTAGCACGACGGGAGCAGACCATGGACTGATGGATGGCTCAATAACTCCATTTTGTAACATGGACTCGATGTTTTCCTCGACTGCCTGTTGTTGCCCCAATGGTAGTCGTCTAGGTGGTATTCTGATGGGTTGAGCCTTTCCGGTATCTATTCGATGCTGGATGATGTTGGTGCGACCGGTAGTTCCATTTTTACTGTTAAAAATTTGCCAGTGTTTTGTGATAAATTGCTTGGCTTTCTTCTGATTCTCTGGTGTCAAGTGTGTCAAGTGGTCAGCAAACTGTTGTAGGAACTCTTTATCGGGCCCTGTCTCATTCACCGACGTCTGGTACTCTTCTTCGCAATTGATGATGGTCTCTACTGGCTCGAAACAAGCTATCTCTTGACCATTGGCAATTCTAATGTCGTTGTTGGACAAATTCAGGACTCTGATTGGTATATCTCGTCCGGTTTTAACTATAGCCCGTCCAACTAAGTAGTCATGAGCTGAGTGTACGGGCTTCACCATTCCAACGCAGCTCCCAGGATTGCTGTCTAGCTGCCCATGAATAATCTGTTCTGTTCGACCGGGAATTCTAGCTGAAGACTTTGCCACAATTTTTATGGGCGTGAATGATGTGTTGACGGGCCGTGTCAATACAAATTCCTCATTCAGGAACCGAAGAACATCATATCTCGGGTCGAACATAAATCCATGCTGGCTAATTAGGTCCATTCCCAGTATAAAATCGTCCTCAATATTCGCTACCAGGACCCTATGCCGGATCATGTTGTCCCCTATCTGTAGCACGACATCTGCCTCACCCTGTATGGACATGGACTCGCCGGTGACTGTTCTGAGCTGGATGTTATTGGTAACTGGCCGAATTTCTGATGCTCTCAAACCCTGGACTTGGCAATGGACACAGCGGCGCCGGTATCGATGGTGATGGTAACTGCTCGCCCGTTGATGGTGCCTCTGATGACTAGGCTACCGCTATCTCTGCAGAATCCCCGGATGGATAACGTTTTGGGGGCTGGTGGAGGGACAGTCAGCATTCGCCCCCCTATGCTGACTGACTGACGGTCCCTGGACATGTGGCTGTTTTGTTGGTTACCCCTGGTCGGTGATTGTTCAGGTGGCCTCACTCGACAATCACGTTGGAAGTGCCCTGTCCGTCCGCAGCGGTAACATGCCCATCTGGTGCCAGTTCTTTGTGACCTTTCTAGTATTTTGTTCAGACCAGCCAGCAGCGCTTGAAATGGTGACTCTGACTCTTCCTGGTTGAAGGAAACTGCTCGGACACTCGGCTTGGACATGTTCATGACGGCCTCTACTTCCAAAGCCCGAAGTAGAGCTTCACTACTTTTCTTGACGCCACTCAGTCTTAAATTTCTTTGTACTTCCACATCTCTGATGCCGTTTATGAAACTCTGTGTGGCCAACTGGTCTTTCGTTTCCTCTGGCAGGTCTGGGTAGGACAAGTGAACTAACCGTCTAATTTCCGCTTCGAATTCTTGGAGGCTTTCACCGGATTTTTGCGTTTTTCCACTGAGTTGGACTTGGTATACCTGGCTCAAGGATTGATTGTCGTAACGTTTGTCTAGGATAGCGATGATCTTGTCGAAATTGCCTTGTTCATCGACTGGAATGCTCTGGAGGAGTTCTAGGGCCGGACCTCTTAAGGAAATTACCAGAGATGTGGATTTTTCATGATAATCCCATCCATTAGCTGTAGCCACGGCTTCAAATTGCCGTTTATACATGGGCCAAGATGAACTGCCGTCGAATGTGGGTGGTTTACTAAAGGAACCTTTGGTACTTACGGTGTTCTGGTATTTTCCTCGCTGTAAGTCCTGTTGCATTTTTTAATTTCTGTTTCTAGTTTATTTTGGATGGCACAGATTTTATCTTGTACTTCAGTGTGTACTGTTTGCTTGATGGAACTGATTTCAAATTTTACCTGGCTTTGGATGGAATCAAGATCATCTACTTTTGTTTCAAGAGTATCCACGGTATTTTTTATGGTCTTAATGTCATCATTTATCTCTTTTATATCTGACTCAACTATTTGCATTCTTTCATTAACTGTTTCATTAACTTGTCCTACTATTTGCATTAATTGTTCGAATTGCAGTTGTCTTTTCTGTTCAGTTTCGTGTCGATTTAATTCAATTGGATCTTGTTTTTGTTCAAATTTTGAGAACAATCCCTCAATTAAATTATGTTGTTCACTTTTCATCGTGGAAACCACATTTTGTTGTTTTTCATCGATATTAGTGACAAGATTTCCTAATTCAACTTTAAGTTTATCATCAAAAGATTTCACTAACCTTTGTTGAATTTCTTCTTGATGTTGTTTCTCCTCCTTGTCACGTTTTTCTAGAATCTGTGCTAATTTTTCGTCTAGTCCCTCTGTAACCTGTTTAATAATTTTTCTGGTAGTTTCGTCGGTTTTTTCCATACTTCGAGTTTCCATAACTGCACTAATCCTTTACTTCTGACACCAAATTGCACTGTACTTCGTGGGTTCAATTGAAAAATTATAACAACTAATATTTACTTTCACTTTCTAGAACTTTATTTACATTTAAAACAGCTGATTCACAATACATTTTCATATAAGCTAGTCGTCGCGGTATAACTGCCTGGCGATCGTGGCGTTCTTCTTTTATATCACCAGCGTAGAATTCTCCAGTAGAAATCAACATCGTTCCTTCCGCTGCCAAGCCTTTTCGAGAATCGTATTTTTTTATCTTGAAGCGTTTGTTGTCGTGCTGAAATGACACAGGGTCGGCTTTGGGTAAATTTCGTAACAATAGCTTTGAATCTGCTGTCGTCATCAGGTGAATGATTTTATTTCTGCGTTGTAAAGAACATTATTAATACAAAACTACATAAGTCTTGAGTAACATAGGCGCTAGCAACTAGAAAATAAATTAGGCATAAAAATTCTGAAAGAGAACATCGTACGCACATGAAAATAATTTAGAGCAGTTCAGTATGAAATTAATTGCTGACTGATTTAGAAATATTTGCTAACCATAAGTTACTAACCAACTAGCCATTTTGGCTGACCGAATACATTTTCCTATATACAAAAATCAGAATACTTTGGTAACCGATTTATTAACATAAAATATGTTCAGAATAAGGTATGAGACCTATGGTGGTTTATCAAAAATAAGTTAATACTATATAACAATCTTTGCTCGACTGGTTCCATTTTTAAGAAACACTTGTCAATATAACAAGTGCCAAAAGATGAAATCTGACTGGCTAATGTTCATCAGACAGTTTAAACACAAAAAACTCACAGTAAAATAATTTTTTTAAAATTTCAAGGAATAATTAGGTAATACTTTGAGCTGAAGTTCAACAAAAACATAAATAATTACATTTATTTGTACCAGTTTTTCTAGCATAAAATTCATTATCAGGTTTCAGACAGAAATAATTAACATTCACACCATGCTAGAGTAACAGATCAAATTATTACATTAACTTTATTTAGATATTTAATTTGCATATATGAGGATAATAACCTAAATAGATAAATAATTAATGTATTTGTCAAAAATTTGTTTTTTAAGTGTGATATCTTAATATAATTATTTAATTATATAGGGGGTGAACATTGCCATGTGCAAAACGAAAGCATTTAAACTACTAGGCATGTATATTCTGTAATCACTAATAAGAAACCTATTTATTGGCGGTCATTTCACCCCAAAATTGTTGAGCAGATTTGGATGAGTTGTTATAGTTAGACCACGAAATGTGTCCAAATATTTAGATAATGTAATTTTCTGTAATAAACTTAGGTTGATTCAAACAATTTTACCAACTTAACAGAGTAAAATAAGAACAACAATAGCTAATTTATATTTCCCCTAAATTTAACCATAATATTTTAGTTATCTCATAAATTAACCTTTAATTGAGTGTTTTACAAAAAAATATTTTTTTACCAATACTGGACAGGTTATTATGGAACAGCTATCATTCATTTCATCCTATAATACTCATAATTACGCCCCTTGTTAGTGATCACATTTTTCAGAAATGGGTTTAAGCCGCCATTGTTCAGAATATCACTGGTAGTAGTATAGCTCTGACTAATCAAGTTTCAACTCTACCTAACCAGTGAGTAAAACTGGTAATTTATTCAGCTGGTTTAAAATACCCTATTTTTGCATTTTCAACCTTTGACAATCAATTTTCGATCCAAGTATTGTGTTTCTACGGGGCGATGATGTGCTGGAAAATTCGTTATTTACTAATGTAACTCGGTTAAAACACTACATGAAGATAAATAATGTACCAGTTCATCATCATGCAGTGTGTAAAATTCAATGTAAAACGTGTTCTATTCATTATTTACCAGTATTGAATATTTGTTTTATGTATGGCGCAAAACTGAAAAAGTTGGAGATACAGTCTCGTAGTATTAACTCATTTGTTTTTATAGCCGAATGTAGCTGTAATTGTAATAATTGTATGATGGTATGGTATATTTTCTCTTGTCATTCCAGATTCATGTTTTGAAAGTGCATCTTACGATTTCATGACATCAATAAATAATTTTACAATTCTTTTGAACTAAATGATATTTGGCCTGTAAAAATAAGAAAATAAATTATAACCGGGCTGTCAAAAGTAACCAAAATTTATCGGAAATAAATATGCCTATTGCAACAATTATGATTTAGTTATTATGCAGTTATAATAACTTGACAACAAATGGTAATCGTTTTCTGTATGGTAATTATTACGTGGGTTTGACCTCAATTATTGATGACGATGTATAATAATTTTGGTTAAAAAATTAACTATGGCGGCTATTGTACCTTAATATGCATTGGCGAAACATGCATTTTGGCTTCCACAGAATCCTATTCGTATGAAAAATTGAAGGTAAAGTAGAATGTCGAAGATCAAGACGTTGATCTCGTTGACCGTGATCGGATCAAATCAAAATATTCAGATGACTTTCCTTTCCGTAAGCATCCCCAGAGCTCAAAATAGAGACGAATGGTCCATAACAGTCAATCGGCATGACGTCACCAAATACTAACGTAGGAAGCTTTGATTAGAAATCTGATATTTTGGTAGAAATTTGTTCCTCTATTGATAATCATTTTCATTAGACAGACGTAGTAATGAAACGGCCAGATCTCATGCTGTATAAGTTCATTTGCAGAGAAAAATACGTTTTTGGTGACAAAATTAATAGTGGAATAAAACTAACATCAATGTGTTCTAAGGATAAAACATGACTAATTGACATAAAATTCAACATTTTTTATTGATCCGCTGTTGTTTTTTAATAAAAAAATCTCAAAAAATCAATAACAATTTAGTTTTTTACCTTTTACACAAAATCTACCCGAAAAACCGAGTTTGCTATTGTGGACCTTGTTGTAGGGAAATCAAAAACCTACAAAATGAGGTACCACATGCTCTATTTTGTTAATTGGTTTCTTTTATAATGAAACCTTTACTCGAAATTATAAAAAAAATAATCTTTTATACTCTTTTTATTTTATAATTAAAACTAAACTAATTAAAAATAAATTTTGTAGCCCGGGCAGTTTATGCATAATTTCAGTCAAACTTATGGGAAAACTGAGTCCATTCAACAAATTGCTAAGGGGTGGTAGATACCTATGAAACTTTATCCTTATAATAAATATTCTTGATGCAAATTTTAATTTTATGCAGACACATTTATATTTCTAGGATAATATGAATTTATTTAATAAATTTAGCAAAATCGAATACCAAAACTACCACAGACAATAATGATGGAGCAATCATTTTTCATATGTAAAAGGCGTAGGCTGTTATAAAAGATTTTTCCGTTTGTAAATGATTCAATCAAATATTAAAACACATATAGCTATATGTAAAGCAATTTAGGTTCCTCTTAAGACATTTTCTATTGATAAATACTAATAAACGACAAGCCAAATTTCGTTACATATATATGTTTTAATATTTCATTGAATCATTTAATAACGGAAAAATATTTCATAAGTGCCTACTCCTTTTGCTTATGAAAAATCTTTGTTCCATCATTATTGTCTGTGTCTACATAGAGTTTTGGTATTCTATTTTACTAAATTTATTAAATAAATTCATATTGTGTTAGAAATATAAATATGCGCCTGCATCAAATGAAAATTTGCATCAAGATTATTTGTTATAAGGATAAAGTACCACCCCTTGGCAATTTCTCAAATAGATTCGTCCAGGCGATAAGTAGATAATGGCCAAATATTTTCAATTATTACATGTATTTATACTTTAAATTTCGGAAAACTGAATTAATTGAGGAGTCTCTACATCAACTCTTCCACTTTCCAATCCTGGTTTATTCATAATGTCAGGGTCATCTGGTGAGGTAATATGGGGCTTTAAAAAAGTTCTTCGATAGGTTTGACTGAAATTTTTCAAAAAATACTTGGGCTATAATATTTATTTTTAGAACATAGACCGGGTATGAGAAGATCTACCCTTTCAGTTAATAAGAATATCTAAGGAACCACTATACGAAATTGAGTGAGTGTATAGTAGCTTATTATGTAAGTTTTTCATTTCTCTTCAACACTGCCCATAGAACAAACTTGGGTTTTCGGGTAAATTTTGTATAAATGGTAAAAAACTAAAAAATTGGTACCCCATTTTTTTTGTTAAAGAACAAAAAAAAACGCATCGATAAAAAATTTTGAATTGTTTGTTAATCAGTCATGTTTAATCATTAGAACACATTGATATTGGTCTCGTTTAACTATTAATTTTGTCACGTATTTTCGTAAATGACCTGGGCTATATCACTTTTAAACGATTTTTGTGTAACATTTATTAATTGTCAAGGTATAATTTTCATTGAAGTTGGTAAATTTTGTCTCAAAATTGTGCTCGACTTTTTGTTGTTGTTTTAAAAATTCTTTTAGTCTGAATAAAATAGAGTGTCGTTAGACTACTGACCTATCTGAAGTCTTGATTAAGTTGTTTATCATTCCTATTAATATAATATTCACTTTGAGAAATAACGTGCCAATAAGTCGTTACGAGATGTTATATGCTTTTTATAAGTACTACGGGAAAAATGAAAATAGAACAAATAGGCATATGGTCAAATATTAATGACAATTGCTATATTGACACCTGAGATATTGAAAATCCTCCTGACAGAAGTTGAATTCTATCCAAAGTATATAAAATGCATCCGTATCACACACAATATCAAGAAGGTAGTGTCTAGACTTTTCCAAAGAATTGCTGTCCCTGAATGGTGTCAACTGTCAACGACAAATCTGTGTCCAGAGATATTTTTTTCCGAATGATTACTGCGAAGACGAATTTATTTTTCGTAAAACCGAGCTGGCGATATTCTTCATTATCATAATAGGAAAAAGCCAAACCAATAAAGCTGAATTTTATTTATTTATAGTTCCGGCAGAGATGAGAGGAAAGCTCAATGTTTCGGGTAAATTCAGTGAAATTGATAAGCTACTTGATGAAAAGACAGGAAAAAATTGATATATATTTTTTGAAAATATAACTCTTAAAATATTTGTATTGGTAACGTAATGAACTATTTTATAAGCTACAATCCCAAATTAAACCGCAATGTGTGTTGTTTTATCAAAAAATATATATTTTTACATTTTTTAACAGAAATCTGCAGAAATATTTTTTCATTCAAGTTTGAGACTTCGTTGTATAAAAAAATATACCTAAATTATTATGGCAAGTAATTGCAAAAGTTGACATCATAATTGTATAATTCATCTTCCAGAATTCCCAAATAAAAATTCATATATGTAGATACTTTTCTGAACAAGAACCCATTATTATTCCAAAATTCTCGACGGATTTCAAATAAAACAAATGAGAAAGTTTCAAAAAACGGTTATGCAAACTCTATTACTATTACTAGAGCAATTGCTCAAACTGTTTGCCACAAGAATTAATGCACGACGACATCGTCTTAACAATCAGCTTTTTACCAATGGTGCCTAATGTTGCGAACTGATGTGTTCGACAGCAACAATTTAATTTCTTTTTTTTTTGAGGAAAAAGGTAACGGGGTACTATATGCCGGGGTTTTCAAGAACAACCACGACCAATAAGATGCCACCAACATATTTGTAAAAAAATGAAAACGTTTCCATGGGTAAAAGGGGTATGCTCTATCGATTGGATGCAAAATAAACTTACGGTTTAAACCGTATGAGGCTTAAACAGACCGGAAGTTGATTTTTTCAATTGCTTATATTTATAGCGGATTCGGATTCTACGTTGAAAAATAAACATCTTCTGTTTTTTAAAGACATCAATTTTAGTCCTCTGAAGTACCTTAGAAACGAAAATTGTAATAAGACAGCTTATGCAAAACAATCAAAATACGGCTTTAATCAAAAGTATGAACTCTTCATTCGAGAACATCTGAACAAAACTACCGGAAGTGAAATTTTTTAACCGGAAGTACGTTTTTCTTGAACAATATATGTACGTACCAATCTTGAATTCGGACTTGATAAAAGTAAGCGTGGTAAAGCAGAATACTATGTTTCGAAATATCATATATTTTTTGCGTTTAAGAAAACGTACTCCTTGGACTAATTTTCCACTTCCGGTTAGTACCGAAAGTGAGTAGTCTGCCTTGCTACGCTTACTTCTACATAGACTTCGAATCTAACTTTGGGATGTAGATATCTCGCTCAAGAAAAACTTACTTCGGGTTAACATTTCCCACTTCTGGGAGAAACACGAAGTTATTATTGCTCTAGTTCAAGTATTCTAGAAGGAAGAGTTCATACTCTTTGTTAAAGTTGTATTTTGATTGTTTTGCATATAAAGTTCTCTTATTAGGATCTTCTGTTATAAGGACTTCAAAGGACAAGAAATGCATTTTTTCAAAAAACATTACTAACAAAACATGTCTATTTTTCAACGTAGAAGCCGAATCCGCTATAAAAATATGCATGTTCCTTCCGGTCTGTTTAAGCCGCTTCCGGTTCAAACCGGAAGTTTATTTTGCGTCCAACGATAGAGCATACCCCTTTTATATATGGATACGTAGTCAGTTTTAAAAAAAAAGGTTGGTGGGATCTTATTGGCTTGAACGCTTTATATACTCGAATTGTTTTTGTCATGCAAATATAGAAAAATGGGAAAATGGAATGCTCAGCGAGTATTTCCTGGGCACCATTCCCGAAATGAAAAGTGAAATGGAGTTTGAACACAAGCTTACCTGAAAACTTAAGTTCATACATATATGGGGTTCCTGAGATGTGGCACTCCAAAAAAAGGATTGTTGTCACTTATATTTTGCAGATGGGTAAAGGAGTCCAGAATAATAAATCCTGCAAATAAATTCTCGTTATCTAACATCAGTTTCATTTTTACACAGAGAAGAAATCATGAAATCATACCTCCACAAGGAATAGACAAATTCGAAGTAGAATCTAGGATCACAGATCACTCCTGCCTGTTTGAATTTGAATAACTATTTAACTTATTTAAAATCAACAATGCCAAGGAATTCTATGCAGATTCCATGTGAATTTAGTTTTAATTGTAGCCACGCTGTATACATCGTGTATTTATTTCATTCTTACACGATGTGTGAACCGTGAATACAAAGTGTAATCACTGATTATGCACGGCAGTAGAGTTTACACACGGAGTGTTTCTTCAAAAATACCGAAATATACTCATTACATAAATAAATCATCAAGAAATTACCAGAATAACTTACTAAATCAGAAGAAGGTCGATAACTGGCAAAAACTCAGCTCAAAATCGGACTGCAAACACTTTGTATTTGTTTGAAAATATATACACGTGTGTAATGGGAACGCAATTTAAAAAAATATATATTTTTATTACCAAAATAAACCTTGATTTTAACTTTATTTTAACTGACCCAATTTAAATTATAAGAGAATTTTCTTAACATCAATCGTGTAAAAATGGAACAGTTACACGCTGTTTAAACCGTGGACTCATAGCCGCAAGCGACCAAGTATTTGGCTCATATTCTTATGGTAGAAGCTGACAGTAACACACATTAAAGCAGGCATTTGGAACACCGCACTGTGATTCAGATTATCCGACTTAGATTATTTGTGTAAGTACACTATGTATACACCATGAACATATAGCCAATAACTATTTATTAACTGACACTTTCCCATTTTACAGAAGTCTGGTACATTTGGTGTAGTTCAGTGCGCAGAATACGATTTCTAAGTGGTTGTGTATAATTTTCATTTAAATGAAACTAAGGGGCCATCCATAAATTACGTTACACAGGTGGTCACATTTTTTAAATCTCTTCCCCCCTAGTTTGAGGACACTCATTTTTCAATTTTATAACTAGAAACAATTATAATAGAACTTTCTATTTCCTAACAAAATCTTTAATGAAATAAATAAAGCAAAACATTTTAATAAACACAAGAACTAAAATATCCTTTGAGATTTACACTTTATTTTGATAGAACTACACTAGACACGCTAATTTCTTTTGTTTTTTATTAATAACAGCCTAAAAAATTTTGAGGGGCTTAATTTCGCAAAGACGCCCATCTTTTTCCTCTTCAAACAGGTAGCACATGTCAAAAAGGTGAGTGATTTTTGTTTAATACCAGTTAGTTTTTTTTTGTCTTTGCCTTTGAAGAACTGGAAAAATCACCTAGTCAGGAAGAGGAAACCACGATAGCAACTCTATTATTACCGTATACTAAACGCTTATCGGAGAAACCTAGAGGATTTGCATACAGATATAAAACCAGAACGATTTTCAAAAGCAGCAACACCTTGAGGATTACAAGAACGAGGCCGGTCGCTCCAGCAATATCAAAATACTGTATATACCGTATACCTTGTTAATGTGTCAATCTTCACATTGGCGTGACAAAGCGACCGATGGATACCAGGGTTAAGGAACGCCGCATAGCTAAGGAGCTAACGAAGTCTGGGCTAGCTAATCACGCATGTATCAAACACCATAACATCAACTGAGACCATGCCAGGGTAATTCACAAAGGAGAGCATATATAATCTCGAAAGAGAATATAATTACGGAGCCCAGCGTCCAAATTTAAAACATTCGGAGCCCTCTTCTTCGGCCAGTACCGTTACTCATCACCCACAACCAACCACCATGTGCGACGACGCTGATTAGGCCAGACCGGCGACGCATGGCCGCTTAAGGGTATAAATACGACCGATAAACTGAGTATCTCATCATTCACCTCATGACGATAGCAGATACAAATCTAGTGAATAATTATGAGATAAACAATTTCAAGACGATGGACGTCCAAGGAAAGTTCGAGGAACTGTTAAGTATAACACAATGCACGAAACATTATTTAGATACAGTGATACTGGGTGATCATTTTGTAGACATCTCTTTCTTTCAGAATAACGGAGAGGAAGAATTTCTATACGTACAGAAAGTAATCCGAGCAATTTTGTTCTCCATATACAATTTTCAAATACTTATCTGTTACAGGAAAAAATCTGAAGAGAGAAAACCCTAATGAACAAGCAAAATAATTCAAGACCTCCTCAACAATCTTACTTATAAATTTTTCATTACTGTCACATAATTGTACAAAATTCAAGTGATGTCAAATTGTTGACTCCATTAAGGGGTAGGGAAATGTTTCTCCAGTCTACTATTCAACATATTTTAATATCGACTTGTACAAAATGCAATTATGCTGTTAGAAAATTGTAACAATATTCCTTTATATTTTTTTTATTGGTGGTCTGTGGGAGCGAAGTAAATGCACATTATTGCAAGCCTAGTCTTTATTCGATGCATAGGAAAACATTCCGTTTGCTACGACTGGGCCGACTTAGGTCGGTTTAGTGCGAGTCCTCATTAATATGGAAGAGCAATGCGATACTTATACAATTCTCAAATTCAAAATGGTGTTACTTCTTAATACTGCTAGTAGAATTATCAGTGACAACTCATTGAATTTCAAATTACACCCAGAAACGTACCAATGTTTCAAATTGACATGTAAAGAGTTGACAAACTTATTAACAAATTAAGATCCAACAAAAAAAAGTTTAGTTTATGCTAATAACTGGGAAGGATATTAGAATAAATGAAAAAACATTTGGTCAAAGAAGTGTGCGATAGGGTAAAATCAAATAATAATTTCGAAATGATTGATGAGGAGCTCCTTGATTATTTTGCCTGTTCATGGAAATTTTCTCTTTTTCTTATTAACGTTTTTATGTATTTCGATTATATTTCAAGTCGGATAATTGTTAAATATAATTATGCTTTAAATTGTGACATTGTGATGTTTTGAAATATTAGTTACTACTAGTAGAAGTTCCATATCAATGAGTGGAATCGCAATATCGTTAGATATATTTGCCATAATGTCTTCACGTTACAAAATAGAATTAACGATTTGTATTAATATAGATATCAATTTTATTGGGATATTTTTCCTTTACATGTTTATAATCTATATAATAACAAATTTGTAAACATTTTAATTACTATGTAAATAAAAAAAAACTTGTTACAGCTGGTTCTAGGAGTATCGCGCTGCAGCCCATATTCAATATTAAATTAATTTTTTTAAGAATAGAGATAAGGTTCCTGAAGTTAGTTCATTTTTATTGGGCACTCCTTCCTATCGGTGGCAATTGTTGGTTTACCGGTTTGAAATATTTGCATTTTTTTGTTCAATCAGACTCTAATGAGCCCTCACTCACAATTATTTTTGCCAAAATTGGAATTGTCATAGAATGAGTGAGAATAAGTGAGTTCCGTTTGTAATTAACAATTCACTCTAAGAAATGGCTCAACGAACACACTTCACGAAACGACACAATTTCAATCTACTTACTTTCCGTAATTTTTATTGAATGAAATAACTCCTACATATAAACAAAGTCTCAATACTAAATCGCATTATACAAATCTTCTTCTTCTTCTTCAGCAAGGGTGTCTCTTGCGAGACGGGGGTGGCTTTGATCTTTCCGATCTTATTAGCCAGAAACCAGTGTTATTTATCAAATTTGTTATAATATTTACAGTTTCTATATACAACGCGGGATAGCCTTGGAGTTCCGGCCACTACTAAACTAACACATAATTCACTTCACGAGCGTCTTATTCACTTTATAGCGTCTATGGGATGGGGATACAAATCTTTAAATGTTTTTCGAATCTTTGTCTAATATTTTAATAGAAGATCTTAGATCACTAACCCTTTAAACCTGATTCCTTTTTTATTTTGGTCATCTTACTTTTAAACTACTACTATAGATAACTAACACCACTATTTACACATTTTGCACATATATTTAAATGTAGATGTTGATTTACTTTCAAAAAATTAAAATATTGTTGAGAGATGAAAAATGTGCATATGGCTATCCCGCCATCTTTACCGGAACTCTCTTATACAAATCAGAATATTAAAATAATTAAACTCGCCCATAACTGAAGTATGCTTCTAAACATACGCAATAAACATTTTCAAAATGTTTACACAAAATGGCGGTAATATGAAGGGGCTTTATTAGTGCACCCTGAAGTGAAAGCACATAATTGTATTTAGTTACGGCGGGGTGGTTAAAGTGACAAATGCTTAATCGGAGAATAATGCACAACTCGTTAACAGGTTAGGATAAAAATTGTATTCATATCAGGTTTAAAGTTTGCATTATTTGGATAACTAAAAAATAAATAATAATAAATAATTGCAAATTATTTTTAGTTATTATTATTATTTTCAGTACTTGTCTTTTTTGCTGCTATATGGGGTTTAATTTTTTTTATATTGGCCAGTCACCTTCCTACTGACAGATATGGGAAAGGAGAATTTATAATAACTGCACGAAATTGCTATTAAAAATTTTTACAATATTACTTACTGTAGCGTTATTACAAATAAATGTGATACAAAAGTCTAACTACAAGACTTTATATATTTCTTAGTATATATTTCAGTCAATTTAGAAAATGTACCCTCCAGAGGAAAATAAGAATTTAGCAAGAATTTCTAATGTACTTATAGGTTTGATAGAATGTTCCATTTCAGATTTCGTATTTATATTCAGAACGCAATATTCGTCTCTTCCCTATAGAAAAGCATAAGACTATTCTTTATAAAACCTTAGGAAAGTAGAGGCAGTCACGACTCAGTTTCATTTATTCCACTACGAACTCTGGGAGATAACTTCAAGATTTACATTCAACTCGGTGCATTTTTTATTTCTACAAATAATAGAACTTATCCGCAGGCACATAAAATTTCTTGGAGGATGTACTGAAAACACCCTTAATGTTTTATCTCCCTTAGAAGTACTTATACCTCTACATATATTTTGAACTTGAATTGATCATTATAATAAAAAAGTTTCAATATAACATAGTCCAAAAAGTATTTCGTTTTCGAAGAAAAATTGTTCAAAGTTGTCTACTGCAACAAATTTATCAATGGAACAGAACAAAATCCTCTACCATTCCTATCACATGAAGAAATATTTAAAACAAAAATAATTATTTTTTCATCACAATTAATGAAACATGAATCATGGCAACATGAGACTAAATTTGGATACGTAGACCATAATTAAGAAATTGTTGTGGAAGGATATTTATTTTTATTAAATGCAATATTTGAACGTGGTAGCTACGAGAGTTGGTTTTGTTTCAATGGTGGTGTTATTCCCTATAAGTTCATAAACATTAAGTAAAGATGTCGCAACTATCATTTAGGAAACAACTGTGAAGTTTTTCTTTATATTTACGAAATATGATTATGTACGTATTAAGCATGGGATAAAAACCACTGAATTATTGGTGTTATAAGAAACTTCTTATAACATTGCAAATTCTTGCGACTTGTAAAATTTCTCAATTATGTGTTTACGTACTTACACTATGAGTTTTTGTTTTTTTTTATCTCTCTGTCTAGATGAGTAAGTTATTATTACTAAATGCTTACTCAGGCAAGAAAATGTTAAAAATCAACTCTGTTTTTCAAAATTCCCTTATATGCCTCAATAAATCAAACGTATCATATTTGCATTGGTTTTTCACTAAATGTCCTCTTGAAAAAAATTATTAAGAAACTATTGAAAAGTCAAAACTACATAGTTCTAAAACCTTCGTAGAAATTTAAAACTTAAGTACATTTCAGTTTTTAGTTTACTCTTTTCGTTCCGCACTGACTTATTCACGCACGGCAAGTTTACCAGATGTGTTGACATTTCCAAACACTTAAGATTGGAATAGGTCCTTAACTATACGAAATAGGTATTGTCTTTGTTTAGAATTTTGAGTTCATACTGACCAGTACTTTCACCTGCCAAAATGTCTGCATCGCATTATGTTACATCCTGTATGTATCCATGAATGAAAAGGTTGATCGGGATTGCTTGCCGATACCCTGTTTGATTTTCAAGCTTTCGGAATTTGTGTTTTTCCCTCAAAAGAGTTGAGCTAAACCATCAACTATTTAATCTAACTAGCGGTCGCCCAGTGGTCGAGTTTCGACCAAAATCATTGTTAAAAATTTTAAGATAATATATCTATATGAATTTGCATATTCCCAACATTTTTTTCTACTATTATATAGTTTTCTGTGAACTTATACAAAATAGTTAACTACCTTAATAATTAAATAAAAATTATTTCGCAAAGGCATATTCAATAAGCAAAATCTAATAACGTTGCTGAATATAGAAAGAATATAAAAATGTTCATTTCATCATATTATTATTGAATAAATTAGAAATACAAATACACGTCGAGAGTTCAAAACGTCAATAAAAACAAGAATATATAAAGCCTTGATTTGAATTACTTGAAAATATATGAAATTATTTTGTCCTCTAGCGGTGGAAAGTTTAATGGGTCTAGTTCAGCTATTATGGAATAGATAGTGCCAATAACTATTATTAACGGAAAATTTTAGCCGTTTGTTCCTTTTTATTAATAAAACTAAACGCCGTCAACCATCATTTACAAAACTCAAGAAAATCGGTTGAAAAACAGAAGAAAATGGTACCGAACTCTTTTGCATTTGCGTATTTATATATATTGTAATGGATTTAAACAGACATGAAATAATATAAAAACTTTAGCAAATTGAATAGTTAAATAATTGGGATAATGTAAATAAAATGCATACATATATAACAAAAAAAAATGAAATTGCAGGAATCATATTACAAGATAGAGTTAACCTAAAAATACAAACAATGTAAAAAAAATGTTTCATAAGCAAATTGTTGAAAGGATAAAAGGTGGCATATAAAGTTAGATATTATATCATGCAGATTTTAATAAAAAGTTTAATACTTACATAAAGAAATATATGCAGGGACTCATAATAAGTTCAAACATCAAAAAGGTGAAATTCAATTATAAAAATCACAGTAGAGTTTGTAGAACATGTATAGATCACATATTAGGCCATGAAAACACCAAATAAAAGATATTTTAGATCAAAATTAAGTTTTAAATACATAAATTATTTAGTAAATAGAAGATCGAAATGTCAAAATTATAAAAACCGTTATAAGTCTTCAGAATTGATGGAACAGTAAAGAAATTTATCATAATAGATGGAACGTAGACCATAGTTTATAAAAAGTAAATAGTTCAAAAGATATAAAGTCTAAATTTTAATAAAATCCATATTTTTATAGTACCTGTTAAATGACTAGTGGCAACAGGTGGCAAATGTCAACTCAATGTTTTTGAAAATATGAATTAAATGATTTGGATAAAATTTATGAGAGTAAAAGGTATTGAAATTTAAGTTGAAGTTTGTTTAGATTTTTGGATGTGATTTAAAAGGTTAATAGTTGGAAATTAATAAAATAAATAGAAGCGGAAATGGAAATAGCAGGTGGCAAAATAAATCACATAAATAGGAAATCTGACATTGACAAATCCCTTTTGGTCGTCAAGCGTCGAGCAGATAGGTTTGAAAAATTTTCGTTCTCATAAATTCAGTTTCGATGACAACGAAGTTAATGTCCTATGATGTAAAACAAATTTAATGTTCCATGTCAGAAATAGAAGAGTAACCTGAAAATTTTAATTGAAATTTATTTGGAAAGGCGAATTAAAAAAATTATTTTTTATAAATGGTCGAGAAAAAGAAGATGGTATTAATGGTATAAAAATTTAAAAATCAAAAGTATTTGGAGAAAACCAATTGCAAACCAGCATGAGAAATTCAATTGAGTGGTAAATTGTACCAGTAAAGTATTCAAAATTTTGGAATTTTAATAAAGGTCAACAATTAGAAGAAAAGAATAGGAAAACAACAACAGTGAGTTTTTGAAACATTGTTTAATAAGCAAATTATAAAAAAGGTAGTCAATCAGTGATAATAATAAAGGTTTTACAATTTTAGAATAATAAATATCTGTGATTGAATGATCAAAATATTTTTGTAACACAATTTAATAGAAATTTAAGAATATTTAAGTGACAGGAAATTTATTTTGTTTTGAAAGAAAGCTTGTATCAATATTGTATTGTGGAAAATTTTGAATAAATTGTAACCTAATTGAAAATTTGGAAATTGGATTATTAGTAATTTAAAATGTTTAAATAGAAAAAGTAAAGTGCAAATATAATTTCAAAATTTTAAAAAGTGTATGTGAACCTGAGGAGAAATAGATACTTGTAAGATAAACAAGATAAATATAAAATTTATTTATTTATTTAACATTTGAAGATTTGAACCCAAGCGAAAAAGACCCTGAGATATAAAATACTATTTCGATTTATTTAAAAATTGTAATTCATAACTTCCAATTATCATATATATATATATATATATATATATATATATATATATATATATATATATATATTGTAATGGATTTAAAACCGACATGAAATAATACAAGAGTTTAGTAATTTGAATAAGTAAATGAATGGGGAAATGTAAATAAAATTCATACAAAGGAATTGCACAAATCATAACAGATAGTTAACCTAACAATATAAACCATGTAAAAGAATGTTTCAAAAGCAAATTGTTGAAAGGATAAAAGGTGGCATATAAAGTTAGATAATCTATCATGCAGAGTGTAGTAGAATTTGGATACTTACATAAGAAAATCTAGGCAGGGAGTCACATTTAGGTCAAACAGCAAAAAAGTTAAATTCACTTATGAAAATCACACTAGAGTTGGTAAAACAAGTACAGATCACATATTAGGCCATGAGAACACTGAATATAGCACATTTGGATCAAAATTAATTTTTAAAATACATAAATTTGTTAAAATATAGAGAATTGAAATGTCAGAATTATAAAGACCGTTAAAAATGTTAAGGAATGATGGAAGAGTAAAGAGATTTATACCGTTAGAAAGAGCTTAGAGCATAGTTTATGAAAATTCAATAGTTCAAAAGATATTCAGTCTTAATTTCAGTAAAATCTAATTTTTTTTAAGTACCTGTTAAATGACTGGTGACCAGCAGGTTACAAGTGTCAAATCAAAAATTTTGAAAACATGAATTAAGTAATTTAGATAAAATTTAGGAGAGTAAATGGTATTGAAATTCAAATTAAAATTTGTTTAGATTTTTGCATATGATTTACAACAAACATATTTGGAAATTAATAAAATAAATTAAAGCGGAAATGGAAATAGCAGGTGGCAAAATTTATTAAATAAATAGGAAATCTGACATTAAAAGGTCCTCTTTGTTTTCCAAGCGTCGACGAGAGCAGTTCAAAATTTCGTTCCTGTAAAATTACGTTTCCATGACAACAAGATAAATGATCTGTGGTATCATTGAAATAAGTGTTCCATGTCAATTTGTGACAAGAAATTAAGTTTGAAGTTAAATTTTTGAAGTTTTGAATCATCAATTTGAAATTGAGAAATTAAATATTCCATAAAAGGAATTATTTGAAATCCTTGGATGGAGAGATAAAATCAATTTTGTTGGAATAATAAAAGTATTGGTGCAGCAGTAAACAAATCAATTAAGCAGCAGAATTTAGTTTATAAACCAAAACAAATCAGGAAGCAGTATACTAAAACCAAAATTAAGGAAAAGGGGAATTCAAGCCAGACAACTGTGAGTTTTTGAAACATTATTTAATAAACAGATTATTGAAATCTAAAATCAATCAGTGATAGAAATAAAGGTTTTTCATTAAATTTAGTATAATCAATATTTGTGTTTAGAGGGTTGAAATTTTTGTAACAAATTGATAGAAATTTAATAATATTTAAGTAACCAGGAAATTTATTTTGTTGTAAAGGCAATATTATATATTAGAATTGTATTGTGGACAATCATTATGAATAAATTGCAATTTGATTGAGAATTTGAAAATTATTTATTAATCATTTAAAAAAAAAACTTAAAACAGAAAAAATAAAGTGCAAATATAATTTCAAAATTTTAAAAGTGTTAGTGTCACTGAGAAGAAAGAGAGACTTATAAGATAAGTATAGAATTCATTTATTTATTTAAGATCTACAATTTGAACCCAAGCAAAAAAGACCCTGAGGTAATCATAAATTTGAAAATTCATAATACATTGTAATTTATTACAGTTTGTAATAATATATATATATATATATATATATATATATATATATATATATATATATTTTAATAAAATACACATCTTTAAAATCTCAATATGTTCATTTTAGGTAAAAGTTATGCACACTATATTAAGAGGCCGGATTTTCAGTTAAAGTTTAATTTTTCCAAAATGCTTTGCGGTTACTTAGATATTTCACAATTACTATTTTAATTTCTAAGAAGAAAATGCAACAACCCAACTCATAAGTAACTATGAAAATGGAGTATAAATAATTACAAAACATAAGTACTTACATATTGGTACACCTTAAACTGCAATAGAGGTTTTGATTCAGTATAGTTTCATTAATTTAAATTCAACACACAAAGTTTGCGATTACTATTTCTGTATTATATCAAAAATATAAAGAAATACAATGCACCTGCTGTTAATTTATGTTTAGTAATACATTTAGTTGTTAACAATTTTTGTAAGTGTACTGAAACTGAAATTTGAAAATAATAATTTGAAAATTTTCACATTGAATTGAAATTTTGCCTTAACTTAACGGCTAACAATATTGTGGAATGTCAAATTGAAATCAAATTCGCTAAAACGAAGATAGCCGTGAACATTACAATTATTGCCATGGTGATATTGGTATTTATCTTAAAACTCACTATTTGTATTCACATCATGAGCTTTGTAATCTTAGTTAAATTGTGTGAAACTATTAGTCTTTGAAATAGAAACATAAAAAAAATATTATGTTAAAATAATAAATTAATATCGGAAACACATTGATCGGTTGTCCCAGAATGCACAATACTAATTTTAGTTGGCAAACCATATTTAGAAAGTAATGAAAGATTCAAAGTTGCGGGTACCCAATAAATGACCATTATTATATAATATAATTTTTTGTGGGTGAAATCTCAATGGCATATAAATGTAGAATAACTTTCGGAACCGATCAAAATTTGTTAGTTTTTCGTTTAATTTAGTTTTTTTTTTCATGCGAGTCAATCTATCTTACGGTTTTTTCTCCAAGCAATCGGGCGGCACTGTTTGGCGTTGACAGTGTGGACGTAAATTATGAATTCTTTATTTTATTTTATTTAATGAATGAACCAATATTATAAATAAATTTAAGGATTCTGTACTGAAGGTCGTCATTAGCTATTCAACAAAACAAAAATAAAGGAAATCATTTGAGGGACTAAGGGGAAAGTGTCTGCCTATTTATACATAGATAATAGCAAACAATAAATCATGCAGTCTATAAGAGAAATAATATAAATTAATAAACAAACTCAGCCAAATCATAAAAAAAGCAAATGTCCATCAGCTACATGATATATGTTTATTTTATTACATCTAAGAGTGTCATAAGTGTCATTTCATGCAGCCAGAAATTAATCTGCAAGGTCATGTGATGTGTAGAATATATTTCGTCAATAAAGGCCTTATTATGTTTATAACAATTCTGGTCGATACTTCTTTCAGAGTTCTTTCCATTTGAACTGTATATAATCTGACGCAATACATAGTTATTGTTAGATTCAGAAAGTGTTTATGATTTTATTCCAAATCTTGTTAGTCTGGTGGGGAGTAAATTCATCGATAGCTGCAACTCGATCCATGTCATACTGTGACGATATTTGTACTTTAAGTATTGGGAAATTTCCCAGATTATACATAGTTTCGGACAAAGTTCTGTATATTGGTCAAAATTTTAATTGTTTGTGAAGTGTAAGATTCTTCTACAAACTACAGAATCGGTTGCAAGTCATGGTTTTACAAAAAAAAAGGGACTCAAGTAGTGGCTCATTTCAAGCAAATAAATTCCCAGCACGGTATTCTTGAGTAAAGACTGTAACATGGTAGCAGCAAGAAAACTAAAGTTTCTCTGAAAGTCTAAAGATATTTTCTGCGACGAATTGTGATTTATATAACTCCGGTACCTTTCGTCTGTTGAATAATGTCCAAATGTCTGACATCAAGGAATATATAAAATATTCCAGTTCGTCTTCCTTGTTATGAATTTGGAAAATACATTTGGTTTGCGCAATAGAAAGAAATCTGGGAGTAGAAGGGTGTTATCATCGGTAGTAGATAAATCACTTGTACACTCAAAGTCTTCGTCATATGAAGTTCCAAACTCTTCAATTTTTACTCTACCTTCAGATAAAAAAAATGTTGTGACTAATATAAAAAATATTAATACTTTTTTGCTTGAAATTCTCCGTATTTTTAGAATTTGCCTCTCAGGTATTCTAAATCACAAAATTTGACAGAAACAATTCAACTGTCTAACCCTACCTTACCACTACCATCATGTTAACCATTATAAACACGTAACAAGTAACTACAATCTTCAAAACGAATTAACTGAGAAAACTGTTCAGATGACAACTTGTTCAAAAATTTGAGTGAGGTCCTAGATTGTCTTTCTTTTCAAAGTTTAAGCTCACTCGTTTCGGAGATTAAGAACCGAATGGATGGAATTTTGAAGATTATTCTTAATTTAATATAAACATATTTTTTAAATAATAAATAATATGCTTGTATTTCTCTTGACGACACCTGTTATTTGCTGTATTGCTTTATTTTTCCTGTAAACGTTGACTGATGTCCCTTATTTCTATTTTGTTCAACATTTTAGACTCAGTACTTCTGGAGATAAAAGGGGGAATTTGTCGGTTTTTCGTTTGATTTCAGGATTTTCACTTTACTCTTTCAGTTAACTTTGACAAAGACCACATGTTGCCTTTAATAAAAAGTTATTTTAAAAGTATGAAAGAAATATATTAGTGTTCCTCATAGCCTGCAATTTCATTTGGTATATAACTTTATTGTTTCTGTAAACTTTGGTTTAGTCACTGTATTGCGTTTTTTCTGCCTCAAATTTTATGCTCAGTAATTTTGGAGATGAAACGATAAAGGGATGTGTCGATTTTTGTATGTTAATATCCTATTAGTTTTAAATTATTTAAAAATATGTTAATAATCTACGTAACAAACCGTTTCAGTTGATATATTACATGACTTCCTTCATTTAATTTAAATTTAATTTTACAATTTCCCCTCAACGCAATATTAGAATTTTCGCCTCATTTTTCCTGTTAAGTTTGAGTCCTATATTTTCAACTTTTTGCACAATTTTCCACTTAAGGGTTTCAGAAATAATGGGGAATCCGTAAATTTTTGTATATATTCGATAATATATTTTAAACAAATATTAATAAATACACATATTATACGATGTGCTGGAGAGATTTTCTCTATATTTTTCCGGTAAGCATTGGCTAATGCTCCATATTCCCTATTTTTTTCATCATTTTAGGCTCTATAGTTTCGTTGATAAGTAAGAGAATGGTCTATTTTTGTAAGATTTTCCCCCAGAAGTATCCCCTAAATGCGGATTATTTCATATAGGCTATGTACTCCTGGTCGGGTCACCAGACTGTACTGGATACCAAATTTTAGCCTTTTTCGTCCAGTAGTTCCGGAGAAAATAGGCTGCGACCCTCGAGCAGACACTGGAACAATCTTATAAAGGTTCATCGTCTAAAATACCATGTAAGTATAGCAGGATCTCCATGTAAAGTCGAAGCTATCACTATCACAGGATCAATCAGTCATTAAACGTTCGATGTTCAGATTTATTGATACCATAATCACTTTTTCATAAGTACCGTGGAAAACTATTACATGTTCTAACCTAATAATAATAGTGTAAGTAACCCTCTAATTCATCTAATTCTCTACTAATACTATGTTACAAATATGCAGTGCAGATATTTTGGTATATATCATAGAACTGATCAGTATAAATAAAAAAAGTAATACTTAATTTATGTAAAAAAAAATTTTTACGAGGAAAAATTGTTTAAATTTGCCAACTGAATTAAGCACTAACATATGTATTTAAACATTTATTTGCAACACTGAACAAATTTTTCAACTAAACAGTACATGAACAAAATCCATTATCAAATGAAGGGATATATAAGGCAAAAATTTATATTTTCAGTTAATATAACACAAATCGGGGCAACTTTGGAGTAAATTAACTTTCGTTCATTAAGCATAGGCCGTAATAGAAGAAATGACGCGAGAACTTCTAGTTCCGTATTGTAAAAAGTACTGTATAATAAGTATTTGTTTTGAATGTAATATTTTGTTTGGTTTATTCTGAAATAAAGGGATGTGTAAGACAAAAATTAATTTATATTTTCAACAGACTATCATCAACAGTACTATCATCTGCCAAAATATCTGCATTGTGTTATCTGATATCCTGTATATAACAAATGCTCTCAGAGAAAGTCGTGATAATATCTTTTACACCGTTTACGTAAAACAATGTATTACATAACGAATGACAAACCTCTTGATATGCGCGTACCAAATATTGCAATTATTTTATTGTCCAACATTTGGCATGCCCAAAAATTCTAATCAGGGAATAAATTGTCCAAAATTACATTTACGTATTTGACAAATTTATTACTAATAACTTGTTAATTTTATTTTTGTTGGCCTTTATTTACAATAGAGTCTAGTTATTTTTACTATCTTAATTTCATTAAATATCGACTTGCAACCATAATTTGAGCAGAAATATACATTACAGCAGTTACTAGTTTTTTTTTCCAGAATAACGTTCGAAGCTCATCTTAGATATGACCAATAACGGATCATTTTCAATTGCGTCCAAGTCTTTCCTTAAAACGACAAATGCCTTGGATGAAGGTTCATCTGACACAATTTCTACTATGAAATATAATTGTACAGGGTGTCTACCTGACACCCGACACCATCCGATTTGGGAAAGCGAAATGCCATAGGATGGTATTTACGATAAGAGCCAGACAGTAATCTTATATTAGCACTAATTGTTTATAACTAAAAGTCAAGAAAATTTTTCCTTCAGTTTCTACACCAAACAAATATCAAAATTTATATGCAAGAACAATTTATTATTAAACAGTATAATTATTTTAAATAAATTACCAACGTTTATATAAAAATACTAATGTTTTAAAATCAATGTTTAAAAAATATTCTAAGGATTAAATCATATCATAATGATTAAAGTAGAAGGAAAATATCAAATATCTAAGGAAAACTAGTATATCAAAAATTTAAAATAATCCACATTTCCATAATTAAACAAAAATATCACAGAATTAAAGATGTTATCAAGAAATTATATTGAAATTATCAAATATTTAGAATTGAATATATTAAATGATTAGAATTTCTAATTTCTAACTAATAAACTAATTCCAATTTTTAAGTAACCCAATTACCTATTACAATTTTATCGATTACTACATTTTTGAGCAACTGATTTTCCGTTTTGTTAGATTTCATGACATACAACTTTTAATATTATCATAACAGTATGATTTAGATACAATACAAGTTTTAACATTAAACTCCTTTTCAATACACCTGTACACATTAAAATTTCTGTATCTTATAGATCCAATTCACTTTTTTAATTCTTTAACACGTCCAATTTCTGGAGATCTGAAATTAGTTAGTGCAAAGATTGGCTTGAGGTCATTATACTAATGTTTTATAAACATATAGAAATTTGGGAATGATTTTGAATAATGATACAGGCATTTTAACTATTTGCTAAGGCTTGTATGCCTTTAGGATTTCATGAGCTTGAAAAATAGTGTGATTTAGTAAACAGTTTGAATTATTCTAAAAATTCAATATTTTTTAGGTCAATTGTTTGTTATTCACGTTGGTCAGGGGATCTAAATCTATTTTTTAAATAAATATCTTGGCTATTGGTATTAGCTATTGAATTAAGTGCCATCAATTGTATCTCAATATTTATTTCGCATTTAATACTTTCTTTTCTCTTTATCAGTATCAATAGGAGCTATTAAGAGTTAACAAATTTTTAGTTTAAACACTCCAAGTGGTAAATTCGGTATACATTTATACTATTTAGTGGTCAATTTATATATATATATATATATATATATATATATATATATATATCTTCAGTTTAGACATTTACAAATTTTGAACAATATTTCTTGTTAAAATACAACTAACAATGATCTTTTGGAATTGTTATTATATTTTATATCGAGATGTATAGTTTTCATTCAATTAATATATGCGTTTTTGTTCTAATATTATATAAATAAGTTGCTTATTCAAATCAAACGTTAGTGTTCTACTATATAATTACATAAAACAGATAAAAAATAGAATATCAACATATACTTTTAACTATTAAGGCAAGTGAAAATACACATTTTTTTTGTTTTTAGTTCGCTGGTTTCTAATTAGTAACCCTTGGTAACTCAAGAACATTCTAGATCCGCCCCCCTGTTACTAGTTCTTAACCTTCAAATTTACGCCCTTATTTTTAAATTTTGATCTTCATTTATTTATTCCAGTAGCACATTGTTTATAGTTTATCTGATATTTTTCAAAATTCGTCAAATTATGATTTTTACAACTCGAAACATGACTATTTTCAGTACCTATAGTAAGTCCTGTCTTTCTACAGACCTCTTAAATCAAGAAAACACTAATTTCTCTAGCCTATAGGGTGAGTAGAATGCTTAATAGTTAAAATTCCTTCTATAAATAATATAGTACCGAAAGAATTACACTAAATTTATTAGTGTATAGTGTCAAAACGTGGAGAATATAAAGAAAGCTATAAATACTCAATTTCTATATTAAAATTATAATTTACTAGAAGGGATAACTGAAAAAGTGTCTCTCAGAAAACAGATTCGTCAAGGTAGCGTGGCCGAGCGGTCTAAGGCGCTGGTTTAAGGCACCAGTCTCTTCGGAGGCGTGGGTTCGAATCCCACCGCTGCCAACATTTTTTTAATATGAATTCTAATTATCAACTTATTGTCCAACTTAACTTGGAATAATTCAATATAGTCCATTGAAATATTGCATTTTTTTGGTCTGGCGTTCAATAATCGGAGTGGGCAATTTTATCTTTTTAATGGCAAGAGCGGGTTAGTGTTAAGTTAAATACGTGTTTGCGGGGTCGCAACCCTTGTCCTGCAGCCGCTATCTTGTAAAAGCGGGCGTGGGTTTTTAACATTATCGGTCATACTAAAAAAATGAGCTTCAATATTCAACTGGCCATTAAAACTTTTTTCTGAACGGTTTTCAAAAAAAATGACGGAATAGCATTTTGATAGAGGGGTTTTCAAAGAAAAACAAACTATTTTCAAATCGTATTTACTACGGTTTTACAGCTATGCGAAACTAACACTACTCTCCTCTTCCCGGAATTATACATGAAAAAATAAAATTGATTGATTGAAAAATTCTTTTACATAATGCTTTTGTCAATATATCAGCAATCTGATTTTTAGTGTTAATGCTAATTAAATTCACTGCATTTCCTACATGTTGATTAATAAACTTTCTTCGTATTTCAATATGCTTATTTCCTTTTGTTATTATTTCCTTCTTCTAAATTTTCCAACATATGTTTAGCTGCTTGATTATCAATATACATATTTGTAGGTCCATTCAAATTAATTATTTTTAATTCTTCTATAAGTCTTCTAATACAACTAATTTCTTGAATACCGCATACTGCAGCTCGATATTCAGATTCTGCTGATGATAAAGATGTTATTGTTTGTTTTTGTGTCAACCAAACAATAGGTCCACCACTAGTTGAGACCATGTCTTCTTCAGTTCCTCCATGATTAAAATCAGTATATACTTTCAATCCTAATTGTCTGTCAAAGAATATAGCATAATTTTCTGTTTCTTTCAGATACTTAAATTTTTTTTCAATCATTTTCCAGTGTCTCAACTTTGGATTACTAACTTGTCGACTTAAATAATTCACAGCAAAACTGATATCTGGTCTTGATATTGTAGATAAATACAATAAACTCCCAATTGTTTCTCGATATGTGTAGGGGTAGTAACTGGATATGAATTTTCAAATCCAAATTTCAACAATATTTTCTTGGTATATTTTTGTGTTACTAAAATTCCATTTTCTTTTAGATGAATTTCCATTCCAAGATAAAATAATTTTCCATTCTCAGCTTTTGTGATGTTCATTTTAGATTTCTCATTTAATTTTAACAGTACTTGTTTCATTTTATCTTCATCTTCTCCCATCATGATTCCGTCATCTACAAAAAATCCAATACTAATTCCTTCTTCATGATCATAAAATATACATGGATCAGCATCAGTATCCTCAAAACCACTATTCTTTAAATATTCTGTAAATATAGCATTGCATTCTTTGGATGCTTGTTTTAGACCATAAAGACTTCTTTTTAAACGACAAACTTTTCCTGAATTATCATCAAAACCTTCAGGCTGCATCATAAATATTTCTTCTGACAATATTCCATTAAAAATGCCGTATTTATGTCAAAATATAATTTTTTAATCTTTTACTAGCTGCATGACTTAATAAAATCCTGATACTTCTATGTCTCGCTACCGGAGCAAATGTCTCAGTATAGTCAATCCCTCGTGTTTGATCAAAACATCTTGCAACAATGCTTGCTCTTAATCTTCCATCAACTTTTTCTCGCAATACATGTTAATTTCTTCTTCCCTTCTGTTAAATGTACTAGTTCCCAAACATCCATAGGTTTCAAAACATCAATTTTCTCTTCCATTGGTCTTCTCCATCTTGTATCATTCAGTGCATCTTTCACAGACATATCATCAATCTCTCCAATCATTGCATAATCATTAAATTTAATTGGCAAATTATATTTCTTTTATTTCGTAATTATATATAGTAGTTTCAACTTCTGGTTCTGAATCATTACTTTCTCTGCAAAACTCCTCCTGACCTTTTTCACCTTCCATATCAGACACAGAGTTTTCTTCATCAATTTCAACATTGGCTTCAATATTATTAATCATTTTACAATTTATTTTCATAAAACTATCCTCAGAAGTAACTTTTTTTTTCATTAAAAATTACATTACACGATACTTCAACTTGCCTTTCATTTTGTAAATAAATTCTATAACCATGTTCTTCCAAATCATAACCAACAAAAATACCTTTCTTACTCTTCTTATCTAATTTTTGACGTTAATGATCTGGTATTAACATGTAACATTCACATCCAAAACTTCTCATTTTTTAAATTTACTCGTCGGCCAAACCACAAATCAGCAGGTGATTTGTCAATTGCATTACTTGTTCCAGTTTAATTCATTGTAAATACTGAATAGTTTAAAGCTTCTGCCCACAATGCCGGATCAAGATTCATGGCATAAATCTCTGATCTTGCTGCTTCTACTATTATTCTCATTTCTCTTTCAATTCTTCCATTCTGTTGAGGTGTATAAGTCGCTGACCTTTCATTAAATATTCCTAATTTTTCAAAAATAGCTTTACTTTTAATATTTTTAATTTCTGTTCCATTATCTGACATTAAAACTTTTATTTTCCAAATTGATTTTCAACCAAATATTTCTAGTTTTTCAATTGCTTCAGACTTCTTTTTCAGAAAATAAATTGTTCTAAACTTACTAAAATCATCTTTAAATAACAAAAAATATTTGGCTCCACCAAGAGATAAATCACTCATTTCTTCTAGATCAACGTGAACTTTGTCAAGAACATCTTTAGCAGTTTTATCATTTCCTGGATGAGATATTTTGTTTTGCTTTCCATATATACATCCTTCACAAACATTATTCCAGTCATCTATATATTTAATTTCATTTTTCAATAAAATTTCTTTAACATGACCAATATTTTGATGTGCTAACCTTTTATGCCACAACCAACAACTGTCAGACTGTACTCTTCCTTTTGACGAAAATACATTTTAAATAATTCTCCGATCCTTTCAGCTATTAAGACAACTTTATTTCCTTCCATTATTATTGAATTGTCTGCAGTAGATTTTTGTGTATATCCTTTATCAAGAACAGTTGTTACAGAAAATAGATTATACTTGAGATCAGGAACATATGGTACATCGCGCCATACAATATTATACTATTTTTCATTATCATATGCGTTTAATTCTACATTACCAAATGCTTTCAATTTTGTTGACTCACCAATTTCAACTAAAATTTGAGTCTCCAATGAACATATATTTGACAACCATTTTAAATTTCCAGTTAAATGATGAGTTGCACCACTGTCTTGTATCCACACGTCACGATTATTTGATGACTCTTCAAAATACATTGATGATAAATCAACTGATACAAAAGATTTAACTTTATCATTTTTTTCAATTGAATGATTTTTTTTCTTATCTGGACATTCATTTGCAAAATGACCCTTTTGATGACAAATTTTACAGCCGTACGTTTTCTTACAATATTCTACATACTCAGCACTAGGTTTATTTGTACAGCCACGTTTCATATGACCAAGTCCCTCCACACTTAAAACATTTAATTCTTCCTGACTTAAATTGACCAGTATTTTCGACTTTCTTCTGTGGTTTTATTTGATTTTTATTTTCTTTCTTGAATTTATTAAATTTACTGACAAGTGCACTTTCAACAATACTAGATTCACAATTTTGGAATCTTATTTCTTCTTGCTGTAGACGATCACGACGATTTTGTACTGATTTGTCCGCTACAGCTACTGATTTCCATGCGGCATGAAGATGATCAAATTTGGATGGAAGAGAATTTAATATTCTTGACATATTCCAACTTTCTTTTACTTCTTCACCATTTGATCGTAAATCTTGTGCTAGTCCATCAATTAACAAACAATTTTCAGCAACCGACTTCAATTCATCATATTTATAACTGAAAAACTGTTGTTGTACCATTGCTGTAGACTTCTGACTTTTCTGACCATACAATCCTTCTAATACTGTAATCATTTCATATGATGATTTACAGGTAGAAATTTTTAAAGCAATCTTTTCATCAACATTTAGCCCAATGATTGTCTGAGCCTCAATGTCTTTCTTGATCCAATTTCCATAGCTAACACTTGCTTCATCTGGTTTTGCAATATTACCACCAACATATTCTGACAAATCTTTCATTTTCAATATCAAATCCAACTTGAACTTCCATGACACATAATTTGATTTTCCATTTCTGTCACTATGATCAATTAGCTTGTCCAAGTTCAATTTAGCATCCATTGTACAGTTGGTGTAATTATTTTTAGGTTAAACTTTCTTTACTTTCAGACTTGAATTATTAAATTAATTATTTAATTACTTTCTGAGCCCATGACCTGTTGTGCAGTGGTACAAATAATTATTTATTTGTAATTATTAAATTATTTATTTAATAATAATACAGACAAAACCTAAAACCAACTTTACATTTTTATCTGACACTAATATATTTTTTTATAAACAACTTTTAACTTTTTTTTATCAAAAAAAATAACAGAATATCAGATTAATAAAGCATCTGTAATTAGTTTAAAATTGATTACTAGATGTCGTTACCCAACATATACTAAGCACGTCCTCTAGGTCAACCCGCTTAATACATACTCCATTAGCCTCTCAAATGTAGCGGGAGCATTACATAACTCAAACGGTATGACAGTGAACGGAAACAGCCGTTTACTGGTGGAGTACGCTGTCTTCTCTCTGTCGTTTGCGTGTAGACCAACCTGCCAATATCCACTCTTCAGGTCTAGTGTGGAGTACCAACGGGAGCCGGCTAGTGTGGTCAGAGTGTCATGAATTCGATGTAGTGGATAGCTGTATTTCTGTAATCCACGCAAAATCGGGTGGTTCCATCGTTCTTTTCAACTAGCACAAAGAGCGGACCATGGGCCGATGGATGGCTCAATAACTCCATTTTGTAACATGGACTCGATGTTTTCCTCGACAGTCTGTTGCTGTTCCAATGGTAGTCGCCTAGGTGGTATTCTGATGGATTGAGCCTTCCCGGTATCTATTCAGTGCTGAATGATGTTGGTACGACCGGTGGTTCCATCTTTGGTGTTAAAATTTTGCTCGTGATTTAATATAAATTGTTTAGCTTTCTTCTGTTCCTCGGGTGTAATGGTCAGCAAACTGTTGTAGAAACTCTTTATGAGCCCTGTCTCGTTCACCGATATCTGGTACACTTCTTCGCAATTGATGATGGTATATACTGGCTCGAAACAAGCTACCTCTTTACCATTGGCAATTCTGATGTCGTTATTGGACAAATTCAGGACTCTAATTGGTATATCTCGTCCGGTTTTAACTATAACCCGTCCAACTAAGTAGTCATGAGCTGAACGTACGGGCTCCACCATTCCAACCCAGCTCCCATTATTGCTTTCTAGCTGTTCCGTTCGACCGGGAATTCCGGTTAAAGATTTTGCTACAATTTTTATCGACGTTGCTGAGCTGTTGACGGGCCGTGTCAATACAAATTCCTCATTTACGAATCGAGGAACATCGTGTCTCGGGTCTAACATTAATCCATGTTGGCTAATTAGGTCCATACCAAGTATAAAATCGTCCTCAATATTCGCTACCAGGACATGGACTCGCCGGTGACTGTGCTGAGTTGGATGTTGTAACTGGCCGGATTTCCGACGCCCTCAAAACTCTGGACGTAATGGTAATTGCTCGGCCATTGATGGTGAGTAGGCTGCTGCTATGTCGGCAAAATCCCCGAATGGATAATGTTGTGGGTCAGTCAGCTGACTGACTGACGGTCCCTGGACATGTGGTAGTTTTGTTGGTTACCCCTGGTCGGTGACTGTTCAACTAGCCTCACTCTGCAGTCTCGTTGAAAGTGTCCACACCGTAACTTGCTCCTCTGTGGTCAGTTCTTTGGGTGGTTTGCTAACGGAACCTTTGGTACTCACGGTGTGTTGGTATTTCACTCTCTGCAAATATTGTTGTAATTGCTAGATTTCAGTTTCCACTTTGTTTTGGATGGCACTGATTTTATCTTGTACTTACTTCACATTGTATTGTGTTTTTAATGGAACTGATTTCAAATTTCACCTGGCTCTGGATGGAGTCTATGTCATGTACTTTGATTTCAAGAGTCTCCACATTACTTTTTAGGATCTTAAATGTCGTCATTTATCTCTTTTATGTCTGATCCCACTATTTGCATTCTTTCTTTCATTAACTGTTTCATGAACTTGCGATACTATTTGGATTAATTGTTCGAACTGCTGTTGTCTTTTTACTTTATCAGTTTATCTCTGTTCTTCTAATTAATATTTTAAATTCAGTTCGTCTCGTTAAGTCAAATTTCGAGAACAATCCTTCCATTAAATTTTGTTGTTTTTCATCTATATTAGTGACAAGATTCTCTAATTCAATTTTACGTTTTTCATCAAAAGATGTACTAATTCTAGATTTTCTTGCCCAACGTCGAGATTGATAGTTCTTGCTCAGTTTGAAGAATATAGAAATTGATGTTTTTATGTTCTTTGGAATGAATACTGTTTTACGTTGTTTTCGCCAAGGACGGAGTGGATAAATTTTATAACAATATTATTTAATTCACTTCTACAATTCGTAAATTTGAAACTTTTTATTAATTTCATATTAGTACCAAATTGTATTTTAAACATTGAATTCTTGTGGGTGAATCATTATTTTCTGGTAAGTCCTGATACCTTAATAGTCTAGCAAAACTATATTTTAAAAAGATGTACCTAATCGAAAAACTAAGCTCCAACTATATGTAGTTTTCATAATCTTTTAAACTCTTTCCGATTTTACTTCACACTCTCCATACATACCATTTAATATAATTAATAGTGAAACTGAAACTCATGACTCTTTCCCCTTCCAAACCGTTCACGTGATATTGACAAATCTATTGAAATAAAAAATATATGAACATGTTATCAAATACAGGTCTTTCGAATAATTTTGAAAAATGCGCAACCCACCCACAAATTTGTCTGGGACCGCTCTTGATAAAATGTTCAATATAGTAATTGGAGGATTGTTCTTTGCAATCTAATAGTTTCCATCATTTGCAATTTCAATCAAGTTCATAAATGTTTAAAAAAACAGATGATCAAAAACCCTATCAAAACTTCAATCTTAATATATTCTCTATTGCCCGCTGATTGATATTTTTTACACACACACACACCTTTTCTGGTAAGACTATATTAATAAAATCATAAAATTCCCAGCAAAAACTGTCACAATAATTAATGCGAAACTTACTGCTACTTGATCGAAAAATCAGTACCGATCTACATTGACTATTTTATTACTGAACAAGAAACAACGCTTGATGCTGAACTTTCAAAGATGACCTTCACATGAAGGGTTGAAAGACCGTTAACCTGTCACTGAAAAAATAATCTAATAGCATCTAAGGGGTCCCTTAATTTATAATTCCTGGATGGTTTGACCGTTAAGGGCAAACATGCAAGCAAGGGCGGATTTAAGTTGGTTGACACAAAACTGGCAGGGGTCTACTTAAGGGACTCAAAATTGGCCATCAGTAAAACATTATATAAATGGATTTTTATATTTTTATTTAAAATATGTCAAAATAAATAAATGTAAGCCAAATTTATAAAACAATTAAAAAAAGATAAATTTTAAGTTAAAAAAAATAATAGGGTTGCCCACGTATATAAAAAAACCCTTAAATTCAATTTATAATATACGCTTGAGGTATGAAAACTTTCTAACAAATTTTCAAAATCAATATTAAATACAATTCATAGATTTTCGAATGTATTTTTTTCGAAGTCTCTAATGTGGGGACTCGTCTAATGTGAAACCGGATGCCGTTCCCTAAATCCGGCCCTGCGTGCAAGATTTCGAAAGAAAAACATGTGGAATAAAAATATATTTTATTCTAGAATAGGTATCGAACTTACCTTAACAAATCAGAAAATGCATTGAATTTCTTTATATTTTAAATACCCATCTTTAAAATGTTAATGACATTTTGATTTTGGTAAAAGTCTGTCATTTTGCAAGAAAAGCCAGGACAGGATTTTGCAGGAACGGGGCCATGCAATGTAAAATTAATTATCTATGAGATAAAATGCAGTAACAGAAAACAATAACTGCCTGATATATTACCTACCTAAATAATTGAAAGATTCTGCCTTTAAATCTATATATAAATAGGCAAAGACAAAACGATTAGGTACCATTTTCTCCTCTGTCTCTCAACCGATTTTCTTCATTTTTGTTTTGTTTAGTAGTTCCTGACGACCTTCAGTGCAGAATGCTAAAATTAATTTATAATATTGGTTCATTCATTAAATAAAATATAATAAAAATTCATTATTTATGTCCATACTGTCAACTCCGAACAACTGTCAGTGCCGCCGCCGTCAGACTAGACGGTCAAAACTCAAAACATTGAGTAATTATATATTAAGCGATTGTTAGATATATTCTTAGAGTATGTACTTCTGGAAGTCACATGCAAGCGTTGTTATTGTTTAGTGGTAAAATAGTCAATGTAGAAGATCAGTATTGATTTTTCGGACGCGTAACAGTAACTTTCATCTTAAAAATTTAATGTGAATTTAATTATTTGATTAATATATTATTATAACAACCTTCCCGAAGGTGTTGTGCAAAAAATTGTCAGACAGCGGACAATAGAGAATGTATTAAATATTTAAGTTCCCCTAGGGTTGTTGGTCCTCTCTTTTCTTTAATATTCCTGAACTTGATTGAAACCGCAAATGACAAAAACTTTTAGGTTGTAAATAACAATCTTGTAATAATTATATCGAATATTTTGCCAGGAGCGGTTCCAGCCAAAAATTTGGGGGTCATTTATTTGTCAAAAATATTTCGAATACCGATATTTGATTAATTTTTTATTTCAATAGATTTGTCAATATGAGTGAACAATTTTGGTCATTACATCCACTTTTCCGATTTCTTCACAACTTTGTTTCTTATAAAAATATACTTTTTACAATTTGATGAAATAGGGTCGAATTTCGACCGCTGGGCGACCACTAGTATATTTAAATATGTAGTTATAATTTTCAACAAAAATACATATAAAGACACTATAATATATTAAAAATTATATTAATATTAAAAATAATATTTTTAAAATTTGTTAATACCTACATGTTTCTAAAAATATTTTGGATCGACATCTAGGATTTACCTGGATAACATCAATTACGTGGAGATTCCGAACCTCTGCCTGCTAGTTTTCCCGAAAATCCTACCTGTCGATCCTTACATCTCGCGTCTATATGTTTAGCGATCTTGTCGTAAGTGCAACTGATTAAGGTTTCCAATAAGAAACATATATATTATATATATATTGTCTTGCGAACAAATGAATGACACCTCGAAGAGAAGCTTAAAATGAGTAATAAAACGAATCAGATTCTTTATTCTGACAATTCACAGTTAACGATTTCAACTCGTAGGCAGAAAACGCAATCAACCAACTCCAAAGTTAGAATGAAAGTCATATACTATAAGATTACAAATAACTGCTAAACATAACTACATTTCAGTACCGTAAACACAAACTTACAACACTCTCAGAGATCATGCTGAATACATTCTACCCGAGACAAGGAGAAAATTGACGCCACGTCACAGCAAACCATCACATCTTTATGGACTGCCCAAGATACACAAGGCTGGAGTACCTCTCAGACCGATTACAAGTACGCGCAACTCACCAGGGGCAGCACTCTCGAAATTCCTTCTACCAATCATCCAACCTTTGGAGGGAAAAACATCGCTTAGTAAGTTTCGACGTTGAAAACCTTTTCACGAACGTACCACTAGACATAGTGAGAAAGAAACTTACTGAAGACGAAACCCTGATGGAGAGGACGGAGCTGCCAATAGACTCAATCATGAACTTGCTTGAATGTTGCCTCAAGAACTACTACTTTCAGGAGAAGGACCGGTTCTAACTGCCTACAGATCAAAACGCCGCGGCTTACGATGGAAGAATTGAACGAATTGGGTTGGGAAACACTGAAACACCCTCCTTATAGTCCCGATTTGTCGCCATGCGACTATTATTTATTCGGTCCATTGAAAGAGGCACTTGGCGGACTGCGATTTGAAAGCAATGCGGAGTAGACTAAGAACCGGATGGGAAAAATTTACTACTCATTTTCGGCACTATGAGTGTCTATAACCTAATTACTGCAGCCTAAAAGAATACGTTTGAGACTATGCTGTCAATTCTCCGTGGCACATGGGTTGTCTGCGGAAAGTCAAACTTGCTATTTTCGAACCCCGTAAATTAATTAAATTATAATTGACGGCATTTCGAACTAAGCTAAATATTGGAGAAGTAAGACACAAAAACCTTGTGGCGTACAAAAGGCTGGAAAGAATAAAAAAATCTTTTTCCAAAAATTTTCTCCGAAGGAAAAGTTACAGAAAACTGGATGGCATGTCTGATTTGAAATAATTATATTTATTTGAAACTAATATTTTACTATGCTGTATCATTGCTCTGGCTCTAAGGGCTTCTACTCTGACGCCAATTTTCTCATTTCACCCCCTATTCGAAAAATATACCTTAAATAAGTGTGCTGTACATTTTTCATGGCAAATGAGCTCACTGCAGGGAAGTGAATATTCCGCCCAAAGGATGGATATTTTAATAAAAAGTTTCTGTACGGCATTTGTGCTCTTATCAAATTCATTGAAAATCAAGTATTAAAAAAATGTTGCCGTATAATATCGTGGCACTGAAGAAAAAAACCCACAGTTTCAAAAAAAAAACGTTTGCACGTAACTGCAATTTTTTGTTTGTGTATTTAGTAAAAATGTATTTTTTTATTAAGCTGTAAATATTTAAAAGCAAATGAATAAAATTGTTTAATGTATGAGGGCGTAAAATTTATTTTAAAAAAGTAGTTAATCAAGTAGAATGTGGAAGTTAAAATCAATTGAATTTTTAATATAATTTTTGGAAATAGTGCAGATTTTGATTGATTATAGTATTTTGATTGATTATATTATATTTATATTCTAAGATTAATTTAATTTTCTAATATTTTTTAAGTCTGTAAGGAACAATCACTGAGGTCCATTTTTTATGTTTTGAGATATTTAACTTTAAATGTTTTTTTAACATTGAGTTTAATGGGAAAGTATGTTTTCAAAACAGTGTAAAATTGTTAATTTTTACGCTTTGTGCATGTTCCAAAATATGTTCGATTAATGTAAGTTTTTTCTTCAAATTCATCAGATAAACTCAAATATTAAAAAATTGAAAATACCAGTTATATTGGATAAGTCTGACATTAAAAATGTACGGTATTCATATATTTTTTATATTAACCTTTAAACAATTTATAACAGCAATAAAATTGAATATAGAATACTACTAGAGTTGCTGTAAATGAATATTCAAAATTGGAAAAGTTATAAAATTTATTTTATTTATTTCAATTATTTTTTCTGGTGCCAATAAATTTGTACGGTACTTTTATATAAAGAATATAATATGGAATAACTTGCTTTCGAAATTTTTGCCGTTCATTAAAATATGATTTTTACCCAAAATGAAGCTTTATTTAAACTTCAAGAGGACACATAGTCAGGTAATAAATTTTTTTTGACAAATATTTTATACGACACTTTGGTTTTCTTTATTTTAGATCATATATAAACCCTTGAAATCGGTGCCATACATTTTCTAATAATTTTTTCGAATAGGGGTTGAAATGGGAAAATTGGCGTCATAGTATAAGTCCTTAGAGTCAGAACAATGATACGGCATATTAAAATATTACTTTTAAATAAATATATTTATTTAAAATCAGACATGCCGTACAGTTTTCTATAATTTTTCCATCGGAGAAAGGTATTTGTGTCTTACTTCTCCAATATCTAGCTTAATTCGAAATGCCGTCAATTATAATTTAACTAATTTACCGGGTTCGGAAATAGCAAGTTAGACTTTCCTCAGATAACCCATGTGTCACGGAAAATTTACGGCATAGTGCTCAAACGTTTTCTTTTAGGCTGTAGTATTTAAGTCATATTAAGTCATAGACACTCATGGTGCCGAAAATAAGTAGTAAATTTTTTCCGTCCGGCTCTTAGTCTAGAGGTAGAATTCTTCGTGCGCGAAGGTTACGTGACAGGCCCAGAGGTTTTTACGAAAAAGGCATCCGAAAGTTTCCGGAGTGGTGGCAAAAGTGTGTTGAGTATGACGGAGGCTATCTAAAATAACGGTAAAAAATGTCAGCTCTGTAACTTAATAATAATTTTTTTTATAGCAAAATTCCGGTTTATATTTGAACCACCCTCGTATATGTATCAATAACCATTTGTCTAAGCATTTCTTCAATAATACGTAATACAAAAACTTTATTGTTTAAGTATCCCCAAATTCAAAAATCAAGAGTCGTTAGGTCCTGCAAGCGAGCAGGCCAGGCAACCGGTCCTCTATTTCCGATCCAGTTATTTCCATATTGATGATTCAAAAAATCATTTATGATTCTTGAATTATGTAGAGGTGCAGCATCTTCCTGGAACCACATATTACTACATCTTGAAGAGGCAAACTTACTACAGATTGGTCGCCGTAACTTAATATTACTCGTATCTGGAGATACAGAAGAGCAGTGAAATTATCACAAAAAAAGTAAAATAGAATGTGTACGTCTATGATCCCTAGCCATATATTGAAACCCCACAATCCCACCTCACTTGATGGCACACCTCACGATTTAAGAACATATTTTGATCGGCCCAATACCCGTTGTTGTTTCTGTTAAATACACCGCAATTTGTAAATATGCTTTCATCAGACCACAGAAACTTATGAGTAATTTATTTGTCAGTTCTGTACCAACCAACTCGAAATTCTTGACTAAAATGTTCAACATATGGATGATGCTTGTACTTTTTACGAATTCCCTGAGTAGTCGGTTTAGGCATTCCAATATTATTTTCCATTTAACGAAGGGAAGCATGAGGATTATCGATATCTGTATGACATTGTAAAACACTATTTTCAATATTTTCATTACACACTCTATTTCGATTATGTTTTTTATATGAACCATAGTAAATTTCTAAGCATTCTGAAGATCATTCTGGATATGGCTGGGCTCGTTCAGCGTCGTGTCCATACGTATCCACCTACTCCCAATTTGCATACAATCACATATTTAATTTAATTGAAAAATGCTCTAATAACTAGGTTACTTAAAAATATATCACATTTATTATAAATATTAAACTCTCAACAAATAGAACCAAATAAATAATAAACTTTTGACAGGGAGATACGTAGCTATGACAACAAACACGGCATTTTGTTTCACAGCCAACTAAGTAAAAAACAATTTTTATTTTAATAAGTTACATTTCCTGTCATCCCAAGATACACCTGTTATATATGGTTGAAAAGCTCTTTTTATGTGCTTTTCAATAAATCGAATATGACCGCTATAAGAAATAAGAATGTGGGCTATTGTTGCAAAAAATCTTGGTGGCCAAAAAAATTCGTTAACGTCAATCGATTGTCGTAGTTACTGACACAAACTACCGCATTTTATCAAATTTGTTTACTAGATAGCGCAATTTTTCAAAAACCACAATTTTTCAAAAACCACAATTTTTTGTTTTTTTCTCCATATTTTGAAAACCCCTATAGATTTTTTTTAATTTCGATTCAACACCAGATTGGGCTTGGAATGGCCCAACTTTTTTCTCATTTAAGCCACCCTGTATCTGAAATCCCCTTGTAATTGCTTTTATCTGGTACAATGTTATATATGAACTGGGGTCAAGGTGAAAACGGGGTCTAAATTTATGAAATACTCTAAGTTTCGACTCCGGCTTGAAAATTATTATCAAGAGACAAAATGAAAAACATAATAACGAAAATCATTAACCGACTTCAAAAAGAAGGAGGTTCTCAATTCATCTGTATCTATGTTTTTTTATGTTTGTTCACCGATTACTCGGAAACAGCTCGAGGAATTTCGACCATTTTACTGGATCCTGTTGGGGGGATAGCGAAGTGGTCCCATATTTTTTTCATTAAAATAGCTTTTACCGTTTCTTAAACAATGGGGGAAACAATTTTTACCTATTCTCATATACTCTATGCCTTTGTGGAGGAGCCGGCATTATTATAAAATTTGAAAAATTTTATTCGGAACGTGAGACAAAATGAAAAGAGAGTGGATTATTTCCGTGATATCTGAAAGTGGTCAGAAATTTGTTTCAAATAACATAGCTTGTATCGTTTATTATAGAATGGGGAAAACTTTTTACCTACTTTCTTATCTTCTATGTCTTGATGGAGTCGCCGGTATTATAAGCTTTGATGTTTACTGGTTACTGGTATTAACTATTCGGAACTTGGGGTAAATTGTAAATAAGATGATTTAATCAAAATAAGTGTCAGTTAATATGTATATACACTATACAGTGTGTATTCATAAATCAGACGATTTCTTTTTATTCATAATTTTAAGAGAAAAAAGTTATTCTTTACAAACAGATTTTGTATATGGTCTAAAACAAAAACATTAATCATTCCATGTCAATTTTTTTTAACTATAGACAAATAAGTATGTATATATGTAATTGAGTTCTGGAAAAACGGCTCTAACGATTTCGATGAAACTTTCCTGTTTAAAGGTTTCAATGGATAGAAATCGATTGGTCAGGGTCTCATATTTGGGAAAAATCGTTTTGCTGAGAAATTAAAAAAATATTGACAATCAAGACAGCTGCTTTGTAATTTAAAGGTGTTTAATACAGGGTGATTTGGTAACCTACTTAAGAGTGAGATTCGTCTTGTAAAAATTCTTACAAAACAGGGTAATCAGGTTCCGAACAAGTAACTATGTAATGCCTCCCTCATATTTTCCTAGCATTATATTTTTACACCTGAAGATTTCAAGTTTTCAAAGTGATTTTTGGATGAGTAAGATCTTATGAGTTTGCATATTAATTTCACCCATATAAATATAAATTTGTGGTGTAAAAATATAATTATATAGGGTACTTATTAATATGTTAGATGATCCATAAGGTTTGCTATGCAGGATGGTTAAAATGTAGCGTCGAATGTAATTATAGTATACAGGATGGTTAGAAAAAAAAAGAAAAAATAATTATATGAGGTAGCTCATAGCAGTTGGAAATTAATAACAGCTGACATACAAGGCGGAGTACAAATATTGTTATGAAGGAAGGAAGGTTAAAAAAATGTTTATAGAAGGTTACAGCTCCAGGATGACTCATTAGCAATTAAATTTACAGGGCGGTTGCAATGTAGGATGTACAAGAATTATAATTATGAATGGTGGTTCAAAAAATATGGCAATAGGTGGCCATAAGCAAATGCATATACAGGGTAGTTAAAACATATTGTGGTGAGAAATTATAGTTATACAGTGTGACTTAAAATATTATATTTGAGAGCCTATAAAAGTTTTATATATACGGTGGACAGGAATTACAGTTATACAATATGGGGCGAAGTAGAATTTTAGTTACAGAGGGTGGTTAAAAGATTTTAGAAACACAAGGGTGTGTAGAGTGGCATATACAGGATGATTAAAATACGGAATTGAGTAGAATAGCAGTTATACAGGGTGATTAAAAAATGTATGACACAAATAATTTAATGGGTTTCCCACAAGTAGTTGCATATATAGGGTGGTGGAAATATAGAGGGGAATAGATTTGTAGTAACTCCATTATTAAAAAGAAAATAAGATTATATTAGATTGATGATGAAACCTTGAATTAACGAGTGAACCTTGGTCACCCAGGTTCTTATAATTTGAACATGCATATACCTACGCTACTGCACTAAAAATTGTTTAAGTATTTCTTTAACTTTTCCCAAACATATACTAGATTTCAAAAAATAAATCAATTTTGTTTAAAAGTTAGCTTTATTTTTTATAACATCTGAAATTTTAATCAAGCCAAGTTTATTATAATTGAAAACTGAATCCAATTGTCAGGTATTATTAAAAAAATGTAGTAATTGAAGTTGACTGGAAATAAATCCAAATAAATATCATTAATCAACTT
>CM067224.1:78986-320488 GCA_034190945.1 Octodonta nipae | reverse complement strand
GTGGTGAATCCTACATCACTAGTATTTGGTTATAAGCACTTTCCTACCTCAGGTGTTAGCAGCATTACAAAAAACTTATACCACTTTTTAGGGTTCCGTATATACGAGGGTGAATCAAATATGAACCGGACTTTTGTTTTAAAAATTTTATTGGTACGATAAATACAAATTTTAATACATATTATTTTTCTACATAGTCTCCTGTCTTATGTATACATTTTTCCCACCGAATCGGAAGTTTTTTTACCACCTTTCTCAAAGAATGAACTGGTAGTGTCGATAACCAATTGCGCACAAACGTTTCTACACCTTCGATGTCCTCAAAGTGGTGCCTCCCAGTCCTTCTTTAAGTGGCCCAAACATGTGGTAGTCACATGGCGACAAATCAGGACTGTAAGCGGGTGTTCAAGAGTTTCCCATGCATTTTGTTCAATTTTCCTTGAGTCAATGCAGATGTATGTGGCCGAGCGTTGTCATGCAACAGAATCACACTTCGGATAGACATATCCCGCCTCTTTTGCCGATAGGCAAGTTTCACTTGTTGGAGTAGTTCGCAGTAATACTCAGCATTAATTGTACGGCGTTCGTGCAGAAAATCGATCAGCAGTACGCCTTCAATCAGCTCACGAATTGCGTAGATATTCGCCTCATTGATGCTTGTCGTGGGACGGCGTGCATGAGGCTCATTTTCCACTGTCTCTCGGCCATCTGAAAACTTTTTGTGCCAGTCGTACACTTGGGTCCTTGAAAGTGTTTCATTGCCGAACTGTGCAGATAGTCGACCCAAAAATTTCAGACGGTCTAACGCCCTCCCGCGCCAAAAATTTGATAACAACACGTTGCGCAACAGACGTATGCACCTCTTGCTCTGACATGATGCTACTAACAGCGAGAAACAAAAAGTCCGATTCATATTTGATTCACCCTCGTACAATATACGGATACCCTTATAATATCACTCAGGATTTCTGCCTCTGTCACATCACAGCAATTTCTCCTAAACTACTGGACGGAAAGAGGTTGAAATTGGTACAATGTATAGTTTTGGTGACCCGATCAGGAAGTACATATCGTAAAGAAAAAAAATTGATTTTTAGGGGTACTTCTGGGGGGGGGGGAAACTAAAAAAATCGACCGTTCCCGTTTAAGTGGTGTTGTTGTTTACCACAAAATGTTGAGAGATGCATATTTATCCAAGAATGGTTAAAACGCAGAGAGAATGATAACATGGAAAATTTCCCAACCCAAAACCTGATTAATCTAAGAGTCACAGATGGTTTCGCCCAATCTGCAGGATTTTAAGTGAGAAGCTGGTTAACTGACCACTTCAGCACACGATAAATTCCCAGAGTAAAAACATGCTATTCAAATATGTGATTTAATAAATGCATATCCACCAAAATAATTTAGCAACACAAAATAAGCTGAAGCATTACTTTGAAATAAATATTCCTTTATAACATTGTAATAGCAATATTTAAATAAAAACTCACTTCTTTATTCAAATTTTCCCTAAGGCATTTCAAGTCAGAGAGTATAATATGATTTTGTACAAATTCATCATCAGCCGAAAACTGTGTTGTCGCTTTTTAAGATATTTTTTGAGAACCCACTACGCAATTTGACTCCTCCAGAGGCAGTCGGGTCTGCCGCCTCGGCGCAATAAGTTCCACGCTAGAAAAACAGACCTTTAAGGTATATATCCTAGCGGCAGAACTTTTGCACCTTAGACGACTTGAAACGCGAGTTTTACGTCGCCCACTAGTTCCCTCGAATACTCTGAAAAGAATTAGGGAAATATTTGACAAATAGAAGATGATAAACATTTACGAATCAGTTTAAAATTTCACTTCTTCGTCAAGATAGTTTTGAACAAACCGTTCAAAATTTCTCCATTCAGGAAAATGTCACTTCCTTGTTTCTGAATTTCAGACATTCCGCCATCTTGAACTGTTCTACTTGAAAATCATCCATAATTTCCTTAACCTCGTCCTCATGCAGATTGTTACTCATTTACTCGAGGTCTTTATGTCACTGGATTGATCAATATACGAAAACACTTTCAAGCCGCGTAATATATTTCGCGTGACTGACGTCGTTTTTTGGAAAATTCGGTTCTGCTGTACGCTTTAGTACTATTATTAATATTTTGGTATAAAGTAAAGGAGAACATAATGGTTATTCAAATTTTCAGAATATAATTCCTAGTATGGCTTTACTTTCATATTTATATATTGAAATAAACATTTACATACTTCATAATATATTCATGCAATGCTCATAGACTCACTTCGATTTTTCGGCATAAAACACATCATTCTGTGTCATTTAGGTATTTTTAAACGTGAACTTTTCTCCAAGTGTATTTTTTCCTTTCGCCATTATCATTCTAATTTGGTGTTCAAACTGCAAACTGATTACATTTTAAGGATCTTTTTAAGAATGCTATTTCCCGACACCATAAAAATGTCAGATGAATTTCCATTGTTATCGCAAGCTGTTTTGCTCCCACGTTCGCAACAAGTATAACCTTCGACTTGTCGTTTATTTTCCCTTATCAGTGCTATTCGACAAGGGAGAAAATGTCTGGTGTATTCTACGACATCCCTCAAATTGCGGAGGGATGACGTCACCTTTTCCTCTAATACGAGCCTCCCGTTTTCAGAGAGTAATTTGATAGAACATGGTATTTGACAGAGATAAAGGAATTATATTTCTTCGAAGAAACAATATTCTCGTCTCTATACCTAGATGCTGGAACTCCAGATGTTTATTGTCTTTATCAAATTGGACAGGTAAAAATATGGTGACTTCTCAGGTGTGACATTAAAATATAAGTGACACGTTCAGCATTCAAGACAGCAATAAAACAAATGAGAAGCTATAAAAGCTTTTCCATTTATTGTCGTTGTCGACATTTTTACCTAATTGCCAAAAGCGGTTTTTTAGGATCAGTATATTTATTTAACCGTATTACCATTACACATTTTTTTATTAATAGTTACTCCCACGTAGCTATTTGTCATAGCTGTCAAAATTGACAATTATAACAAAAATGGCCGAAAATGACATTTTTGGGCCGAATTTCGAAAAATTTTAAATAAATAATATGTTTCTAAATTCATTTTAATTATATGTGCAAAGTTGGAGTCATCTACAATAAAGTTGAATTATTCACCATATTGAACAGTTTTTTACGAATATTAGTCTGAAGTTGGTAGACGTTACGTTATACGTTACGTTACGTATACTCAACCAATTCATTATGCAATCCTATTTTTTTATTGACTTCTTACTCAGATGTTTATTTGTTAAGAAACTCATATAAGTTCATTTTATGAATGATATTTGTGGCATATTTTTCAATGTCTAAGTACTTCTTGGGAAATAACACCACAGTTAAGAAACTTGCTGTATATTCCAAACGTTTCGGGGTCTAGCTCAGACCCCGTTGTTAATGGTTAAGAAACTATGGATAAAAAAGGCACAAGTCTAAGATGTAAACATTGTCAAATATTTTAAATTACATCTTAGAATTATGCCTTATTTATCCATAGTTTCTTAACCATTGACAACGGGGTCTGACCTAGACCCCGAAACGTTTGGAATATACCGCAATTTTCTTAACTGTAGTGTTACTTCCCAAGAAGTACTTAGACATTCATATAAGTTCAGTCTTATATTTTTTTACGGCTCCCGATTTGGAATCTCTGTGAGCTATTTTTCCTAAAACTCCAAGATGTGGTCACTCAATTACGGCTAAAATATTAAATTCACATGCACTAAATACATAAATAATAATTCAAGATTTCAATCAGTTGAGGGTAGTGCAATTGATGAAGGTTCTAGAGAAGAAACAATATATTGCTTTGCGCTCAATGGATTGAAAAATCTCTAAAAGTATTACAAACTACTTGACAAAAAGAAGTTGTTCGATACGATATTACAGAGAGTGTTTGGTAGACTAAACTATAAAGTAACTTGACCAAAACATTTAAAATATGAGATTCTTAATTCAACTAATGTGGATAGTTTACTGTATTCTGCCAAGAGGAATGGCGAAGGAATCACATATTGTTTTCAATGATATGGCATACATCATTTTTTAGACAAGCGAAACAAATGTAATTTTACAATAAAATTTACCGAATTCGATAGTATTAAATTAATTGTAGTTCTTCGCAATCTGGAATTAAATTAAGGCAAAATAGATTGGAATTAAATCAATATCAACGTTAATTAACCGACAAACAAAATGGAGGTCAAAATACGTCTGAATATTCCACCTCATGTAAACATAATGTTTACATAAGTTGGAAATAAATGGGAAAACTTCCTTATTAACAATGTTTGGAGAAAAAATATTCTTCATGAAAATCTGCATAGTTTGAAACCTACAAAAAATGATCACGTGCAACTTTTTCAACTGTATACAAATTTTACTTAAAAGTGAAGTACCTTTATTTTTGCTAATATCGAAAAATGTAATGGCACAAAATTAATTGGAATTAAACACTGCATCCAATGATGTTACGGCATTGAAAATTGTATAACAAATATTTTTGTCAACATCGGAATAAGACAGTTTTAAATTAATGTAATTGGAACTAAATCAAAATGAATGATAATTAACAGACTTCTCAATTGGTCGGCATATACAATGTGTCGACTTAAGTTGAAGTTTATGCATAACATTACTATTACATGGCATAAAACCTAAAACGAAATTATTACATGTCCCTTTATTAAATAATAAACGACATTGGTAAAAAAATATGAGCGTTGCTTAAAAGTAAAATGGCTTTGGAAATATCGAACAAGTTAAATAGAATTGACTAAGCACCATTGAAATTTAATTTTTAAAATTATTTACAGATTATTATCGATTGTCAATGACGTCAGCATGACAAGTCCATAGATATCCACCACAATACATACAAATTCCAATATTTATTATCACGTTGGCCCATCATAGAAGTCATTGTGTGGGTTTGAAAGGATATTTGTATAACTTTCGCTAAGGTGTTGCGTATCAGTGTTCTTGTTCATCGGATAGATCTGTTGCTTGATGTGTATCATCTCCAAGATGACTCGTTTATTATACTTGTTGTTTCGATCAATTATTTCTACATCCTCAAAATTTGTAGTATGGTTAAACTCCCGTGCGTGATCTGTTAGTGCACATCTTCTTCGTTTTTTGCTTTTAATGTCACCCCTATGTATGGCTAATCTACTCTACTCTACATATGTAGATTCACAATCCTGGCATCCGAGTTTATATACTGTTACGAGAATTCATCCGACAGCTGGTGCAATAGGCCATCAACCAATTCGTGGAAAGGACATTATTCCGGTACTTCTGGGAATTCGAAATGCTTCATCCCTCAACAGGCCGACCGCTGCCGTTACCGGGAATTCCCTTAAAGCTTCCAGAACATGAAAGAGTTTCCCGATGGTTCGTGGACATACCAGACAATTCGCAGAGAAGTATATAAATATAAAACAACTGGCGATAGGAGGCATTCAGTTTTCGTCGGTCGTATTGTACAGTTAAGATAAAATGTAAATAGTAGTTTCTGTGAATATAAATTGTGTAAAAGTAGTGGAAATAAATTAGAGTGATTTGGACTGTGTTTTTACATAAATCCAAGAACTGAACTGAACCCGAGTGTGAAAATAAAAACATTACAGTGGTGTCAGGTGTGAAGTGAATTTGTGGAACTTTTAGAAGTGGAAAATAAATAAACTAACAATGTATAAAACAGTGAGTTTGGCCCAATTAAAAGTGGCGGAGTTAAAAAAAGAACTTGAGGAAACGGATTTAGAAATTAGTGGAAAAAAAGTGAATTAATACAACGGCTGCGCGATGCCCTAATAAATGAAGGTAACGATCCCGATACTTATTTGTTTGAAGTTTCTGGTAATGGAGACATGAGTATGCTATTAAAGCTATTAAAACAAATGGAAAATTTAAAAGAGACCTTTCAAGATAAATTAGTAGTCCTAGAAGACAAACTAATAGAAAATTCTAAAACCTTGAAAGAATACTTAGAAGCCCAATTACTGGAAAATTCTAAATCCCTAGAAGAAAATTTGAAAAACATTGTAGAAAAAAATTCAGAAGTGCTAGAAGAGAAAATAGTCGAAAATGAAACCCGAATTGAGGATCTGAAGCAGACGACGGTCAAATATGAAACCCGGATGGAAGAACTAAAGCAAACAACAGTCGAAGAGCTGAGTCAGACGACAGTTAAAAACGAAACGCGCATATAAGAGTTAAAACGGATAATGGCAGGCGAGATCACAAAAATAAAAGAACAGGTAGTGGCAAAACAAAGGGGAAAAACACCATCAAAGACCGAAAGCAGAAGCAGTCTGGAGGTAGTGGATTCAAAAATTGGCCTCGAGGGGACAAGACAGAAAATGAAACCTCCCCAATTTGATGAAAAATCATCACGGACTAATTATCGTCGCCAATTCGAGGCTGCAGCTAAGCTAAACGGATGGTCAGCAGAGGAAAAAAACAATAGCATTAACCCTCGCCCTAAGAGGGGATGCTACAGATATTTTGCAAACATTGAATACCTTGGATCAAGAAAACTACAAATAACTGGTTAAGCACTTAGAGCTGAGGTATGGACAGACCCATTTGGAGCACGTGTACCACTCCCAACTAAAAAATCGCCATCAGAAATCTAAGAGTTTGAAGCCGATATTGCCCGCCTTTTTCGCCTTGCCTATCCAGCCACACCGGAAAATGTAATAGAAAGGTTAGCAGTGCAAGCATTTTTGGATGGACTTCGGGACCCCGAAGCCACACAAGCATTGACCCTGGCTCGACCGACTTAATTAGTGAATGCACTGGCTCGAGCTCTAGAATTCGAGGCTGCGAAAAATACATGCTGAGGTCAAGCCAGAGTCCGAATCGTTGACGGAGAATCCGAAGATGGCGGAAACAATGAAGCCTCTGTAAGAAAGATAATAGAAGAAGTCCTTACCGAAAAAAGACTAGTGAGATGTCGGAAGTGTCGTAAGGTAGGACATGTTCAGAGTCGTTGCAAGGAGAGCAACGGAGTCCAGACTTCCTCGCCGGGGAAACTAAAGAAGGCCTATGTAAAGGGACCATCGTCGACATGTAGCAAACAAGTGTCAACTACCAACGCATATGTCGCTTCGCTACGCAACAACGTTAACAGTGTCTCGTAGATGTCTTATTAATAGGAGGCAATTTGCAATGCTGCTGGATACTGGTGCGACGAAAACAGTAATAAGGCCCAACATTGTTTTAGAGACAATGATAAAACCAACAAAATGGCAACTGCGAACAGCGACAGGAGAAGCAGCGAAAGTCCATGGTGAAATAGAGGTTGAAATGACCTTGGGAAACACAACCTTTCTACATCGGGCATTAGTGGCAGACATCGAAGACGAATTAATCATTGGAATGGATGTCATGAGCTCCAAGGGATTCCAGTTAAACTGACATCGTTAGAAACTACCAGGATATCTTCGATGTAGGGAATGGCAAAAGAGGACGAACTGATCTGGTGAAACATAAAATTAATACTGGGGACGCTCAACCTATTCGACAGTCGGCGAGAAGCTACCTCTAACTAAAAGAGAAGAAGCCGACATGATAGTCCGCGAGATGGAGGAAGGTGTTATTGAACAATCCAATAGCCCTTGGGCTTCTCCAGTTGTCTTGGTTAAAAAGAAAGATGGTTCGACCCGATTTTGCGTGGACTATTGGCAATTAAACCACGCTACAAAGAAAGACAGCTATCCTCTTCCAAGAATAGACGATACCCTAGATACATTGGCTAGATCGAAGATGTTTTCCACCCTGGACCTGAAGAGCGGTTAGTGGCAGGTGGAACTTGCTAAAGAAGACCGAGAAAAGAATGCTTTTACGATCGGCGCATGACTTTATCAATTCACGGTGATGCCGTTTGGACTGTGTAATGTTCCAGCCACGTTTGAAAGATTCATGGAAATAGTGTTATAAGGGCTTTCATGGAAAACGTGCCTGGTGTATCTTGACGGCATTATTGTGGTTGGAAAATCTTTTCAAGACCACGTGAGGAACCTGGAGGAGGTATTTCGGCGACTTCGAAGTTCCGGACTAAAGTTAAGCCCGAAGAAGTGTCAGCTGTTCCAAGAAGAGGTGTAATATCTTGAACATGTAGTTTCCGCACAGGGGAGTAGCTGTGGATAAACAGAAAATCAAAGCCGTCCAGGAATGGCCGATATCCATCAGTTTAGAAGTTTCCTGTGGTTATGCACATAGTATCGTCGGTACGTAGCCGGATTTTGCAACATCGCCAAGCCACTTACTAGACTCACAGAAGGGAAGGTAGAATACCAGTGGGACGAGGAGTGCCAGCGATCATTCGAGGCACTGAAAAGAGCATTGACGAGTGCCCCCGTCTTAAGTTATCCTTTGCCATAGGGAAACTTCGTTTTGGATACCGTAGCAAGCAATGTCGGAATTGGTGCGGTGCTTTCGCAGATCCAAGACGGTCAGGAGAAAATCATCGGCTATTTTAGCAAGACCTTGAGCAAGCCTTAACGGAATTACTGCGTTACCCGCAGGGAACTTTTAGATGTGGTGAAGGGGGTAGAATATTTCTATAAGTACCTCTATGGTAAAAGATTTCTCCTGAGGATTGATCATGCAGCACTGAAGTGGCTGTTGCAGTTCAAAAACCCCGAAGGACAAGTGGCCAGGTGGATTGAGCGGTTGCAAGAATTCGACTTCGAGACTGAACATCGCGCAGGAATAAGCCATAAGAATGCTGATGCCCTATCGAGGAGACCATGCCCTGATGACTGCAAACATTGTCAGCGAGCTGAAGAAAAAGGGGCTGTTCTCTGTAGAACTACCGCCGTCGATGACCATTGGCAACCTGAGGAGATACAGAAAGACCAAAAATTAGATCCAGAACTAAAAGAAGGTATCCGGTGGAAGGAAGAAGACCGCAAAGCTACGTGGCAAGAGATTTCCCGAGACTCACCAACCATAAAGTCGTACTGGGCTCAGTGGAACTCCCTCATCCTAGAGAATGGATTTCTGAAGCGCGTCCTGGAGACTCCAGAGGGGGGAAACGACACAAAACAGATTGTAGTTCCCAGAAATAGGAGACAAAAGGTTTTGCGAGAGCTACACGATGGTATAACTGGAGGACACCTGGGAGTGATGAAAACCCTGGGGAAGTTAAGAGAACGGTTCTATTGGGTGAACTGCCAAGCAGATGTTAAGGATTGGTGCCGGAAATGTACAGTTTGTGCAGCAAGTAATGGGCCTCAGAAGCGAGCAAAAGCTCCGATGAAGCAATATAACGTGGGCAGTCCATTCGAAAGAATAGCCATTGATGTTGCAGGTCCATTTCCTGAATCCGACTGTGGAAATAAATAAATTGTAGTGGTTATGGACTATTTTAGTAAATGGGCCGAAGCGTATGCCTTGCGGAATCAAGAAGCCTTGAACGTTGCTGATGTCCTTGTCAAGGAATGGATCAGTCATTTTGGTGTTCCCTTGGAGTTGCACTCAGACCAAGGTAGAAATTTCGAGTCTACTCTTTTCCAAGATGTCTGCAAGCTCTTGAAGATAAATAAAACACGGCCGACAGCATTACACCCCGCAATCCGATGGAATGGTAGAAAGGATGAATAGAACCATTAACCGCCATTTGTCAAAGGTAGTCTCTGACCACCAAAGAGACTGGGACCAGTATCTGCACTTGTTTCTAATGGCATATCGTTCGTCTGTGCACGAGTCCACGGGTCAGGCCCCGGCCAGTATTATCATGGGACGAGAATTAAGACTACCATGCGATTTGAAGTTAGGATGTCCCCCAGGAGAAGAGACCGCAGGTGAAGACTATGTCAGCCAGCTTCGTCAAAAGATGAACGACATCCATGAACGGGTCCGGTTAAACATCGAGAATGCCAGTGTCCGAATTAAGGAAGCCTACGACATCAAAGCCGAGGACGGAGAATTCCAACTTGATGATCTTGTTTGGTTGTATAACCCGCAACGTCGTCGTGGATATTCGCCCAAGCTACAAATATCTTGGGTGGGGCCGTACCAAATTGTGAAGAAAATCAACGATGTTGTCTACAGAATAAAGAAGCTGCCTCGGGGAAAACCAAAGGTCGTACATTTCAACAGGTTAGCCCCTTATGCCGGAAGTCATGACAGCGAAGATGACCAAGCCCAAGTCCGCAGCATCCAACCACCCGATGACGAGATGACCTTCGAACAGTTTATGGCACTGTACTCTAATGGGCAGAAAGTGCAGCACGACGTGACCACAGAGGAACCCCGAGACCAGTTTGAGGTGCCCATAGAATATGCCCTGGCTCATTGTGTGGCTCGAGATCTCCGGATGTCCAGAGGAATAGCCAAGGTGTTTGCCAAAAAGTACGGCCAGTTCCAGAAGCTGCGGGAGCAAGATCGATCGGTAGGGAAGGTCCTTCATCTCGAAGAGAAACAACCAGTGAGTACCAGAGACATCTTTTATTTGGTAACGAAAACATTCTCGCAGGACAAGCCAACAAACAGCGATCTTTGGAAGATTCTGGTATAATTGAGGATAATGATGGAGAAGAATCTGATTAAATTAGCGGTCCCAAAGATAGCCTGCGGGTTGGATGGACTGAATTGGAGGGTGGTGAGATGTATGATGGAAACAATCTTTCGATTCAGTGGCGCCGATATCCTGGTATGCTGTCTCAGTACTCGCAGCCCAGATTCGAAGACCGTTGACTGTTACTTCCATCAAACTTCCCGTTGTCGAAATGGACAGTCCTGCAAATATCGTCATACCAGGAAGGATTCTGGGACATTCCGGGACGAAATGGTCTTAAGGAGGGGGCAATGTTACGAGAATTCATCCGACAGCTGGTGCAATCGGCCATGAACCAATTGGTGGAAGGGAAATTATTCCGGTACTTCTGGGAATCTCTCAACAGGCCGACCGCTGCCGTTACCGGGAATTCCCTTAAAGCTTCCAGAACATGAAAGAGTTTCCCTATGGTTCGTGGACATACCAGACAATTCGCAGAGAAGTATATAAATATAAAACAGCTGGCGATAGGAGGCTTCAGTTTTCACTGAACTGAACCCGAGTGTGAAAATAAAAACATTACGGTGGTGTCAGATGTGAAGTGAATTTTTAGAAGTGGAAAATAAATAAACTAACAATGTATAAAACAGTGAGTTTGGACCAATTAAAAGTGGCGGAATTAAATAAATCCAAGAACTGAACTGAACCCGAGTGTGAAAATAAAAACATTACAATACTATGTTAGACTGCAATAATTTAGGTGTTGGATCTTTTAATCTGGAGAATAGTATTTTTACAGTTTTTATGTTTTCCTGTTTAAAACCACTTATAGTCTGAGTGTCAAATTTTTTGTGAATGGTAAACTTCCATAGGTTACTTCCAGCTCTTGTGATGTTGATGATTCAGTCATTGTTCTTCGTATTATGCCTGAGTTTCGAGGATTTTGTCAGTGCCCAGGGATTTATGGAGGAGTTTTCCTATTAATCATTTGGGGTAGTCGTTTTCTACTAGAAGTGATGTCAACTTGTCAATGTTTTTTTACAAAAGTCTTGGTGACAGATTTTTCTTAATCTCCTTTTCATTTGAGTTATGATGTTAATTTTCCTATTAATTGGCTGGTCTAATTGATAGTGGATGATTCTGTCCGAGTTTGTATCTTTCCTAAACCAATCTAACTTTATAATATTGTTTATTCTATATACCCTTGTCTCAAGAAATGGTACAGCACTGTTGTTTTCTTCTTTTTCAATTGTGAATTGGTGTCATAGTCATTTAAGCTATTAAACAATTCTTCTATTTTATCCCGCGGTAATGCGACAATGATATCATACAATATTTCTTGATAAATGCCAATTTACATGTCAGTTTTGGTACGCAAGTAACCAATAAATGGTCCCTCACATACTGCGCCAATATCGGTCTTAGCTTTGATCCCATTTGAAAAATAAAATTCCTCTTGGAAACTAAAATAGTTATTATTAATGATGAATTGTAATATCTCTACAAATAGAGAAATTTGGCCTATTAGACAAAGAAAGCCAAATTTCACAGAATGCCTCATTAAACAATTTATTATCCTTAATAGCGGATTAAGCATAACTTATTACTAAATTTATTTTTCTGTAAAATTTGGAATAATCTAATCAGCAAATAATTTTTATTAACAAAATTTTTATGTCTTCAACATTTTGCATTCCGGTATCTATCTTTTGCAACTTACTGTAGTTTAATTATCAACTGACATTAAATCATTATATGTGAGTACAATACGTCTATCATTATGAGAGCTTTATAATTTGTTATATATATTATTAATATGAACTCGTAAGATATGCTCCCACTTATCCTCTGGATTCTGCCAGTTTCAACAACAAAACCTCAAATATCGTAAGTTGTAATTAATTTAAATCTAATATTACTGTTAATTTTATGTAACTTCCAGTTTGAACTGAAGAAGAAATAAATTTGTTCCGAAAGCTTTTCAAAAGAAATAAAGAGTATTTCATTAACACCCATTGGCTGCTTTCCATATATATATATATATATATATATATATTAAAATTAATTAAATTATTGGAATGTGATTGAATTATATATTTACTGCCCTTTTCTTTATTCTCAAGTGTGGTTTTAGTTACTCAAGTAACTGTAAAAAGAAATAATATCCAATCTTTATTTCTAGTGTGGAGAACCAACGAGAGCCTGCTATTGTGGTCAGAATGTCATCAATTCAAGGTAGTGGATAGCTGTCTTTCTTCGTGACATCATTCAGCTTTCTATAATCCACGCAAAACCGGGTTGTTCCATACTTTTTTTAACTAGCTCAACAAGAGCGGACCATGGGCTGATGGATGGCTCAATAGTAGTCGAAAAGCCGATGAGTACACATGCGTGTGCTCAGTGCTCCGATAATTTCATTATTAACTCAATATTCAATGTAATCTGTGTGAACAGTATTTTCATCTACAATGTGTTAGATTGAAAGATCAAGTGTCAAAATATTTGCAAGATATTGAAAACTTAAAGTGGTTTTGCGAAAATTGTATACGAGTTGTTAATGACAAGTTAAAAAAACTGCTAAAAAATGATGGAGATAAAACTAACGAAATTTTGGAGAAGACTAATAAGCTACTTGAATTATTTGAATTACAAAAAGCTGAAAAAACGAAACCTCTATGGTCCGAGATTATAGGACAAAAAAAGTCGAGTCATTAATTGTTAAACCAAAAACTGGTGTACAAGATTGTCAGTTCAACAAAAAAGGAATTAATAATAAAAAGTAAACCCAGCCGACATTGCAGTATCAACAACGAAAATAAAACCGGCTGGCCAGGGAGCATTAGTCATTCACTGTAATAGTAAAAAATCATTAGAAAAATTAAAACCAAAACGGAAGATGTATTAGGCTAGGATTATGAAATAAAAGTTGGCAGTCCATTACACCCAAAAATTAAAATATTAACGTCAGGGAAGAGGACGTTGCAGATAAAACACAGTTCATCTCTCAACTTGTAAGTCAAAACACAAGAGTTACTCGGGACTCTAGTACATTGTTAGATTTAATAATTACTAATACAATAATTTTAAAGAAATCAAACGTAAATTTCCAAACTTTACCGATCATGATATTACTGGAACTGAAATTAATGTTGTTCAAAAGTACGACACAAAACTGATATTTTCGCGACTTATCACAAAAGAAAAAATTGACAATACTAAAGTAGATCTAATTCAGCAAAATTGGGAGTAAACATCTACTGATGTTGACTTGCTATATAATTGTTTTATATCTAACATAAAATCAAGTTTAATAAAATAGTTCTTGTAGAAACAAAAATATACTATAATCGTAATGGTTGGATTGATGATGAAGTCAGAAATTTACAGAAGCAAAGAGATTTATATCTTCTATAAACGTTTCGATACACGAATAGACCATTAGACTTTGAAAATTATAGAAAGAAAAGAAATGAAGTTGTAACATCTATAAGAGAGAAAGAAAGATTATTCTATGAAAAAAAAATATTGTGGAATGTAAAAATGACAGTAAGAGGATGTGGTTTACATTAAAACAAATAATACAAAATAAAAATACGAAGTTTGATATTAACTTAATAGACATGGGTTCAAATAATGTTAAAGAAGAATCAAATAAATTTTATTTTAACAGCATCGAGGAAATTTCTCAAAGTATTTCTGCTCATACAAATTTTATGGAAATTGATATTAATGTTAATTATAGTATTGAATCTAGTATATACTTTCTGTCATTTCTATAAATAAAGTACAAAAAATAGTGACTCAGTTAAAAAACAAGCACTGGTGATGATGTGCTTACAATTTCGTTACTAAGAGATCTATTCTCAGTAGTAGGTATCCTTTATTGTACATAGTAAACTTATTTGCAAAGCTCAATTAAAAGAAAAAAGATGAATAGATGACGGCAATATTGTAGTTAGTGTTTTCATAAAATTTGTACAGGGCATTCGAAACTATTGATAGGAAAAAACTGTTGTCAAAATGTGAGGCTTACGGAATAAAAGGTGTAGTGCTTAAATGGGTGGCAAATTACCTTAGTAATAGGAAACAGAAAACAAAGTTAGATGGTAGCTGTTCAGATGAAATCCGAACAAACTATGGATACATTAATTTCAGTCTGTGGTAAAAACTATAACAGCCTGGTTGAAGTCATGAATGAAGAGTTAAACATTCTTAACGGTTGGCTTATGACCAATAAACTGAAACTGAATGCTGAAAAAACCAAGTGTATGATACTGGGAAGCAAAATCAACTGCACTACATTTAGCAAAGGGAATTTTTCAATAATGATTAACAATTCAGTAATTTCTTATGTCAATGAGATAAAGTATCTTGGTATTATATTTGACCCACACCTAAATTTCAACAGGCATATAGACTTCTTATGTAAAAAAATAGGTAAAAAAGTTGGATACTTTTACAGAATTTGTAGAAACTTGTTCTTATGGTGTAGGAAAATATTATACAACACAATAATATTTCCACATTTTAACTACTGCATGTCAATGTTACTCTCCTGCTTATCAGAACAAATTCATCGTTTGCAGCTACTACAGAATAAAGCAATGCGGATTGTACTGCGGTGTAGCAGGTCAACTGTAATAAACTATATGCTAGTGAAACTTAAATTTTTAAATGTTAATCAGTTGATTCTCGAATCCGCTTTATTGCTCATTTTTAAAATTATAAATAAAAATGCTCCTTCTTCTTACCTGCAAGATTATCTTATTAAAAGGTCAGATATGCTTGATTACAATTTAAGATTTAATGTTCAATTCTATATACAAGTCTTCAATACAAGTTGTATGGAAAAAACACTGTTCATTCGAGGGCTTAAAATATATAACGAGCTTCCACTGACAATTAAGACATCACATAATGTAAAAAGTTTTAAATCTAATCTAAGAAAAATGTATTTTAATTTATAGGTTATTATTGTTTACTCTGTTGATTGTCATATTTACATAAGTATGTATGTACAGATTGTTATGTAGTAGTTTTTTAAGCTAAATAAAGTTCTATTCTATAACTCCATTTTGTAAGATGGACTAGATGTTTATCTCGACTGCTTCTTGTTGCTCCAATGGTATTCACCTAGGTGGTATTCTGATGGGTTGAGCCTTGCCGGTATCTATTCAGTCCTGGATGATGTTGGTGCGACCGGTGGTTCCATCTTCACTGTTAAAAATTTGCCCGTGCTTTGTGATAAATTGCTTGGCTTTCTTCTGGTTCTCTGGTGTCAGGTGTGTCAAATGGTCAGCAAACTGTTTTAGGAACTCTTTACTGGGCCCTGTCTCCTTCAGCAATGTCTCGTACCCATCTTCGCAGTTGATGATGGTCTCGACTGGCTCTTGACCATTGGTAATTCTGATATCGTTGTTGGACAAATTCAGGACTCTAATTGGTATATCTCGTCCGGTTTTAACTATAGGCCGTCCAGCTAAGTAGTCATGAGCTTGTACGGGCTCCACCATTCCAACGCAGCTCCCAGGATTAGTTTCTAGCTGCCATGAATAATCTGTTCCGTTCGAACGGGAATTCTGGCTGGAGATTTTGCTACAATTTTTATGGAGGTCGATGAGCTGTTAACGGGCAGTGTCAATACAAATTCCACATTTAGGAACCAAAGACCATCATATCTCGGGTCGAACATAAATCCATGCTGGCTAATTAGGTCCATAACCAGTATAAAATCGTCCTCAATATTCGCGCCCAGGAATCATGTCCCCTATCTATAGCACGACATCTGCCTCACCCTGTCTTGACATGGACTAGCCGGTGACTGTTCTGAGCTGGATGTTGTTGTTAGCTGGCCGGATTTCCGAAGCCCTCAATACCCTGGACTTGGCTCGATGGACACAGCGGTGCCCGTGTCGATGGTGATGGTAATTGCTCTGCCATTGATGGTGCCCCTGATGACTAGGCTGTTGGTATCTCGGCAAAATCCACGGATGGATAACGTTTTGGGGCTGGTGGCGGGTTAGTCAGCATTCGCCCCCTTATGTTGACTAGCTGACGGTCCCTGGACATGTGGCTGTTCTGTTGGTTACCCCTGGTAGGTGATCGTTCAGGTAGCCTGACTCTGCAGTCGCGTTGAAAGTGTAACAACAACAGTAACATGCTCTTCTGGTATCAGTTCTATGTGACTGTTCTAATAGTTTGTTCATACCAGCTAACAATGCTTGAAATAGTAAATCTGGCTCTCTTCCTGGTTGAAGGAAACTGCTCGGACCCTCGGCTTGGACATTTTCATGACCCCCTCTACTTCCAACGCCCGAAGTAAAGCTTCATTACTTTCCTTGACGCCACTTAGTCTTAGATTTCGTTGTACTTCCACAACTCTGATTCCGTTTCTTTGGTTTCCTCTGGCAGGTCTGGGTAGGACAAGTGCACTAAACGTCTAACCTCTGCTTCGAATTTTTGAAGGCTCTCTCCGGTTGTGCATTTTTCCACTTAGTTGCGCTTTGTATACCTGGCTCAAAGATTGAGATTGATTGTCGTATCTTTTGTCCAGGATGGCGATGATCTTGTCGAAATTGCCTTGTTCATCGACTGGAATACTTCTAAGGCCGGACTTCTTAAAGACGGCTTCAAATTTCCGTTTATATCTTGTTGTAATTGTTTAATTTCGGTTTCTACCTTGTTTTGGATGACACAGTTACTTCACTTTGTACTGTGTTTTTAATGGAACTGATTTCAAATTTCACCTGACTCTGGATGGAATCGATGTCATCTACTTTGATTGATTTCATTACTTTTTGATCTCAACTTTTTAGGATCTTAATGTCGTCGTTTATCTCTTTTATGTCTGATTCCACTATTTTCATTCTTTCAATAACTGTTTCATTAACTTGCGATAATATTTGCATTAATTGTTCAAATTGCAGTTGTCTTTTTTCTTGTTTTGCCTTGATTTTCTTCAAATATTTTAAATTCATTTTGCCGTTTTAATTCAATTTGATCTTGTTTTTTGTTCAAGTATTTTAAAATTATTTTGTCGTTTTTCTTCAAATTTCGAGAATAATCCTTCCAATAAATTAGTTGTTTTTCTTCCATCGTGGAAACAAGATCTTGTTGTTTTTAATCAAAAGATTTCACTAACCTTTGCTGGATTTCTTCTTGATGTTGTTTCTCCTTCTTCTCATGTTTTTCCAGAATCTTAGTAATTTTTTCATCTAGTCCCTCTGTAACCTGTTTGACTATATTTTTTTTTGGTAGTTTCGTCCGTTTTTTCCATGCTTCGGGTTTCCATAAATCAAATTACGATTTTAACTTCACTTAATCCTGCACTTCTGATCACCTAATTGTGATAAACTCCGTGGGTTCAATTAATGAAAATTTAAAAACTAATATTCACTACTACTTTCTAGAACTCTTATTTACATCAAATATAAACAACAGCTGATTCGAATATTACAATAATAATACATCATAAGCTCTTCGCCGTCTCTAACTAAGTCCTGCGATGATGGGCCGCTCCTTTTAAAATAAGTATCGAATTCTCTCGTACAATCCAGTGTCAATTTTACAGTTGTCGAGTTATTTCGAGATTAATTTTTTTGTCCTCTCAGCGATTGATGTATTGGAATGAAACCAGGGCCGGCTTAGGTAAATTGAGTAACAATATATATATATATATATATATATATATATATATATATATATATATATATATATATATATAATATATAGAGATGGCAGACATAATCTCGAATAAGAATATAATTAGGGAAAACTTCTCATTTTATTAAAAACATTTTACAAATATTTTTCAAGACATTTTAGCATGTGAAGTTGAAACTATTTTATGAATCTGAAAAAAAAACTATATATTTAAAATTATTTTTTATTGCTGACGATCCATTTAGTTTGAACGCTTGTAATGAAAGCATGCAAGTATATAAGCTGTTTTAAGCAGTAACTAAAATCTAAACTTTAGTTTAAATTAAAAATGTTGATTATAAACTTTTTAAATTAATTTCACCTTATGGGGTCCTCTGTTACGTTTTTGACAATTCGCGATACTAAACTTTTTCCCTAACAGCCCTGATATAGTGGAGTATAATAAATTTCAATTTTATTTCGAACTTTCCAAAACACGAGGCATATAAATGATGTATAGTGATTTGTTTGCAGATATTCTTTCACGCTCCATTTACCACGGAATCACATTAACGGCATGTAGATAAACAGCTCTCAATGTAACTCATCACAAACATCGGGTAACTTCTACTTTACAATGAAGTTCCCAGTTCGCAAAGTTTGAGGAAAACGCACATCTGCGATTTAGAAAGCCGGAAGCAAATATGTTACTTCCGAAAGAACATGACTGCATTAGTTCACACTGATGATTGCCATTGATTGCATAAATATTAACATATGTAGGAAAATTAATTCGGAATATTGCTGTGACAGAGAATTTGAGTTTGAAATCTGAATAGAGTCTCTGATATATGAATAAACGTTATGTCGACAGCTGAGCCCGTAAATTCGTTTGAGATTAACAAATTTCTGACAACTGAAGTTATGAAGAGACTGTATTTGAATAAAGCCATTTCATATAAGAAAAAAAAATGGATATATGCACATTGTTACTTTGTTTAAGGTATTAAAAATAAGTTGAGTAAAAAAATGGATCTTTCAACGGCATAACAGTTTACGTCAGCCACACAAGAATAATTGTGCAGATCAACAAATTCATGCAATTTGGGCCAGAAAATCTCCCAAAAAATTCACAGAAAGCCAAGGCCTTATTTAGAGGATAGAGATGCCCATGGATTATGGGATTGTAGATCTTAAGGCGTCTACAGACACACAAACATTCCTTGAGATATGTAAGCGCGTACAAGTACGCGCGTACATATTCGTCAGTGTGTAGACAATATCGGCCTAAAATATCTGTCGAGGATATCTTCAGGTTGTGCTTGAATTTTTATACGCCCGTACAAGTTGCACGTACACATCTTTCCGTGTGTAGGCAGCACGCATTTACATATCGGGGATAATAACAGGGCGGTTCGTATTAATCATAAGGTGTTAACTGTGGATCATTACGGTTTAAACTAATATTGAGCTTTATAAATGTCACCCCTGTTTATGGAAAACTAAATCCAAAGACTACATGAATAGGAATAAAAAAAACGATGCGTATAAAATATTGGTGGAAAAGTGGAAAGACTCCTAATATATATATATATATATATATATATATATATATATATATATATATATATATATATATATTTTATTTTCCTTAGTAATACCATCATCCTTTAAGACTTGCTAAACAGCATTGCAGGTCTCCGGAATTATTTTACGTGGCGACTGGGATAAAATGATACTAAAAAATTACAAAATTATAAATCTTCATAATTCCTGCCAGTGGCAAGGTATCGAAGGGTGATTGATAATATTTCATGTTGTGATATGGCAAACCTCATGCAAGTGTCTTGTCTGTGAATTAGTGGGATTACTGAATTTTAATGAAATAGATAGCAATCTTCATCCAAACGGATATTATTTCGAAAATTTTCCGATTTACATGTGAAAATCGATCACGCCTATTTACTTACTGGCTTTCGTTTAATTAATAATCGGTTTTGTTTCTTCTTTATTATGCATGCATACGCCACTGCTAATAAATTTAAATCACTGTTACTCACTGTCCCCATGTTGATTTAACAAACTTAATATAAAAATTGTATTCCGTGTGTAGGCAATTCGAACAAACGTTTATGTACGGGCGTACTTGTAGTTAAGTATGAGCATGACGTCACCCATCTCGGCCTTTTTGTTAAAACAACGAATTTGAATCGCACATTGTTGCATTCCTGTGATTTTAAAAATAAATTGATTTTACTATTTTAAAGAGATCCTAGAAAACTTCTAGATCTAATGAATATAAACTGTCTAGTCGTCGCAATTGAATCTGTGTTTGACGTCACCTGTCTCAGCTTTTTTGTTAAAATAATGAAACTGAATTGCACATTGTTACATTCAAGTCAATTTAAAAACTAATATTCCTTATTACAATAGTATTCAAAGTAGAAGTAAAAGAGTCGAAAATAATGAACAAAATATAACACTATACAAAAAACAGCATATTAACTGTTGTTAGATACCTACAGAAAATGTAAACAATAAAGGGTGCTGGTTCTGTACAAAATAATTACCTACCTATCTACTATATTTTTAAAGTTGTTGAAAAGCAAACCTAAAATTCTGCTTACACATTTACTACTGCATCAAGCTTGATTGTTGCTTGGCACCGACTTCAAAAATGTACTAGATAGGTAGACAATTAATTTGTATAGAAAAGAACACGATATATTGTTTACACCCTTTACCTTTGTGTAGGTACTATACAACACCGAATGTGCTATTTATTGTATAGTGTTATGTTTTGTTATTTATTATCGATTTTTAACAGACTTCCAAAAATGAGGAGGATATCAATTCGTCGGCAGGCTTTTTTTATGTATGCTCCGTGATTATTCAAAACCGGCTTGGGTAATTTTGATGTTTTAAATGGTATTTTATTAAGAAATATTACAAAAAGGTGCCATATAAATTTCTATAATGTGAGATTTGAAAATCAGAGAAAAAAATAAATAAGGTACTACTACACTTCAGTGAATCTAGACTGTTTTCTCTAAAACGGCTCCACCAATTTGAATATTTTAAATTGTATTCTACAAATAGATGTTCCAGCGTGAGTTCGTATAATTTTCTATAACGTAAAACATACCGTTTATTTGAAAATCGTAAAAATATGTGCAAAAAACGGTATACATTAAGGTACATGTCAAATTTTCATCATAAATGTCAAGATATGCCATGAAAGTATATCGTACAGGGTGTTTGTAACGGTTTTAATTTTATAGAGCTTGCAGTCGAGTGAAATGGCACAAAATATTACATTAGTGCATGGAAAAGAAAAATTGTTTGGAGAGCGATCTTTTATTTTCTGACATGTATAAGGTGGTAGGTGTGTCTTTGTGTGCGTGTATCGAGATTCAAGCAGCAATCATTGTGCGCAGTTGAAATATAGGGCAAAGTAAAATTACAGTTAGACAGGTAGGTATCTTACAAATAAATGTGATATTAGGTGGTACATAAACAGTTCCATATATAGGATGGTGGAAATATAAGGTGGAATAGAATTAAAGTTATACAGGGTGGTTCAAAAAATGTTGTATTGAGTGGCACATACGTAGTTGCGTATACAAGGTGGTTGAAATAAGAGTGAAAGAAAACGATAGTTCTACAGAGTAGATAAAAAAACATAAAAATGGTTAAATAAGCATATTATTCTTTTTTTATTTTGTATCTATATAATTCGGGAGCAGGTTACATCAAAATCCCCGTCAAAAAGAACTTGTAATTTTGTTTAAAAATTAATCTCCTCGAATTACTTTGGCAGCACACTCCCTCTACATTTTGTTTAAACCCAGATAAGATTAATCTCGCAGTGGTGTTGGCAGTTCCCATCTTCCTGTCCGTCTGGGCGTTCCTAACGCTGGTTGGTAAGAGGTTCAGCCATATTTTAAAATTTAATAGACTCCGTCGTTGTATCAGTTCGTGTGTTTTCAAAATTCTCCCTATATTCTTCCATGCTTCTCTTTCATTCAGCAGTTCTGATCAATGGTCTGGTGGTGTAATTGGATGTGTGTTGCGTCAGTCGCAGTAGTCCTCAACCTGGCACATGACTCTGTGTAGATCAGAAAATTCTGCGAGTTTCTGGAAATGACTACGCAAAATAGAAATTTGTTGATCTAATAGTTTCCTTAGAACTGCCAATCCTCTACCTCCTTCATACCGTGGCAAAGTTGTCCGTTCAACAGAGCTCTTTGGATGGTGATCTTGCGCTTTTCGTTATAATTTTTCAATGTCAGTTTTGCACCCATAACTATACCGAAAGAGTAACTGAGCAGTGAACATGCATAGCTGATAATAACCTGAAACAGATTTTTACTGTTTAGTTTGGTTTTCAACAGTCGTCGTACCCTTCTATAAAACTCTGCTGTTAGGTCCCTTTTCATAGTTAAGTGATCAATACGTTGAGCCTGCTTTATTCAAAGATATTTATAAGTATTAGTTTTCCCCAGTGGTCTAAATTCGACCCTATTTCATGAAATTGTATAAAGTATATTTTTATAAGAAACAGAGTTGTGGAGAAATCGGAAAAGTAGATGTAATGACCAAAATTGTTCACTCATATTGACAAATCTATTGAAATAAAAAAAATTGTAATCAAATATCGGTATTCGAAATATTTTTGATAAATGAATGACCCCCCAAAGATTTTGACTGGAACCGCTCCTAGCAAAATATTCGATATAATTATTGGAAGATTGTTCTTTGCAACCTAAAAGTTTTCGTCATTTGCCGTTTCAAAGTTCAGGAATATTAAAAAAAAAGAAGGGTCCAACAACCCTAGGAGAACTTAATTATTTATTACATTCTCTATAGTCCGCTGTCTGACAATTTTTTACACAACACATTCGGGAAGGTGGTGATAATAATATATTAATCAAATAATTAAATTCACATTAAAACAGAATATTTAATATGAAAGTTGCCGCAACTCGTCCGAAAAATCAATACTGATCTACTACATTGACTATTTTACCACTAAATATTAACAACGCTTGTATGGCACTTCCAGAAGTACACGCTCTAAGAATAACGATCGCTCCATATATAATTACTCAATGTTTGGAATTTTGACCGACTGGCTTCGGCGGCACTGTCAGTTGTTTGGCGTTGACAATATGGTCATAAATAATGAATTTTTATGATATTTTATTTAATGAATGAACCAATATTATAAATTAATATTAGCATTCTGCACTGAAGGTCGTCAGTAGCTACTTAACAAAACAATAATGAAGAAAATCGGTTGAGAGACAGAGGAGAAAATGGTACCTAATCGTTTTGCCTATTTATATATAGCTGACCTTCTCCCATAGATTCAATTGCGGTGCCATCTCCCATTTCGAAGTGCCCCTGCTGTATTTTGCCTTTAACTATATTAATATTCGGCATTTGTCTAGGCGAAATTTCATATGGATGTCACTAGAGAACCCTTCTACTATTTTAAGCATATTATGCAGCTGTTGTTTCGTAGCTGCCATCAACTTTAAGTCGTCCATGTATAATGTCTTTAATGATTGTACGTTGTTGTGTTTGAGACTGAACCCAAAATTTGTCGAGTTCAGTTTGTTTGAGAGAGGGTTCATGGCCAGGCAGAACTACAGCGGGTGAAGAGAGTCTCCCTGGAATATACCCCTTCTGATTGGAATAGGGTCAGTTTGTATAGAACAGTTGGCTTCATTCAGTGAGATTTTGGTTTGCCAGGTGGACATGGCATATTCTAAAAAGTTGATAATACAAGTATTCACTTTATAGAGTTTCAGTGCCTTAATGAGCCAATCATGTGGAACTGAATCAAATGCCTTTTTTGTAGTCCACATATGCCATGTAGAGATTTCGTCGTTTGACGTGGGCTTGATTGCAGACAACGGAATCAATTATCAATTGTTCTTTGCAGCCCATCGAATTTTTTGCGCATCCCTTTTGTTGTTGAGTAATTATGTTTATTGCTCACAATGTTTGAAAATGCAATGATTAATGTTCGATGTTATGAGTTTGTATAAGGTTGGAAGGCAAGTGATTGGTCGGTACTTTGCTGGGTCCTGTGTACATAGGTTTTCCTTTGGCAAGAGGTATGTAGCACCATGCGTAAGGAAACTAGGCATCTTGTGTGGGTGGGTAATTACGTCATTTATAAGGGCTGTTAGTGTTTCGTGGGTTGCGTACAGTTTCTTTATCCAGTAATTTTGTAGGCCGTCTGGTCCTGGTGCTTTCCAGTTATGGAGGTGCTTCATTATGTTGGATGTGTCTTCCGTTGTAAATGGTAAGTGTTGCATGCCATCACAGTTCTGAAATTCAGCTTCCTCCTCATTAATCCAGCTGGCTTTGGAGTTATAGGAGATTGTTGTGGAAAGCTGTGATTTTCAGAATGCCTCGATGTCTGTTTTACTGGGGTAACTAAGGGTACTGGGGTAATTAACTATTATTACTCTTGCTTTTATCGCTTTACTTCTGATTCCTTGATATGCTAAACAGCTTGTGTGATTGCACTAAATAACAACTTACAGCTTGACATTGAGTTTTCTATTAAGCCGGGATTCGGTGATGCTAAAAGCCCCGTCTGCGTAAAATTGAAATCTTTTCAACTAAGTGGATATTTAATACGTATAAAAACAATGTGAGCTTGAACACTGGTTCATTTAATGAGCCGAAATTATATGTAAAAATTAATTAAACTTATTATTATTCCCGACCATAAAATGTATGGCACACACATACGCTTAGCGTGTATTTAGAGGAAAATTCATTAAACCGAAGATATACTACATATCAAAAGCGTTTAGCTCTATAGGAGCCCTTGCCAGGTTATCAGGCCCATAATTGGCGTCGTTGGTGCAGTTTCACATGAATTTTCTGACTTTCCGGGCTGTTCAGATTTTTGCATTAGTTGGTAAAGATGTTCGTCCGGACCGAGAGATTTTAAATTGTTCAATAGATGTTTTGGGACTACTCCTGTTGTTGACATAACAATTGGTGCAGTGAGTGTGTTGTTCATGTCCCTTTGTCTCTTTATTTGAAATTCCAAATCCTAGTATTTTTATTTCAATCTGCTTAATATTTATATTATTGTTGTTAGGGATTGCTAGCTCAAGTAAAGTAATTTTTCTATAGACTTTATCTACTAAGACTATATTTAATCCATTGTGAGCAACAGTCCGATCGATCAGTATAGTGCGGTCCTAGTACAGCTTGTAGTTGTTATTTTCTAAAACAGGTTGTGGTTTGTATATATAGGGTGGGCCAATACTATGTGGACGGAAGATTGTGGCAATACTGATATACATATTTTAATACTCTGCCAAAAGGGGACGGTGAGGGGGTAGTTAGAGACACAAACTAAAAAAATGACAACAGTGAAATCTTTTTATTGTGTTAGATATCGTCACTCCAATTTTGAAAAGTTTAACCATTTCGTACGATATAATATGCGTATTTATTTCCAACAGTTTATTCAGAAACCAAAAAATCATGACTTGCGTGATTTGTTTATATTAATACAATATTTTTGATCTTAAAAAGCAATGGAGTTTAATTCCCATGCCATCTAATGTGAAATTAGAACGTTATAATAAATTATCTAAATTTATTTCTAATAAAGCAGTAATGTTCTGCCACTATCATTTGACTTTGACAATAATTTAGATTGTTCTTTACGACATTTTTGGTTTTCATTGTTAAATTACGTTACAGAAAATGGAGAATTTTACTCACCATGAAATGCTCAAATTGGTTTTCATTCTTGAAGAATGCTTTTAAAATACGTTATTGGCAAATTGAACAAACAAAGCAAGATATCTTGATCGTGTGAGTCATCGAATTCAATATCCTCGCTAGCTAAATAGAAAATAGGAAATTCCTGAGTACCCAGAAACTTGAGAGGCATTTTAATATAAGCAGAACCTCTATTAGGGGAATAATCAATCAATCAATCAAAGTATAAATTCCTTCCATATCATGTCCAATTATACCAAGAGTTTCAAGAGGTGGACTTTCAAACAGAATTAATTTTTGGAATTCGGTAGAGCAACAATTACATGGGAATTTGGATTTTTTGAATGAAATCTTATTTGCTGAGAAGTGGATTTTATATCGCGTGAGAACGCACAATTTCCATTATTATTCGGACCAAAACCCACACCTTTTCTACGTAAATAGTCAGGAGAAATGAACAGTTAATGTTTAGGCAGGAATATTCGGCAGCAATGTTGTTGGTCCATTTTTCTTTGACAGTATTTTGAATTCCAACAAGTACATAAAATTCTTAGATAACCATTTATTTGTACTCCTAAAAGATGGACAACCTCCACTTGCCCGTGTCGTGACTGCATGGCTCAGTAAACAATTCCATCAAAAGTGGATGGGAAGGGATGGACCAATTCGTTCGGACATCGCCGGACATAACTTCCCTGGATTTTTTCTTTGTGGATACATTTAACCAAAAGATATAGTGAACAACAAACGACAGCTGAGACAAATGAGAATTAATCGTTTTCGTAACTACCACTTAAGAAATTTTAATAGGGGTTCAGAATTGTGTTCGGTGAAGAATTTTTATTTGCGTTTAACAACAAGATCACTATTTGGAACATTTACTTCGAACTTATGTTGTTATGTATTATTTATTTACAGAACCATTTTGTTCTTAGCGAGAATATTGGTCATTCTTATTCATTTATTTGACTGTTTCATAAAGATTTATAGTGAACCTTATGTTTGTTTTTCACGGCCAACTTTACTTCTTAGTTTGAAGACGCGAGATGTAAAGACCGACAACTGATGAAGGTTCCCTAACCAGAAACAATATATATTATATATATTGTCTTGCGTGCAAAATAATGACACCTCGAAGAGAGTATTTACTTCTGAGTGTTGGAAAAAACGCCATAGTAAATATGGATTTGAGGCACGTGTTAGAAATATATATATAGGGTGTCCCAAAAGTCCCGAAACGGCATTTTATCTTGGCGGGAACGCATTTTAGAGAAAAATGTTTCAAACAAAACTTATAGGATTCGTCCCTGGCTATAGAGTTGTGACCTTGAATTTGACCTTCAAGGTCATTTCAAGGTCAAGTCGATTTTTTCAAATGGGACAACATATCTGACCTCGGAAATGGAAAGATCGGAAAATTTTACGTTCAAATATGTCCTTTGACCATTTTTAAAACTTGACCTCTGGTAGTCAGTAAAGGTCAAGTCAAGGTCAAGAACAACTTCGTTGCGGAGCCATACTAAGCATCGCATTGCCGTGGAAAAATCCTAAACCTTAGTTCTTGAAAAAAATTTTAAACCCATATTTGACGAGTTACGCAACGAAGTTGTTCTTGACCTTGACTTGACCTTTACTGACCACCAGAGTCAAGTTTTAAAATGGTCAAGGACATATTTGAACGTGAAATTTTTGATCTTTCATTTCCGAGGTCAGAAATATGTTGTCCATTTGAAAAAATCGACTTGATCTTGAAATGACCTTGAAGGTCAAAGTCAAATTCAAGGTCACAATTCGATAGCCAGGGACGAATCCTATAAGTTTTGTTTGAAAGATTTTTCTCTAAAATGCGTTCCCGCCGAGATAAAATGCCGTTCCGGGACTTTTGGGACACCCTGTATATATATATATATATATATATATATATATAAACAAATTGTTTAAGTAACGGCTGAATTGGCTAACACAATGTAAGAAAGGTTTCGGGAAGCAGGCTTTTTATAAAGATAAGATACCAAAAGAATTGAAATCTAATATTGTATATAAAATAGATGTGTATTAATTGTGATGCAACGTATATTGAACAGACCTCAAGAACTCTAAAATGTAGAATGATCTCTCATAAAAGCTATATCAGGTTAGGAAAATAAAGTTGTGCTATTGCCACTCATTGTATTCAAAATTCACACAATATAAATTTTAAAAACGCTTCGGTTCTGGCATGTGAACAAAGTTATTACAAAAGAAAATTTTTAGAGATGGTATTTATTAACTATTATCCTAATAATATTAATAAAAAAACACATATCCAAAATTTGAATAACATTTATTGGAATCTTTTAGACATCGACAAGAAAAATTCATTTTCAGTATTCAATAATTAAGTTACATAGTAACAATACATTATTCTACTCACCATAGTAATGTTATTTTTGATTATAACTTCATTTCCAGTTTTGCTATCAATATCACTCAAAAAAAATTTGTTACATCTAATTTATTAATTTCATAATTCCAATGTTTGTGCTCTTTTTCAAATTACAATCACAATTTACTGTAAGTATTTAAGAAATTATCTCACATATTATAATTATAAATTTTGAAGCTTTCGCAAAGTAAAAGTGTATTCACTTCTTTATAAAATCGCTCATAAAAGGCTACTTCCCGAAACCTTTCTTACATTATATATATATATATATATATATATATATATATATATATATAACTCTACTAAAAGATGTATAATTGCATTCAATGTCATCGTTCAATACTAGACGTAGTACAATCACATGAGGGCAAACATTACACAGTTTTACATTATTAAAATATTAAATGTACATTCTGTATGACTTCAATTTGTTTTACAATTCGATAACTCATGCACAGATCTTTTAAACCGCCTTATATTAACAAGTTTTTTATACTGTAAAACTAAAAGGAATACCAAATCTCATATGACCATAGGGGTAGACTTAAAGATAGGGTGCGTGAGGTATGGGTGCCTGTACAAGTGGAATCTAAGTGAACTTGACTGACGTAATTAAGCACAAATCAGAAGTGAGCTTAGGCAGAGACAGACAGACACTCAGTTTTCTTTCTGTCTCACCGCGCGTCCTGTTTTACACAACACTTCACTTACTCTATATTAAGTATTATTATCTCCATCAATACGACACTCAATAACCGAAACGTCCGCAGAACCTTAAAAGCTACGAGGAATAGCATTCAGTTGCAAACAAATTACTTGATAGAAGATATCTTTTTACATTATTTTTTCCAGTAATCGATACACTACAGACAAGTGTTTCTACGAAGTTTCAACGAACGTGAAACAACAGAAATTGGAAGTCATCTGAAATCTCCAAGAAAACATTATTTTCGTTTTTTACCATTTTCGCGAAATTGTTACGTAGTTCCAATGGCTCTGCAGAGTATCGAATTACCTTATCGCATCAAATGTGATGGTGTGGGAACGAAAATTACGTTGCATTTTCTCAACACGGGTGTAAAATCTCTGCATCTTCAAAACTCGTTTAGAGTATCAAGTAGGGAGCCAACGTCATTAGATTTATGCTAGAGTTTCGAGCTTGTTAACAGAATTATAAAACTAAACAGGATTTATTTGAACTATAATAATCGGTTAATGGTAAAATGTAACATTTGATAGTTTAGTAATCCAAAATTTTGTAGTAAAAGGAATTAAGGAGTTTTTTATTATTAAATGTAAAACGTTTGATACTTTCAAATAGTTATTTTGGTAAAGGAATGGAAGTTTCTTTACTGAAATTTTTGAATAATATGTAGACATAAGTAATATCACAGGGATAAATCCTTTGTTACAGATAGAATTTTGTTATCTCAAATTATTAAAGTAAGCTTCAAAACATAATCTAAATTATCAAAATTTGTCGTCCAATGTTAAAGTTATAACTAATATATACTACTGTAAAAACTATGACAAGGAATTTGTATGACGCAAATCTGCCGCCACGCTGTTTGCAGACTCCTGTATTGATTTAACTAAAGAGTGGGTTGTTACCTTTTACCAAATGATAAAAAAAAGAGAACCACAGAATAACTTAGTAGAACAAAACACCATGGTCAGATAAACGATCAGTCTAGATCACAATCTTCAACCTGGGTTCCAGGTTTTAATAATTGAACTAGCTTTATTTGAAGACATGTGAAATTTGCATAAGATTCACACATACGTTCAACGGCTGTTTTATATTATATTGCTGTTAAGAGTTGTTGAAAAAAGATATAAATTAAGAAAGTTATTAGAGAACACGCACATTGCTAATTGAGTACCTTGTAGATATTGTTAGTTATTTCAATAATAATAAGTAGTACGGTTTCACGGATGGAATAATGTGAAGAACTATTTCCCCGGGAATAATTAGTAAGTGTCATTTAAATTTGAATCTCACACATGTTTCGCCAAATTGTCACGGTGAATTAAAATACTAGTACATAGCAGACAGTCCAAACGACAGCAAATGGCCAATCAAGGCCGCTACGACCTTCGACGGAGGCTTATAAATACACAGCACAAAAAAAATAGTTAGCCATGACAACGCATTGAAAATATCAAGTGAGATCTTGACGAAATGTTGGCGAGATTGAAACTTCAATCATACTAACGAATAGAGGTATTTCCTGTTAAGTAAGTATATATAAATACTTAAAAAAAAACAAAAACCGACTTCAAAAGAAAATTAACAAAAAGGATAAAATAATATTTTGCTACAATTAAATACTTTTTATGAAGTCGGTGCCAAGCGAAAGTGAAAATTATTTTATGAGGTACATTGATGAGTTGTACTTCGCAACTTCGCTGTTCAAATTGGCACCGACTTCATAAAAAGTATTTAATTGTAGCAAAATATTATTTTATGCTTTTTAGTTAATTTTCTTTCGAAGTTTTTGTTTTTGTTTTAATGTATTTATTGTACAATTTTTAGTGATGCAATGGCTTAATTTTATGCAGTTTTCAAATCTAATTAACTCCTTCCATATCGCCTAACATAAGGTGTTTTACTGTCATGTATTAGCTTGACCATATCTTGTTTTGTAGATATGTATATGTATTAAGAAATTTTTTTATACGACTCTAACTTAGGTGGATCCGCTATATTGTAGACGATTAGAGTATCATTATTATTTATGTTTGTTAATTATACTGACATTCATTTAATAGTCTCCCCTCCGCGGAATCTTATAATCAATCGTTATACAGTTTTAATTGATATAACATAATAGTAGGACGTTGTTTTCAGTTATAATTTATTTGGCCGATAATAATTTGAGTTGTTATTAAAAATAAAGTTACTTAACTTAACAAAATTTATATTCTTTATTAAACCTATTACACAATTTTGAAAAGTGACATGAAGATCAATTATATAGTTTTTAGTGATATGGCATAATTAGATTTTTTTAAATATAATTCTTGTTACTCCTGTTTAATAAGATTTTTATATATTATGTAAGATGATGGCATTTTACTTTTAAGCAAAAGTCATATTTGCTGACAAACTTCCTATAAACTTATAAAAGTGACATATAATGATTACAGTATATTTTTCTGACCATGCCTTTTTTTATGAAGAATATTTTTTTCTCTAAATACTTTTCATAAGAAGTTTTCCGTTCGAATTCAACTTATGAAGACACACTGTATATAGAAATCAACTGAGGACCTCTAACTTGAAGTTGATTAACTGATATTTATTTGGATTTATTTCCAGTCAACTTTCAATTTACTACATTTTTTTAATAATACCTGACAATTGGATTCAGTTTTCAATTATAATAAACTTGGCTTGATTAAAATTTCAGATGTTATAAAAAATAAAGCTAACTTTTAAACAAAATTGATTTATTTTTTGAAATCTAGTATATGTTTGGGAAAAGTTAAAGAAATACTTAAACAATTTTTAGTGCAGTAGCGTAGGTATATGCATGTTCAAATTATAAGAACCTGGGTGACCAAGGTTCACTCGTTAATTCAAGGTTTCATCATCAATCTAATATAATCTTATTTTCTTTTTAATAATGGAGTTACTACAAATCTATTCCCCTCTATATTTCCACCACCCTATATATGCAACTACTTGTGGGAAACCCATTAAATTATTTGTGTCATACATTTTTTAATCACCCTGTATAACTGCTATTCTACTCAATTCCGTATTTTAATCATCCTGTATATGCCACTCTACACACCCTTGTGTTTCTAAAATCTTTTAACCACCCTCTGTAACTAAAATTCTACTTCGCCCCATATTGTATAACTGTAATTCCTGTCCACCGTATATATAAAACTTTTTATAGGCTCTCAAATATAATATTTTAAGTCACACTGTATAACTATAATTTCTCACCACAATATGTTTTAACTACCCTGTATATGCATTTGCTTATGGCCACCTATTGCCATATTTTTTGAACCACCATTCATAATTATAATTCTTGTACATCCTACATTGCAACCGCCCTGTAAATTTAATTGCTAATGAGTCATCCTGCAGCTGTAACCTTCTATAAACATTTTTTTAACCTTCCTTCCTTCATAACAATATTTGTACTCCGCCTTGTATGTCAGCTGTTATTAATTTCCAACTGCTATGAGCTACCTCATATAATTATTTTTTCTTGTTTTTTTCTAACCATCCTGTATACTATAATTACATTCGACGCTACATTTTAACCATCCTGCATAGCAAACCTTATGGATCATCTAACATATTAATAAGTACCCTATATAATTATATTTTTACACCACAAATTTATATTTATATGGGTGAAATTAATATGCAAACTCATAAGATCTTACTAATCCAAAAATCACTTGGAAAACTTGAAATCTTCAGGTGTAAAAATATAATGCTAGGAAAATATGAGGGAGGCATTACATAGTTACTTGTTCGGAACCTGATTACCCTGTTTTGTAAGAATTTTTACAAGACGAATCTCACTGTTAAGTAGGTTACCAAATCACCCTGTATTAAACACCTTTAAATTACAAAGCAGCTGTCTTGATTGTCGCAAACTGTCAATATTTTTTTAATTTCTCAGCAAAACGATTTTTCCCAAATATGAGACCCTGACCAATCGATTTCTATCCATTGAAACCTTTAAATAGGAAAGTTTCATCGAAATCGTTAGAGCCGTTTTTCCAGATCTCAATTACATATATACATACTTATTTGTCTATAGTTAAAAAAAATTGACATGGAATGATTAATGTTTTTGTTTTAGACCATGTACAAAATCTGTTTGTAAAGAATAACTTTTTTCTCTTAAAATTATGAATAAAAAGAAATCGTCTGATTTATGAATACACACTGTATAGTGTATATACATATTAACTGACACTTATTTTGATTAATTCATCTTATTTACAATTTACCCCAAGTTCCGAATAGTTAATACCAGTAACTCCATCAAAGCTTATAATACCGGCGACTCCATCAAGACATAGAAGATAAGAAAGTAGGTAAAAAGTTTTCCCCATTCTATAATAAACGATACAAGCTATGTTATTTGAAACAAATTTCTGACCACTTTCAGATATCACGGAAATAATCCACTCTCTTTTCGTTTTGTCCCACATTCCGAATAAAATTTTTCAAATTTTATAATAATGCCGGCTCCTCCACAAAGGCATAGAGTATATGAGAATAGGTAAAAATTGTTTTCCCCCATTGTTTAAGAAACGGTAAAAGCTATTTTAATGAAAAAAATATGGGACCACTTCGCTATCCCCCCAAACAGGATCCAGTAAAATGGTCGAAATTCCTCGAGCTGTTTCCGAGTAATCGGTGAACAAACATAAAAAAAAACATAGATACAGATGAATTGAGAACCTCCTTCTTTTTGAAGTCGGTTAATGATTTTCGTTATTATGTTTTTCATTTTGTCTCTTGATAATAATTTTCAAGCCGGAGTCGAAACTTAGAGTATTTCATAAATTTAGACCCCGTTTTCACCTTGACCCCAGTTCATATATAACATTTTACCAGATAAAAGCAATTACAAGGGGATTTCAGATACAGGGTGGCTTAAATGAGAAAAAAGTTGGGCCATTCCAAGCCCAATCTGGTGTTGAATCGAAATTAAAAAAAAAATCTATAGGGGTTTTCAAAATATGGAGAAAAAAACAAAAAATTGTGGTTTTTGAAAAATTGTGGTTTTTGAAAAATTGCGCTATCTAGTAAACAAATTTGGTAAAATGCGGTAGTTTTGTGTCAGTAACTACGACCAATCGATTGACGTTAACGAATTTTTTTGGCCACCAAGATTTTTTGCAACAATAGCCCACATTCTTATTTCTTATAGCGGTCATATTCGATTTATTGAAAAGCACATAAAAAGAGCTTTTCAACCATATATAACAGGTGTATCTTGGGATGACAGGAAATGAAACTTATTAAAATAAAAATTGTTTTTTACTTAGTTGGCTGTGAAACAAAATGCCGTGTTTGTTGTCATAGCTACGTATCTCCCTGTCAAAAGTTTATTATTTATTTGGTTCTATTTGTTGAGAGTTTAATATTTATAATAAATGTGATATATTTTTAAGTAACCTAGTTATTAGAGCATTTTTCAATTAAATTAAATATGTGATTGTATGCAAATTGGGAGTAGGTGGATACGTATGGACACGACGCTGAACGAGCCCAGCCATATCCAGAAAGGCCGCAATGATCTTCAGAATGCTTAGAAATTTACTATAGTTCATAACATAATCGAAATAGAGTGTGTAATGAAAATATTGAAAATAGTGTTTTACAATGTCATACAGATATCGATAATCCTCATGCTTCCCTTCGTTAAATGGAAAATAATATTGGAATGCCTAAACCGACTACTCAGGGAATTCGTAAAAAGTACAAGCATCATCCATATGTTGAACATTTTAGTCAGGAACTTCGAGTTGGTGACTTAGAAAGAAGAAGATTGTTTTGCAATTGGTTGGTACAGAACTGACAAATAAATTACTCATAAGTTTCTTTGGTCTGATGAAAGCATATTTACAAATTGCGGTGTATTTAACAGAAACAACAACGTGTATTGGGCCGATCAAAATCTGTTCCTAAATCGTGAGGTGTGCCATCAAGTGAGGTGGGATTGTGGGGTTTCAATATATGGCTAGGGATCATAGACGTACACATTCTATTTTACGTTTTTTGTGATAATTTCACTGCTCTTCTGTATCTCCAGATACGAGTATTAATAAGTTACGGCGATCAAACTGTAGTAAGTTTGCCTCTTCAAGATGTAGTAATATGTGGTTCCAGGAAGATGCTGCACCTCTACATAATTCAAGAATCATAAATGATTTTTTGAATCATCAATATGGAAATAACTGCATCGGAAATAGAGGACCGGTTGCCTGGCCTGCTCGCTTGCAGGACCTAAAGACTCTTGATTTTTGAATTTGGGGATACTTGAACAATAAAGTTTTTGTATTACGTATTATTGAAGAAATGCTTAGACAAATGGTTATAGATACATATACGAGGGTGGTTCAAATATAAACCGGAATTTTGCTATAAAAAAAATATTATTAAGTTACAGAGCTGACATTTTTTACCGTTTTTTTAGATAGCCTCCGTCATACTCAACACACTTTTGCCACCACTCCGGAAACTTTCGGATGCCTTTTTCGTAAAAACCTCCGGGCCTGGCACGTAAGCTTCGCGCACGAAGAATTCTACCTCTAGACTAAGAGCCGGACGGAAAAAATTTACTACTTATTTTCGGCACCATGAGTGTCTATGACTTAATATGACTTAAATACTACAGCCTAAAAGAAAACGTTTGAGCACTATGCCGTCAATTTTCCGTGACACATGGGTTATCTGAGGAAAGTCTAACTTGCTATTTCCGAACCCGGTAAATTAATTAAATTATAATTGACGGCATTTCGAATTAAGCTAGATATTGGAGAAGTAAGACACAAATACCTTTCTCCGATGGAAAAATTATAGAAAACTGTACGGCATGTCTGATTTTAAATAAATATATTTATTTAAAAGTAATATTTTAATATGCCGTATCATTGTTCTGACTCTAAGGGCTTATACTATGACGGCAATTTTCCCATTTCAACCCCTATTCGAAAAAATTATTAGAAAATGTACGGCACCGATTTCAAGGGTTTATTTATGATCTAAAATAAAGAAAACCAAAGTGTCGTATAAAATATTTGTCACAAAAAATTTATTACCTGACTATGTGTCCTCTTGAAGTTTAAAGTCCTTCATTTTGTGGTAAAAATCATATTTTAATGAACGGCAAAAATTTTGAAAGCAAGTTATTCCATATTATATTCTTTATATAAAAGTACCGTACAAATTTATTGGCACCAGAAAAAAATAATTGAATATAAATAAAATAAATTTTTTATAACTTTTCCAATTTTGAATATTCATTTACAGCAACCAACTCTAGTAGTATTCTATATTCAATTTTATTGCTGTTATAAATTGTTTAAAGGTTAATATAAAAAAAATATGAATACCGTACATTTTTAATGTCAGACTTATCCAATATAACTGGTATTTTCAATTTTTTTAATATTTGAGTTTATCTGATGAATTTGAAGAAAAAACTTACATTAATCGAACATATTTTGGAACCTGCACAAAGCGTAAAAATTAACGATTTTACACTGTTTTGAAAACATACTTTCCCATAAGACTCAATGTTAAAAAAAAACATTTAAAGTTAAATATCTCAAAACATAAAAAATGGACCTCAGTGATTGTTCCTTACAGACAAAAATTAGAAAATTAAATTAATCTTAGAATATAAATATAATATAATCAATCAAAATACTATAATCAATCAAAATCTGCACTATTTCCAAAAATTATATTAAAAATTCAATTGATTTTAACTTTCACATTCTACTTGATTAACTACTTTTTTAAACTAAATTTTACGCCCTCATACATTAAATAATTTTATTCATTGGCTATTTACAGCTTAATAAAAAAATAAAAAATACATTTTTACTAAATACACAAATTTTCTGTACCAACAAAAAATTGCAGTTAAGTGCAAATGTTTTTTTTTGAAACTGTGGGTTTTTTTCTTCAGTGCCACGATATTATACGGCAACATTTTTTTAATACTTGATTTTCAATGAATTTGATAAGAGCACAAATGCCGTACAGAAACTTTTTCTTCCCTGCAGTGAGCTCATGTGCCATGAAAAATGTACAGCACACTTATTTAAGGTATATTTTTCGAATAGGGGGTGAAATGAGAAAATTGGCGTCAGAGTAGAAGCCCTTAGAGCCAGAGCAATGATACAGCATAGTAAAATATTAGTTTCAAATAAATATAATTATTTCAAATCAGACATGCCATCCAGTTTTCTGTAACTTTTCCTTCGGAGAAAATTTTTGGAAAAAGATTTTTTTTATTCTTTCCAGCCTTTTGTACGGCACAAGGTTTTTGTGTCTTACTTCTCCAATATTTAGCTTAGTTCGAAATGCCGTCAATTATAATTTAATTAATTTACGACAGCATAGTACTCAAACGTATTCTTTTAGGCTGCAGTAATTAGGTTATAGACACTCATAGTGCCGAAAATGAGTAGTAAATTTTTCCCATCCGGTTCTTAGTCTACTCCGCATTGCTTTCAAATCGCAGTCCGCCAAGTGCCTCTTTCAATGGACCGAATAAATAATAGTCGCATGGCGACAAATCGGGACTATAAGGAGGGTGTTTCAGTGTTTCCCAACCCAATTCGTTCAATTCTTCCATCGTAAGCCGCGGCGTTTTGATCTGTAGGCAGTTAGAACCGGTCCTTCTCCTGAAAGTAGTAGTTCTTGAGGCAACATTCAAGCAAGTCCATGATTGAGTCTATTGGCAGCTCCGTCCTCTCCATCAGGGTTTCGTCTTCAGTAAGTTTCTTTCTCACTATGTCTAGTGGTACGTTCGTGAAAAGGTTTTCAACGTCGAAACTTACTAAGCGATGTTTTTCCCTCCAAAGGTTGGATGATTAGTAGAAGGAATTTCGAGAGTGCTGCCCCTGGTGAGTTGCGCGTACTTGTAATCGGTCTGAGAGGTACTCCAGCCTTGTGTATGTGATATGGCGTCAATTTTCTCCTTGTCTCGGGTAGAATGTATTTAGCATGATCTCTGAGAGTGTTGTAAGTTTGTGGTTTACGGTACTGAAATGTACTTATGTTTAGCAGTTATTTGTAATCTTATAGTATATGAGTTTCATTCTAACTTTGGAGTTGGTTGATTGCATTTTCTGCCTACGAGTTGAAATCGTTAACTGTGAATTGTCAGAATAAAGAATCTGATTCGTTTTATTACTCATTTTAAGCTTCTCTTTGAGGTGTCATTCATTTGTTCGCAAGACAATATATATAATATATATGTTTCTTATTGGAAACCTTAATCAGTTGCACTTTCGACAAGATCGCTAAACATATAGACGCGAGATGTAAGGATCGACAGGTAGGATTTTCGGGAAAACTAGCAGGCAGAGGTTCGGAATCTCCACTTAATTGATGTTATCCAGGTAAATCCTAGATGTCGATCCAAAATATTTTTGGAAACATGTAGGTATTAACAAATTTTTAAAAATATTATATTTAATATTAATATAATTTTTAATATAATATTATAGTGTCTTTATATGTATTTTTGTTGAAAATTATAACTACATATTTAAATATACTAGTGGTCGCCCAGCGGTCGAAATTCGACCCTATTTCATCAAATTGTAAAAAGTATATTTTTATAAGAAACAAAGTTGTGAAGAAATCGGAAAAGTGGATGTAATGACCAAAATTGTTCACTCACATTGACAAATCTATTGAAATAAAAAATTAATCAAATATCGGTATTCGAAATATTTTTGACAAATAAATGACCCCCAAATTTTTGGCTGGAACCGCTCCTGGCAAAATATTCGATATAATAATTGGAAGATTGTTATTTGCAACCTAAAAGTTTTTGTCATTTGCGGTTTCAATCAAGTTCAGGAATATTAAAGAAAAGAGAGGACCAACCACCCTAGGGGAACTTAAATATTTAATACATTCTCTATTGTCCGCTGTCTGACAATTTTTTTGCACAACACCTTCGGGAAGGTTGTTATAATAATATATTAATCAAATAATTAAATTCACATTAAATTTTTAAGATGAAAGTTACTGTTAAGCGTCCGAAAAATCAATACTGATCTACTACATTGACTATTTTACCACTAAACAATAACAACGCTTGCATGTGACTTCCAGAAGTACATACTCTAAGAATATATCTAACGATCGCTTAATATATAATTACTCAATGTTATGAGTTTTGACCGTCTAGTCTGACGGCGGCGGCACTGACAGTTGTTCGGAGTTGACAGTATGGACATAAATAATGAATTTTTATTATATTTTATTTAATGAATGAACCAATATTATAAATTAATTTTAGCATTCTGCACTGAAGGTCGTCAGGAACTACTAAACAAAACAAAAATGAAGAAAATCGGTTGAGAGACAGAGGAGAAAATGGTACCTAATCGTTTTGTCTTTGCCGATTTATATATAGATCTTTCAATTATTTAGGTAGGTAATATATCAGGCAGTTATTGTTTTCTGTTACTGCATTTTATCTCATAGATAATTAATTTTACATTGCATGGCCCCGTTCCTGCAAAATCCTGTCCTGGCTTTTCTTGCAAAATGACAGACTTTTACCAAAATCAAAATGTCATTAACATTTTAAAGATGGGTATTTAAAATATAAAGAAATTCAATGCATTTTCTGATTTGTTAAGGTAAGTTCGATACCTATTCTAGAATAAAATATATTTTTATTCCACATGTTTTTCTTTCGAAATCTTGCACGCAGGGCCGGATTTAGGGAACGGCATCCGGTTTCACATTAGACGAGTCCCCACATTAGAGACTTCGAAAAAAATACATTCGAAAATCTATGAATTGTATTTAATATTGATTTTGAAAATTTGTTAGAAAGTTTTCATACCTCAAGCGTATATTATAAATTGAATTTAAGGGTTTTTTATATACGTGGGCAACCCTATTTTTTTTTTTAACTTAAAATTTATCTTTTTTAAATTGTTATATAAATTTGGCTTAAATTTATTTATTTTGACATATTTTAAATAAAAATATAATAATACATTTATATAATGTTTTACTGATGGCCAATTTTGAGTCCCTTAAGTAGACCCCTACCAGTTTTGTGTCAACCAACTTAAATCCGCCCTTGCCCTTAGATGCTATTAGATTATTTTTTCAGTGACAGGTTAACGGTCTTTCAAACCTTCATGTGAAGGCCATCTTTTGAAAGCGTTGTTTCTTGTTCAGTAATAAAATAGACAATGTAGATCGGTACTGATTTTTCGATCAAGTAGCAGTAAGTTTCGCATTAATTATTCTGACAGTTTTTGTTGGGAATTTTATGATTTTATTAATATAGTCTTACCAGAAAAGGTGTGTGTGTGTGTAAAAAATATCAATCAGCGGGCAATAGAGAATATATTAAGATTGAAGTTTTTTTTGATAGGGTTTTTGATCATCTGTTTTTTTAAACATTTATGAACTTGATTGAAATTGCAAATGATGGAAACTATTAGATTTCAAAAAACAATCCTCCAATTACTATATTGAACATTTTATCAAGAGCGGTCCCAGACAAATTTGTGGGTGGGTTGCGCATTTTTCAAAATTATTCGAAAGACCTGTATTTGATAACATCACGTGAACGGTTTGGAAGGGGAAAGAGTCATGAGTTTCAGTTTCACTATTAATTATATTAAATGGTATGTATGGAGAGTGTGAAGTAAAATCGGAAAGAGTTTAAAAGATTATGAAAACTACATATAGTTGGAGGTTAGTTTTTCGATTAGGTACATCTTTTTAAAATATAGTTTTGCTAGACTATTAAGGTATCAGGACTTTTACCAGAAAATAATGACTCACCCACAAGAATTCAATGTTTAAAATACAATTTGGTACTAATATGAAATTAATAAAAAGTTTCAAATTTACGAATTGTAGAAATGAATTAAATAATATTGTTATAAAATTTATCCACTCCATCCTTGGCGAAAACAACTAAAACAGTATTCATTCCAAAGAACATAAAAACATCAATTTCTAGATTCTTCAAACTGAGCAAGAACTATCAATCTCGACGTTGGGCAAGAAAATCTAGAATTAGTACAATCTTTTGATGAAAAACGTAAAATTGAATTAGAGAATCTTGTGACTAATATAGATGAAAAACAACAAAATTTAATGGAAGGATTGTTCTCGAAATTTGCCTTAACGAGACGAACTGAATTTAAAATATTAATTAAAAGAACAGAGATAAACTGATAAAGTAAAAAGACAACAGCAGTTCGAACAATTAATCCAAATAGTATCGCAAGTTCATGAAACAGTTAATGAAAGAAAGAATGCAAATAGTGGGATCAGACATAAAAGAGATAAATGACGACATTTAAGATCCTAAAAAGTAATGTGGAGACTCTTGAAATCAAAGTACATGACATAGACTCCATCCAGAGCCAGGTGAAATTTGAAATCAGTTCCATTAAAAACACAATACAATGTGAAGTAAGTACAAGATAAAATCAGTGCCATCCAAAACAAAGTGGAAACTGAAATCAAGCAATTACAACAATATTTGCAGAGACTGAAATACCAACACACCGTGAGTACCAAAGGTTCCGTTAGCAAACCACCCACATTTGATGGCCTCATCTTGGCCCATGTACAAACGTCAATTTGAAGCAGTGGCTACAGCTAATGGACGGGATAACCAAGAAAAATATACGTCTCTTGTGGAAATTACAAGAGACGTAAATTTTTCTTGGTTATCCCGTCCGGAGGTCCGGCCTTGGAACTACTCCAAAGATCATCGCCATCCTGGACAAAAGATACGACAATCAATCCCTGTGCCAAGTATACTAGGTGCAAGTGGAAAAACGCAAAAATCCGGAGAGGGCCTTCAAGAATTCGAAGCAGAGATAAGACGATTAGTACACCTGTCCTACCCAGACTTGCTAGAGGAAATTAATGATTAATTGGCCACGCAGAGCTTCATAAACCGGATCAGAGATGTGGAAGTACAAAGAAATCTAAGACTCAATGGCAGTAAGAAGAGCAATGAAGCTTTGCTCCGGGCTTTGGAGCTAGAGGCCGTCATCAACATGTCCAAACCGAGGGTGCGAGCAGTTTCCTTCGGCCAGGAAGAACCAGAACAATCCCTCCAGGCAGTGTTGTTAGGAATCCATGAACTACTAGAACGATCACAAAGAACTGACCACAGAGGAGCAAGTTACGGTGTGGACACTTTCAACGAGACTGCAGAGTGAGGCTAGTTGAACAGTCACCGACCACGGGGACCCAACAAAACTACCACATGTCCAGGGACCGTCAGTCAGTCAGCTGACTCACCCTCAACATTATCCATTCGGGGATTTTGCCGAGATAGCAGCAGCCTACTCACCATCAATGGCCGAGCAATTACCATTACGTCCAGAGTTTTGAGGGCGTCGGAAATCCGGCCAGTTACCAACAACATCCAGCTCAGCACAGTCACCGGCGTGTCCATGTCAATACAGGGTGAGGCAGATATAGTACTGCAGATGGGGGATAACAGAATCCGGTATAATGTCCCGGTAGCGAATATTGAGGACGATTTTATACTTGGTATGGACCTAATTAGCCAACATGGATTAATGTTAGACCCGAGACACGATGTTCCTCGATTCGTAAATGAGGAATTTGTATTGACAGGGCCCGTCAACAGCTCAGCAACGTCGATAAAAATTGTAGCAAAATCTGTAACCGGAATTCCCGGTCGAACGGAACAGCTAGAAAGCAATCCTGGGAACTGGGTTGGAATGGTGGAGCCCGTACGTTCAGCTCATGACTACTTAGTTGGACGGGTTATAGTTAAAACCGGACGAGATATACCAATTAGAGTCCTGAATTTGTCCAATAACGACATCAGAATTGCCAATGGTAAAGAGGTAGCTTGTTTCGAGCCAGTATATATCATCATCAATTGCGAAGAAGTGTACCAGATATCGGTGAACGAGACAGGGCTCATAAAGAGTTTCTACAACAGTTTTCTGACCATTACACCAGAGGAACAGAAGAAAGGTAAACAATTTATATTAAATCACGAGCAAAATTTTAACAGCAAAGATGGAACCACCGGTCGTACCAACATCATTCAGCACTCAATAGATACCGGGAAGGCTCAATCCATCAGAATACCACCTAGGCGACTACCATTGGAACAGCAACAGACTGTCGAGGAAAACATCGAGTCCATGTTACAAAATGGAGTTATTGAGCCATCCATCGGCCCATGGTCCGCTCTTTGTGCTAGTTGAAAAGAACGATGGAACCACCCGATTTTGCGTGGATTACAGAAATACAGCTATCCACTACCCCGAATTGATGACACTCTGACCACACTAGCCGGCTCTCGTTGGTACTCCACACTAGACCTGAAGAGTGGATATTGGCAGGTTGGTCTACACGCAAACGACAGAGAGAAGACAGCGTACTCCACCAGTAAAGGGCTGTTTCCGTTCACTGTCATACCGTTTGAGTTATGTAATGCTCCCGCTACATTTGAGAGGCTAATGGAGTATGTATTAAGCGGGTTGAGCTAGAGGACGTGCTTAGTATATGTTGGGTAACGACATCTAGTAATCAATTTTAAACTAATTACAGATGATTTATTAATCTGATATTCTGTTATTTTTTTTGATAAAAAAAAGTTGAAAGTTGTTTATAAAAAAAATATATTAGTGTCAGATAAAAATGTAAAGTTGGTTTTAGGTTTTGTCTGTATTATTATTAAATAAATAATTTAATAAGTACAAATAAATAATTATTTGTACCACTGCACAACAGGTCATGGGCTCAGAAAGTAATTAAATAATTAATTTAATAATTCAAGTCTGAAAGTAAAGAAAGTTTAACCTAAAAATAATTACACCAACTGTACAATGGATGCTAAATTGAACTTGGACAAGCTGATTGATCATAGTGACAGAAATGGAAAATCAAATTATGTGTCATGGAAGTTCAAGTTGGATTTGATATTGAAAATGAAAGATTTGTCAGAATATGTTGGTGGTAATATTGCAAAACCAGATGAAGCAAGTGTTAGCTATGGAAATTAGATCAAGAAAGACATTGAGGCTCAGACAATCATTGGGGTAAATGTTGATGAAAAGATTGCTTTAAAAATTTCTACCTGTAAATCATCACATGAAATGATTACAATATTAGAAGGATTGTATGGTCAGAAAAGTCAGAAGTCTACAGCAATGGTACAACAACAGTTTTTCAGTTATAAATATGATGAATTGAAGTCGGTTGCTGAAAATTGTTTGTTAATTGATGGACTAGCACAAGATTTACGATCAAATGGTGAAGAAGTAAAAGAAAGTTGGAATATGTCAAGAATATTAAATTCTCTTCCATCCAAATTTAATCATCTTCATGCCGCATGGAAATCAGTAGCTGAAGCGGACAAATCATTACAAAATCTTCGTGCTCGTCTACAGCAAGAAGAAATAAGATTGCAAATTGTGAATCTAGTATTGTTGAAAGTGCACTTGTCAGTAAATTTAATAAATTCAAGAAAGAAAATAAAAATCAAATAAAACCACAGAAGAAAGTCGAAAATACTGGTCAATTTAAGCCAGGAAGAATTAAATGTTTTAAGTGTGGAGGACTTGGTCATATGAAACGTGGCTGTACAAATAAACCTAGTGCTGAGTATGTAGAATATTGTAAGAAAACGTACGGCTGTAAAATTTGTCATCAAAAGGGTCATTTTGCAAATGAATGTCCAGATAAGAAAGAAAATCATTCAATTGAAAAAAATGATAAAGTTAAATCTTTTGTATCAGTTGATTTATCATCAATGTATTTTGAAGAGTCATCAAATAATCGTGACGTGTGGATACAAGACAGTGGTGCAACTCATCATTTAACTGGAAATTTAAAATGGTTGTCAAATATATGTTCATTGGAGACTCCAATTTTAGTTGAAATTGGTGATTCAACAAAATTGAAAGCATTTGGTAATGTAGAATTAAACGCATATGATAATGAAAAATGGTATAATATTGTATGGCGCGATGTACCATATGTTCCTGATCTCAAGTATAATCTATTTTCTGTAACAACTGTTCTTGATAAAGAATATACACAAAAATCTACTGCAGACAATTCAATAATAATGGAAGGAAATAAAGTTGTCTTAATAGCTGAAAGGATCGGAGGATTATTTAAAATGTATTTTCGTCAAAAGGAAGAGTACAGTCTGACAGTTGTTGGTTGTGGCATAAAAGGTTAGCACATCAAAATATTGGTCATGTTAAAGAAATTTTATTGAAAAATGAAATTAAATATATTGATGACTGGAATAATGTTGGTGAAGGATGTATATATGGAAAGCAAAACAAAATATCTCATCCAGGAAATGATAAAATTGCTAAAGATGTTCTTGACAAAGTTCACGTTGATCTAGAAGAAATGAGTGATTTATCTCTTGGTGGAGCCAAATATTTTTTGTTATTTAAAGATGATTTTAGTAAGTTTAGAACAACTTATTTTCTGAAAAAGAAGTCTGAAGCAATTGAAAAACTAGAAATATTTTTAAATTTGGTTGAAAATCAATTTGGAAAGTAAAAGTTTTAATGTCAGATAATAATGGAATAGAAAATAAAAATATTAAAAGTGAAGCTATTTTTGAAAAATTAGGAATATTTAATGAAAGGTCAGCGACTTATACACCTCAACAGAATGGAAGAATTGAAAGAGAAATGAGAATAATAGTAGAAGCAGCAAGATCAGAGATTTATGCCAAGAATCTTGATCCGGCATAGTGGGCAGAATCTTTAAACTATTCAGTATTTACAATTAATTAAACTGGAACAAGTAATGTAATTGACAAATCACCTGCTGATTTGTGGTTGGGTCGACGAGTAAATTTAAAAACTGAGAAGTTTTGGATGTGAATGTTACATGTTAATACCAGATCATCAACGTCAAAAATTAGATAAGAAGAGTAAGAAAGGTATTTTTGTTGGTTATGATTTGGAAGAACATGGTTATAGAATTTATTTGCAAAATGAAAGGCAAGTTGAAGTATCGTGTAATGTAATTTTTAATGAAAAAAAAAGTTACTTCTGAGGATAGTTTTATGAAAATAAATTGTAAAATGATTAATAATATTGAAGCAAATGTTGAAATTGATGAAGAAAACTCTGTGTCTGATATGGAAGGTGAAAAAGGTCAGGAGGAGTTTTGCAGAGAAAGTAATGATTCAGAACCAGAAGTTGAAACTACTAGATATAATTTACGAAATAAAAGAAATATAAATTTGCCAATTAAATTTAATGATTATGCAATGATTGGAGAGATTGATGATATGTCTGTGAGAGATGCACTGAATGATACAAGATGGAGAAGACCAATGCAAGAGAAAATTGATGTTTTGAAACCTATGGATGTTTGGGAACTAGTAAATTTAACAGAAGGGAAGAAGAAATTAACATGTATTGCGAGAAAAAGTTGATGGAAGATTAAGAGCAAGCATTGTTGCAAGATATTTTTATCAAACACGAGGGATTGACTATACTGAGACATTTGCTCCGGTAGCGAGACATAGAAGTATCAGGATTTTATTATGTCATGCAGCTAGTAAAAGATTAAAAATTATTATTTTTGACATAAATACGGCATTTTTAAATGGAATATTGTCAGAAGAAATATTTATGATGCAGCCTGAAGGTTTTGATGATAATTCAGGAAAAGTTTTTCGTTTAAAAAGAAGTCTTTATGGTCTAAAACAAGCATCCAAAGAATGCAATGCTATATTTACATAATATTTAAAGAATATTGGTTTTGAGGATACTGATGCTGATCCATGTATATTTTATGATCATGAAGAAGGAATTAGTATTGGATTTTTTGTAGATGACGGAATCATGATGGGAGAAGATGAAGATAAAATGAAACAAGTACTCTCTTCGAGGTGTCATTCCTTTGTACACAAGAAAATATATATTATGTATAAATATAAGATATATTGTTTCTGGTCGGGAACCTTCATCAGTTGCGCTTCCCACAATTGAATGTCCTCTCGAACACTTCTTTATGCAGCATTTGATGCATTTCGTTAAATTTGAAGACGCGAGATGTAAGACCGACATCTAGGATTTTCAAGAGAATCAGTACACAGAGGTTCCGAATCTGGAGCCGTTCCGTGTAAATTACTGTTCTCCCTTAACACCTAGGACAGAATGTCACGATAAAATTTTCAGGTTACTTCACCTGTCAGAGATATTGAATACTCTCTTCGAGGTGTCATTCCTTTGTACGCAAGACAATATATATTATATATAAATATAAGATATATTGTTTCTGGTCGGGAACCTTCATCAGTTGCGCTTCCCACAATTGAATGTCCTCTCGAACACTTCTTTATGCATTTAATGCATTTCGTTAAATTTGAAGACGCGAGATGTAAGACCGACATCTAGGATTTTCAAGAGAATCAGTACACAGAGGTTCCGAATCTGGAGCCGTTCCGTGTAAATTACTGTTCTCCCTTAACTCCTAGGACAGAATGTCACGATAAAATTTTCAGGTTACTTCACCTGTCAGAGATATTGAATACTCTCTTCGAGGTGTCATTCCTTTGTACGCAAGACAATATATATTATATATAAATATAAGATATATTGTTTCTGGTCGGGAACCTTCATCAGTTGCGCTTCCCACAATTGAATGTCCTCTCGAACACTTCTTTATGCATTTGATGCATTTCGTACTGATTCTCTTGAAAATCCTAGATGTCGGTCTTACATCTCGCGTCTTCAAATTTAACGAAATGCATCAAATGCATAAAGAAGTGTTCGAGAGGACATTCAATTGTGGGAAGCGCAACTGATGAAGGTTCCCGACCGGAAACAATATATCTTATATTTATATATAATATATATTGTCTTGCGTACAAAGGAATGACACCTTGAAGAGAGTATTCAATATCTCTGACAGGTGAAGTAACCTGAAAATTTTATCGTGACATTCTGTCCTAGGAGTTAAGGGAGAACAGTAATTTACACGGAACGGCTCCAGATTTGGAACCTCTGTGTACTGATTCTCTTGAAAATCCTAGATGTCGGTCTTACATCTCGCGTCTTCAAATGAAACAAGTACTGTTAAAATTAAATGAGAAATTTAAAATGAACATCACAAAAGCTGAGAATGGAAAATTATTTTATCTTGGAATGGAAATTCATCTAAAAGAAAATGGAATTTTAGTAACACAAAAATATACCAAGAAAATATTGTTGAAATTTGAATTTGAAAATTCATATCCAGTTACTACACCTACACATATCGAGGAGCAATTGGGAGTTTATTGTATTTATCTACAATATCAAGACCAGATATCAGTTTTGCTGTGAATTATTTAAGTCGACAAGTTAGTAATCCAAAGTTGAGACACTGGAAAATGATTGAAAAAAAATTTAAGTATCTGAAAGAAACAGAAAATTATGGTATATTCTTTGACAGACAATTAGGATTGAAAGTTTATACTGATTTTAATCATGGAGGAACTGAAGAAGACATGATCTCAACTAGTGGTGGACCTATTGTTTGGTTGACACAAAAACAAACAATAACATCTTTATCATCAGCAGAATCTGAATATCGAGCTGCAGTATGCGGTATTCAAGAAATTAGTTGTATTAGAAGACTTATAGAAGAATTAAAAATAATTAATTTGAATGGACCTACAAATATGTATATTGATAATCAAGCAGCTAAACATATGTTGGAAAATTTAGAAGAAGGAAATAATAACAAAAGGAAATAAGCATATTGAAATACGAAGAAAGTTTATTAATCAACATGTAGGAAAGGCAGTGAATTTAATTAGCATTAACACTAAAAATCAGATTGCTGATATATTGACAAAAGCATTATGTAAAAGAATTTTTCAATCAATCAATTTTATTTTTTCATGTATAATTCCGGGAAGAGGAGAGTAGTGTTAGTTTCGCATAACTGTAAAACCGTAGTAAATACGATTTGAAAATAGTTTGTTATTCTTTGAAAACCCCTCTATCAAAATGCTATTCCGTCATTTTTTTGAAAACCGATCAGAAAAAAGTTTTAATGGCCAGCTGAATATTGAAGCTCATTTTTTTAGTATGCCCGATAATGTTAAAAACCCACGCCCGCTTTACAAGATAGCGGCTGAAGGACAAGGGTTGCGACCCCGCAAACACGTATTTAACTTAACACTAACCCGCTCTTGCCATTAAAAAGATAAAATTGCCCACTCCGATTATTGAACGCCAGACCAAAAAAATGCAACATTTCAATGGACTATATTGAATTATTCCAAGTTAAGTTGGACAATAAGTTGATAATTAGAATTCATATTAAAAAAATATTGGCAGCGGTGGGATTCGAACCCACGCCTCCGAAGAGACTGGTGCCTTAAACCAGCGCCTTAGACCGCTCGGCCACGCTACCTTGACAAATCTGTTTTCTGAGAGACACTTTTCAGTTATCCTTCTAGTAAATTAGAATTTTAATATAAAAATTGAGTATTTATAGCTTTCTTTATATTCTCCACGTTTTGACACTATACACTAATAAATTTAGTGTAATTCTTTGGGTACTATATTATTTATAGAAGGAATTTTAACTATTAAGCATTCTACTCACGCTATAGGCTAGAGAAATTAGTGTTTTCTTGATTTAAGAGGTCTGTAGAAAGACAGGACTTACTATAGGTACTGAAAATAGTCATGTTTCGAGTTGTAAAAATCATAATTTGACGAATTTTGAAAAATATCAGATAAACTATAAACAATGTGCTACTGGAATAAATAAATGAAGATCAAAAATTTAAAAATAAGGGCGTAAATTTGAAGGTTAAGAACTAGTAACAGGGGGGCGGATCTAGAATGTTCTTGAGTTACCAAGGGTTACTAATTAAAAACCAGCGAAATAAAAACAAAAAAAATGTGTATTTTCACTTGCCTTAATAGTTAAAAGTATATGTTGATATTCCATTTTTTATCTGTTTTATGTACTTATATAGTAGAACACTAACGTTTGATTTGAATAAGCAACTTATTTATATAATATTAGAACAAAAACGCATATATTAATTGAATGAAAACTATACATCTCGATATAAAATATAATAACAATTGCAAAAGATCATTGTTAGTTGTATTTTAACAAGAAATATTGTTCAAAATTTGTAAATGTCTAAACTGAAGATATATATATATATATATATATATATTATATATATATATATAAAAATTGACCACTAAATAGTATAAATGTATACCGAATTTACCACTTGGAGTGTTTAAACTACAAATTTGTTAACTCTTAATAGCTCCTATTGATACTGATAAAGAGAAAAGAAAGTATTAAATGCGAAATAAATATTGAGATACAATTGATGGTACTTAATTCAATAGCTAATACCAATAGCCAAGATATTTATTTAAAAAATAGATTTAGATCCCCTGACCAACGTGAATAACAAACAATTGACCTAAAAAATATTGTATTTTTAGAATAATTCAAACTGTTTACTAAATCACACTATTTTTCAAGCTCATGAAATCCTAAAGGCATTCAAGCCTTAGCAAATAGTTAAAATGCCTATATCATTATTCAAAATCATTCCCAAATTTCTATATGTTTATAAAACATTAGTATAATGACCTCAAGCTAATCTTTGCATTAACTAATTTCAGATCTCCAGAAATTGAACGTGTTAAAGAATTAAAAAAGTGAATTGGATCTATAAGATACAGAAATTTTAATGTGTACAGGTGTATTGAAAAGGAGTTGAATGTTAAAACTTGTATTGTATCTAAATCATACTGTTATGATAATATTAAAAGTTGTATGTCATGAAATCTAACAAAACGGAAAATCAGTTGCTCAAAAATGTAGTAATCGATACAATTATAATAGGTAATTGGGTTACTTAAAAATTGGAATTAGTTTATTAGTTAGAAATTAGAAATTCTAATCATTTAATATATTCAATTCTAAATATTTGATAATTTCAATCCAATTTCTTGATAACATCTTTAATTCTGTGATATTTTTGTTTAATTATGGAAATGTCGATTATTTTAAATTTTTGATATACTAGTTTTCCTTAGATATTTGATATTTTCCTTCTACTTTAATCATTATGATATGATTTAATCCTTAGAATATTTTTTAAACATTGATTTTAAAACATTAGTATTTTTATATAAACGTGGGTAATTTATTTAAAATAATTATACTGTTTAATAATAAATTGTTCTTGCATATAAATTTTGATATTTGTTTGGTGTAGAAACTGAAGGAAAAATTTTCTTGACTTTTAGTTATAAACAATTAGTGCTAATATAAGATTACTGTCTGGCTCTTATCGTAAATACCATCCTATGGCATTTCGCTTTCCCAAATCGGATGGTGTCGGGTGTCAGGTAGACACCCTGTACAATTATATTTCAGAGTAGAAATTGTGTCAGATGAACCTTCATCCAAGGCATTTGTCGTTTTAAGGAAAGACTTGGACGCAATTGAAAATGATCCGTTATTGGTCATATCTAAGATGAGCTTCGAACGTTATTCTGGAAAAAAAAACTAGTAACTGCTGTAATGTATATTTCTGCTCAAATTATGGTTGCAAGTCGTTATTTAATGAAATTAAGATAGTAAAAATAAGTAGACTCTATTGTAAATAAAGGCCAACAAAAATAAAATTAACAAGTTATTAGTAATAAATTTGTCAAATACGTAAATGTAATTTTGGACAATTTATTCCCTGATTAGAATTTTGGGCATGCCAAATGTTGGACAATAAAATAATTGCAATATTTGGTACGCGCATATCAAGAGGTTTGTCATTCGTTATGTAATACATTGTTTTACGTAAACGGTGTAAAAGATATTATCACGACTTTCTCTGAGAGCATTTGTTATATACAGGATATCAGATAACACAATGCAGATATTTTGGCAGATGATAGTACTGTTGATGATAGTCTGTTGAAAATATAAATTAATTTTTGTCTTACACATCCCTTTATTTCAGAATAAACCAAACAAAATATTACATTCAAAACAAATACTTATTATACAGTACTTTTTACAATACGGAACTAGAAGTTCTCGCGTCATTTCTTCTATTACGGCCTATGCTTAATGAACGAAAGTTAATTTACTCTAAAGTTGCCCCGATTTGTGTTATATTAACTGAAAATATAAATTTTTGCCTTATATATCCCTTCATTTGATAATGGATTTTGTTCATGTACTGTTTAGTTGAAAAATTTGTTCAGTGTTGCAAATAAATGTTTAAATACATATGTTAGTGGCAAATTTAAACAATTTTTCCTCGTAAAAATTTTTCTTTACATAAATTAAATATTACTTTTTTTATTTATACTGATCAGTTCTATGATATATACCAAAATATCTGCACTGCATATTTGTAACATAGTATTAGTAGAGAATTAGATGAATTAGAGGGTTACTTACACTATTATTATTAGGTTAGAACATGTAATAGTTTTCCACGGTACTTATGAAAAAGTGATTATGGTATCAATAAATCTAAACATCGAACGTTTAATGACTGATTGATCCTGTGATAGTGATAGTGATCCTGCTATACTTACATGGTATTTTAGACGATGAACCTTTATAAGATTGTTCCAGTGTCTGCTCGATGGTCGCAGCCTATTTTCTCCGGAACTACTGGACGAAAAAGGTTGAAATTTGGTATACAGTACAGTCTGGTGACCCGACCAGGAGAGTACATAGCCTATATGAAATAATCCGCATTTAGGGGATACTTCTGGGGGAAAATCTTACAAAAATAGACCATTCTCTTACTTATCAACGAAACTATAGAGCCTAAAATGATGAAAAAAATAGGGAATATGGAGCATTAGCCAATGTTTACCGGAAAAATATAGAGAAAATCTCTCCAGCACATCGTATAATATGTGTATTTATTAATATTGTTTAAAATATATTATCGAATATATACAAAAATTTACGGATTCCCCATTATTTCTGAAACCCTTAAGTGGAAAATTGTGCAAAAAGTTGAAAATATAGGACTCAAACTTAACAGGAAAAATGAGGCGAAAATTCTAATATTGCGTTGAGGGGAAATTGTAAAATTAAATTTAAATTAAATCAAGGAAGTCATGTAATATATCAACTGAAACGGTTTGTTACGTAGATTATTAACATATTTTTAAATAATTTAAAACTAATAGGATATTAACATACAAAAATCGACACATCCCTTTATCGTTTCATCTCCAAAATTACTGAGCATAAAATTTGAGGCAGAAAAAACGCAATACAGTGACTAAACCAAAGTTTACAGAAACAATAAAGTTATATACCAAATGAAATTGCAGGCTATGAGGAACACTAATATATTTCTTTCATACTTTTAAAATAACTTTTTATTAAAGGCAACATGTGGTCTTTGTCAAAGTTAACTGAAAGAGGTAAAGTGAAAATCCTGAAATCAAACCAAAAACCGACAAATTCCCCCTTTTATCTCCAGAAGTACTGAGTCTAAAATGTTGAACAAAATAGAAATAAGGGACATCAGTCAACGTTTACAGGAAAAATAAAGCAATACAGCAAATAACAGGTGTCGTCAAGAGAAATACAAGCATATTATTTATTATTTAAAAAATATGTTTATATTAAATTAAGAATAATCTTCCAAATTCGATCCATTCGGTTCTTAATCTCCGAAACGAGTGAGCTTAAACTTTGAAAAGAAAGACAATCTAGGACCTCACTCAAATTTTTGAACAAGTTGTCATCTGAACAGTTTTCTCAGTTAATTCGTTTTGAAGACTGTAGTTACTTGTTACGTGTTTATAATGGTTAACATGATGGTAGTGGTAAGGTAGGGTTAGACAGTTGAATTGTTTCTGTTAAATTTTTGTGATTTAGAATACCTGAGAGGCAAATTCTAAAAATACGGAGAATTTCAAGCAAAAAAGTATTAATATTTTTTATATTAGTCACAACATTTTTTTTATCTGAAGGTAGAGTAAAAATTGACGAGTTTGGAACTTCATATGACGAAGACTTTGAGTGTACAAGTGATTTATCTACTACCGATGATAACACCCTTCTACTCCCAGATTTCTTTCTATTGCGCAAACCAAATGTATTTTCCAAATTCATAACAAGGAAGACGAACTGGAATATTTTATATATTCCTTGATGTCAGACATTTGGACATTATTGGGGAGGGAGACTAATTTGTACGTCGTTCAACAGACGAAAGGTACCGGAGTTATATAAATCACAATTCGTCGCAGAAAATATCTTTAGACTTTCAGAGAAACTTTAGTTTTCTTGCTGCTACCATGTTACAGTCTTTACTCAAGAATACCGTGCTGGGAATTTATTTGCTTGAAATGAGCCACTACTTGAGTCCTTTTTTTTTTTGTAAAACCATGACTTGCAACCGATTCTGTAGTTTGTAGAAGAATCTTACACTTCACAAACAATTAAAATTTTGACCAATATACAGAACTTTGTCCGAAACTATGTATAATCTGGGAAATTTCCCAATACTTAAAGTACAAATATCGTCACAGTATGACATGGATCGAGTTGCAGCTATCGATGAATTTACTCCCCACCAGACTAACAAGATTTGGAATAAAATCATAAACACTTTCTGAATCTAACAATAACTATGTATTGGGTCAGATTATATACAGTTCAAATGGAAAGAACTCTGAAAGAAGTATCGACCAGAATTGTTATAAACATAATAAGGCCTTTATTGACGAAATATATTCTACACATCACATGACCTTGCAGATTAATTTCTGGCTGCATGAAATGACTCTAATGACACTCTTAGATGTAATAAAATAAACATATATCATGTAGCTGATGGACATTTGCTTTTTTTATGATTTGGCTGAGTTTGTTTATTAATTTATATTATTTCTCTTATAGACTGCATGATTTATTGTTTGCTATTATCTATGTATAAATAGGCAGACACTTTCCCCTTAGTCCCTCAAATGATTTCCTTTATTTTTGTTTTGTTGAATAGCTAATGACGACCTTCAGTACAGAATCCTTAAATTTATTTATAATATTGGTTCATTCATTAAATAAAATAAAATAAAGAATTCATAATTTACGTCCACACTGTCAACGCCAAACAGTGCCGCCCGATTGCTTGGAGAAAAAACCGTAAGACAGATTGACTCGCATGAAAAAAAAAACTAAATTAAACGAAAAACTAACAAATTTTGATCGGTTCCGAAAGTTATTCTACATTTATATGCCATTGAGATTTCACCCACAAAAAATTATATTATATAATAATGGTCATTTATTGGGTACCCGCAACTTTGAATCTTTCATTACTTTCTAAATATGGTTTGCCAACTAAAATTAGTATTGTGCATTCTGGGACAACCGATCAATGTGTTTCCGATATTAATTTATTATTTTAACATAATATTTTTTTTTATGTTTCTATTTCAAAGACTAATAGTTTCACACAATTTAACTAAGATTACAAAGCCATGTGAATACAAATAGTGAGTTTTAAGATAAATACCAATATCACCATGGCAATAATTGTAATGTTCACGGCTATCTTCGTTTTAGCGAATTTGATTTCAATTTGACATTCCACAACATTGTTAGCCGTTAAGTTAAGGCAAAATTTCAATTCAATGTGAAAATTTTCAAATTATTATTTTCAAATTTCAGTTTCAGTACACTTACAAGAATTGTTAACAACTAAATGTATTACTAAACATAAATTAACAGCAGGTGCATTGTATTTCTTTATATTTTTGATATAATACAGAAATAGTAATCGCAAACTTTGTGTGTTGAATTTAAATTAATGAAACTATACTGAATCAAAACCTCTATTGCAGTTTAAGGTGTACCAATATGTAAGTACTTATGTTTTGTAATTATTTATACTCCATCTTCATAGTTACTTATGAGTTGGGTTGTTGCATTTTCTTCTTAGAAATTAAAATAGTAATTGTGAAATATCTAAGTAACCGCAAAGCATTTTGGAAAAATTAAACTTTAACTGAAAATCCGGCCTCTTAATATAGTGTGCATAACTTTTACCTAATATGAACATATTGAGATTTTAAAGATGTGTATTTTATTAAATATATATATATATATATATATATATATATATATATGATAATTGGAAGTTATGAATTACAATTTTTAAATAAATCGAAATAGTATTTTATATCTCAGGGTCTTTTTCGCTTGGGTTCAAATCTTCAAATGTTAAATAAATAAATAAATTTTATACTTATCTTGTTTATCTTACAAGTATCTATTTCTCCTCAGGTTCACTTACACTTTTTAAAATTTTGAAATTATATTTGCACTTTACTTTTTCTATTTAAACATTTTAAATTACTAATAATCAATTTTCCAAATTTTCAATTAGGTTACAATTTATTCAAAATTTTCCACAATACAATATTGATACAAGCTTTCTTTCAAAACAAAATAAATTTCCTGTCACTTAAATATTCTTAAATTTCTATTAATTGTGTTACAAAAATATTTTGATCATTCAATCACAGATATTTATTATTCTAAAATTGTAAAACCTTTATTATTATCACTGATTGACTACCTTTTTTATAATTTGCTTATTAAACAATGTTTCAAAAACTCACTGTTGTTGTTTTCCTATTCTTTTCTTCTAATTGTTGACCTTTATTAAAATTCCAAAATTTTGAATACTTTACTGGTACAATTTACCACTCAATTGAATTTCTCATGCTGGTTTGCAATTGGTTTTCTCCAAATACTTTTGATTTTTAAATTTTTATACCATTAATACCATCTTCTTTTTCTCGACCATTTATAAAAAATAATTTTTTTAATTCGCCTTTCCAAATAAATTTCAATTAAAATTTTCAGGTTACTCTTCTATTTCTGACATGGAACATTAAATTTGTTTTACATCATAGGACATTAACTTCGTTGTCATCGAAACTGAATTATGAGAACGAAAATTTTTCAAACCTATCTGCTCGACGCTTGACGACCAAAAGGGATTTGTCAATGTCAGATTTCCTATTTATGTGATTTATTTTGCCACCTGCTATTTCCATTTCCGCTTCTATTTATTTTATTAATTTCCAACTATTACCTTTTAAATCATCCAAAAATCTAAACAAACTTCAACTTAAATTTCAATACCTTTTACTCTCATAAATTTTATCCAAATCATTTAATTCATATTTTCAAAAACATTGAGTTGACATTTGCCACCTGTTGCCACTAGTCATTTAACAGGTACTATAAAAATAAGGATTTTATTAAAATTTAGACTTTATATCTTTTGAACTATTTACTTTTTATAAACTATGGTCTACGTTCCATCTATTATGATAAATTTCTTTACTGTTCCATCAATTCTGAAGACTTATAACGGTTTTTATAATTTTGACATTTCGATCTTCTATTTACTAAATAATTTATGTATTTAAAACTTAATTTTGATCTAAAATATGTTTTATTTGGTGTTTTCATGGCCTAATATGTGATCTATACATATTCTACAAACTCTACTGTGATTTTTATAATTGAATTTAACCTTTTTGATGTTTGAACTTATTATGAGTCCCTGCATATATTTCTTTATGTAAGTATTAAACTTTTTATTAAAATCTGCATGATATAATATCTAACTTTATATGCCACCTTTTATCCTTTCAACAATTTGCTTATGAAACATTTTTTTTACATTGTTTGTATTTTTAGGTTAACTCTATCTTGTAATATGATTCCTGCAATTTCATTTTTTTTTGTTATATATGTATGCATTTTATTTACATTATCCCAATTATTTAACTATTCAATTTGCTAAAGTTTTTATATTATTTCATGTCTGTTTAAATCCATTACAATATATATAAATACGCAAATGCAAAAGAGTTCGGTACCATTTTCTTCTGTTTTTCAACCGATTTTCTTGAGTTTTGTAAATGATGGTTGACGGCGTTTAGTTTTATTAATAAAAAGGAACAAACGGCTAAAATTTTCCGTTAATAATAGTTATTGGCACTATGTATTCCATAATAGCTGAACTAGACCCATTAAACTTTCCACCGCTAGAGGACAAAATAATTTCATATATTTTCAAGTAATTAAAATCAAGGCTTTATATATTCTTGTTTTTATTGACGTTTTGAACTCTCGACGTGTATTTGTATTTCTAATTTATTCAATAATAATATGATGAAATGAACATTTTTATATTCTTTCTATATTCAGCAACGTTATTAGATTTTGCTTATTGAATATGCCTTTGCGAAATAATTTTTATTTAATTATTAAGGTAGTTAACTATTTTGTATAAGTTCACAGAAAACTATATAATAGTAGAAAAAAATGTTGGGAATATGCAAATTCATATAGATATATTATCTTCAAATTTTTAACAATGATTTTGGTCGAAACTCGACCACTGGGCGACCGCTAGTTAGATTAAATAGTTGATGGTTTAGCTCAACTCTTTTGAGGGAAAAACACAAATTCCGAAAGCTTGAAAATCAAACAGGGTATCGGCAATCAATCCCGATCAACCTTTTCATTCATGGATACATACAGGATGTAACATAATGCGATGCAGACATTTTGGCAGGTGAAAGTACTGGTCAGTATGAACTCAAAATACTAAACAAAGACAATACCTATTTCGTATAGTTAAGGACCTATTCCAATCTTAAGTGTTTGGAAATGTCAACACATCTGGTAAACTTGCCGTGCGTGAATAAGTCAGTGCGGAACGAAAAGAGTAAACTAAAAACTGAAATGTACTTAAGTTTTAAATTTCTACGAAGGTTTTAGAACTATGTAGTTTTGACTTTTCAATAGTTTCTTAATAATTTTTTTCAAGAGGACATTTAGTGAAAAACCAATGCAAATATGATACGTTTGATTTATTGAGGCATATAAGGGAATTTTGAAAAACAGAGTTGATTTTTAACATTTTCTTGCCTGAGTAAGCATTTAGTAATAATAACTTACTCATCTAGACAGAGAGATAAAAAAACAAAAACTCATAGTGTAAGTACGTAAACACATAATTGAGAAATTTTACAAGTCGCAAGAATTTGCAATGTTATAAGAAGTTTCTTATAACACCAATAATTCAGTGGTTTTTATCCCATGCTTAATATGTACATAATCATATTTCGTAAATATAAAGAAAAACTTCACAGTTGTTTCCTAAATGATAGTTGCGACATCTTTACTTAATGTTTATGAACTTATAGGGAATAACACCACCATTGAAACAAAACCAACTCTCGTAGCTACCACGTTCAAATATTGCATTTAATAAAAATAAATATCCTTCCACAACAATTTCTTAATTATGGTCTACGTATCCAAATTTAGTCTCATGTTGCCATGATTCATGTTTCATTAATTGTGATGAAAAAATAATTATTTTTGTTTTAAATATTTCTTCATGTGATAGGAATGGTAGAGGATTTTGTTCTGTTCCATTGATAAATTTGTTGCAGTAGACAACTTTGAACAATTTTTCTTCGAAAACGAAATACTTTTTGGACTATGTTATATTGAAACTTTTTTATTATAATGATCAATTCAAGTTCAAAATATATGTAGAGGTATAAGTACTTCTAAGGGAGATAAAACATTAAGGGTGTTTTCAGTACATCCTCCAAGAAATTTTATGTGCCTGCGGATAAGTTCTATTATTTGTAGAAATAAAAAATGCACCGAGTTGAATGTAAATCTTGAAGTTATCTCCCAGAGTTCGTAGTGGAATAAATGAAACTGAGTCGTGACTGCCTCTACTTTCCTAAGGTTTCATAAAGAATAGTCTTATGCTTTTCTATAGGGAAGAGAAGAATATTGCGTTCTGAATATAAATACGAAATCTGAAATGGAACATTCTATCAAACCTATAAGTACATTAGAAATTCTTGCTAAATTCTTATTTTCCTCTGGAGGGTACATTTTCTAAATTGACTGAAATATATACTAAGAAATATATAAAGTCTTGCAGTTAGACTTTTGTATCACATTTATTTGTAATAACGCTACAGTAAGTAATATTGTATAAATTAATAGCAATTTCGTGCAGTTATTATAAATTCTCCTTTCCCATATCTGTCAGTAGGAAGGTGACTGGCCAATATAAAAAAAATTAAACCCCATATAGCAGCAAAAAAGACAAGTACTGAAAATAATAATAATAACTAAAAATAATTTGCAATTATTTATTATTATTTATTTTTTAGTTATCCAAATAATGCAAACTTTAAACCTGATATGAATACAATTTTTATCCTAACCTGTTAACTAGTTGTGCATTATTCTCCGATTAAGCATTTGTCACTTTAACCACCCCGCCGTAACTAAATACAATTATGTGCTTTCACTTCAGGGTGCCCTAATAAAGCCCCGTCAATTAAATTTTCTATTAATTGTACTGCTAATATAGCTAATGATCCTTTTTGTCCAGCTAAATTTGAAATTTATAAAAGGTCCGGGAACCCTTCATATTACCGCCATTTTGTGTAAACATTTTGAAAATATATCCCAATAAAATTGATATCTATATTAATACAAATCATTAATTCTATTTTGTAACGTGAAGACATTATGGCAACTATATCTAACGATATTGCGATTCCACTCATTGATATGGAACTTCTACTAGTAGTAACTAATATTTCAAAACATCACAATGTCACAATTTAAAGCATAATCATATTTAACAATTATCCGACTTGAAATATAATCGAAATACATAAAAACGTTAATTAGAAAAAGAGAAAATTTCCATGAACAGGCAAAATAATCAAGGAGCTCCTCATCAATCATTTCGAAATTATTATTTGATTTTAGCCTATCGCACACTTCTTTGACCAAATGTTTTTTCATTTATTCTAATATCCTTCCCAGTTATTAGCACAAACTAAACTTTTTTTTGTTGGATCTTAATTTGTTAATAAGTTTGTCAACTCTTTACATGTCAATTTGAAACATTGGTACATTTCTGGGTGTAATTTGAAATTCAATGAGTTGTCACTGATAATTCTACTAGCAGTATTAAGAAGTAACACCATTTTGAATTTGAGAATTGTATAAGTATCGCATTGCTCTTCCATATTAATGAGGACTCGCACTAAACCGACCTAAGTCGGCCCAGTCGTAGCAAACGGAATGTTTTCCTATGCATCGAATAAAGACTAGGCTTGCAATAATGTGCATTTACTTCGCTCCCACAGACCACCAATAAAAAAAATATAAAGGAATATTGTTACAATTTTCTAACAGCATAATTGCATTTTTTACAAGTCGATATTAAAATATGTTGAATAGTAGGCTGGAGAAACATTTCCCTACCCCCTTAATGGAGTCAACAATTTGACATCACTTGAATTTTGTACAATTATGTGACAGTAATGAAAAATTTATAAGTAAGATTGTTGAGGAGGTCTTGAATTATTTTGCTTGTCATTAGGGTTTTCTCTCTTCAGATTTTTTCCTGTAACAGATAAGTATTTGAAAATTGTATATGGAGAACAAAATTGCCCGGATTACTTTCTGTACGTATAGAAATTCTTCCTCTCCGTTATTCTGAAAGAAAGAGATGTCTACAAAATGATCACCCAGTATCACTGTATCTAAATAATGTTTCGTACATTGTGTTATACTTAACAGTTCCTCGAACTTTCCTTGGACTTCCATCGTCTTGAAATTGTTTATCTCATAATTATTCACTAGATTTGTATCTGCTATCGTCATGAGGTGAATGATGAGATACTCAGTTTATCGGTCGTATTTATACCCTTAAGCGGCCATGCGTCGCCGGTCTGGCCTAATCAGCGTCGTCGCACATGGTGGTTGGTTGTGGGTGATGAGTAACGGTACTGGCCGAAGAAGAGGTCTCCGAATGTTTTAAATTTGGACGCTGGGCTCCGTAATTATATTCTCTTTCGAGATTATATATGCGGTCTCTATACATTTTCTTTTATACCAATGCTCTCCTTTGTGAATTACCCTGGCATGGTCTCAGTTGATGTTATGGTGTTTGATACATGCGTGATTAGCTAGCCCAGACTTCGATAGCTCCTTAGCTATGCGGCGTTCCTTAACCCTGGTATCCATCAGTCGCTTTGTCTCACCAATGTGAAGATTGACACATTCACAAGGTATACAGTATTTTGATATTGCTGCAGCGGCCGGCCTCGTTCTTGTAATCCTCAAGGTGTTGCTGCTTTTGAAAATCGTTCTGGTTTGATATCTGTATGCAAATCCTCTAGGTTTCTCCGATAAGCGTTTAGTATACGGTAATAATAGAGTTGCTATCGTGGTTTCCTCTTCCTGACTAGGTGATTTTTCCAGTTCTTCAAAGGCAAAGACAAAAGAAAACTAACCGGTATTAAAAAAAATCACTCACTTTTTTGACATGTGCTTAGCTACCTGTTTCAAAAATTTTTGAAGAGGAAAAAGATGGGCGTCTTCGCGAAATTAAGCCAATCAAAATTTTTTAGGCTGTTATTAATAAAAAAGAAAGAAATTAGCGTGTCTAGTGTAGTTCTATCAAAATAAAGTGTAAATCTCAAAGGATATTTTAGTTCAGGTGTTTATTAAAATGTTTTGCTTTATTTATTGCATTAAAGATTTTGTTAGGAAATAGAAAGTTCTATTATAATTGTTTCTAGTTATAAAATTGAAAAATGAGTGTCCTCAAACTAGAGGGGAAGAGATTTAAAAAATGTGACCACCTGTGTAACGTAATTTATGGATGGCCCCTTAGTTTCATTTAAATGAAAATTATACACAACCACTTAGAAATCGTATTCTGCGCACTGAACTACACCAAATGTACCAGACTTCTGTAAAATGGGAAAGTGTCAGTTAATAAATAGAAATAGTTATTGGCTATATGTTCATGGTGTATACATAGTGTACTTACACAAATAATCTAAGTCGGATAATCTGGATCACAGTGCGGTGTTCCAACCGCCTGCTTTAATGTGTGTTACTGTCAGCTTCTACCATAAGAATATGAGCGAAATACTTGGTCGCTTGCGGCTATGAGTCCACGGTTTAAACAGCGTGTAACTGTTCCATTTTTACACGATTGATGTTAAGAAAATTCTCTTATAATTTAAATTGGGTCAGTTAAAATAAAGTTAAAATCATGGTTTATTTTGGTAATAAAAAATATATTTTTTTAAATTGCGTTCCCATTACACACGTGTATATATTTTTCAAACAATTTTTGCCAGTTATCGACCTTCTTCTGATTTAGGAAGTTATTCTGGTAATTTCTTGATGATTTATTTATGTAATGAGTATATTTCGGTATTTTTGAAGAAACACTCCGTGTGTAAACTCTACTGCCGTGCATAATCAGTGATTACACTTTGTATTCACGGTTCACACATCGTGTAAGAATGAAATAAATACACGATGTATACAGCGTGGCTACAATTAAAACTAAATTCACATGGAAACTGCATAGAATTCCTTGGCATTGTTGATTTTAAATAAGTTAAATAGTTATTCAAATTCAAACAGGCAGGAGTGATCTGTGATCCTAGATTCTACTTCGAATTTGTCTATTCCTTGTGGAGGTATGATTTCATGATTTCTTCTCTGTGTAAAAATGAAACCGATGTTAGATAACGAGAATTTATTTGCAGGATTTATTCTGGACTCCTTTACCCATCTGCAAAATATAAGTGGCAACAATCCTTTTTTTTGGAGTGCCAGATCTCAGGAACCCCATATATGTATGAACTTAAGTTTTCAGGTAAGCTTGTGTTCAAACTCCATTTCACTTTTCATTTCGGGAATGGTGCTCAGGAAATACTCGCTGAGCATTCCATTTTCCCATTTTTCTATATTTGCATGACAAAAATAATTCGAGTATATAAGGCGTTCAAGCCAATAAGATCCCACCAACCTTTTTTTTAAACTGACTACGTATCCATATATAAAAGGGGTATGCTCTATCGTTGGACACAAAATAAACTTCCGGTTTGAACCGGAAGCGGCTTAAACAGACCGGAAGGAACATGCATATTTTTATAGCGGATTCGGCTTCTACGTTGAAAAATAGACATGTTTTGTTAGTAATGTTTTTTGAAAAAATGCATTTCTTGTCCTTTGAAGTCCTTATAACAGAAGATCCTAATAAGAGAACTTTATATGCAAAACAATCAAAATACAACTTTAACAAAGAGTATGAACTCTTCCTTCTAGAATACTTGAACTAGAGCAATAATAACTTCGTGTTTCTCCCAGAAGTGGGAAATGTTAACCCGAAGTAAGTTTTTCTTGAGCGAGATATCTACATCCCAAAGTTAGATTCGAAGTCTATGTAGAAGTAAGCGTAGCAAGGCAGACTACTCACTTTCGGTACTAACCGGAAGTGGAAAATTAGTCCAAGGAGTACGTTTTCTTAAACGCAAAAAAATATATGATATTTCGAAACATAGTATTCTGCTTTACCACGCTTACTTTTATCAAGTCCGAATTCAAGATTGGTACGTACATATATTGTTCAAGAAAAACGTACTTCCGGTTGAAAAATTTCACTTCCGGTAGTTTTGTTCAGATGTTCTCGAATGAAGAGTTCATACTTTTGATTAAAGCCGTATTTTGATTGTTTTGCATAAGCTGTCCTATTACAATTTTCTTTTCTAAGGTACTTCAGAGGACTAAAATTGATGTCTTTAAAAAACAAAAGATGTCTATTTTTCAACGTAGAATCCGAATCCGCTATAAATATAAGCAATTGAAAAAATCAACTTCCGGTCTGTTTAAGCCTCATACGGTTTAAACCGTAAGTTTATTTTGCATCCAATCGATAGAGCATACCCCTTTTACCCATGGAAACGTTTTCAGTTTTTTACAAATATGTTGGTGGCATCTTGTTGGTCGTGGTTGTTCTTGAAAACCCCGGCATATAGTACCCCGTTACCTTTTTCCCCCAAAAAAAAAAGAAATTAAATTGTTGCTGTCGAACACATCAGTTCGCAACATTAGGCACCATTGGTAAAAAGCTGATTGTTAAGACGATGTCGTCGTGCATTAATTCTTGTGGCAAACAGTTTGAGCAATTGCTCTAATAATAGTAACAGAGTTTGCATAACCGTTTTTTGAAACTTTCCCATTTGTTTTATTTGAAATCCGTCGAGAATTTTGGAATAATAATGGGTTCTTGTTCAGAGAAGTATCTACATATATGAATTTTTATTTGGGAATTCTGGAAGATGAATTATACAATTGTGATGTCAAGTTTTGCAATTACTTGCCATAATAATTTAGGTATATTTTTTTATACAACGAAGTCTCAAACTTGAATGAAAAAATATTTCTGCAGATTTCTGTTAAAAAATGTAAAAAATATATTTTTTGATAAAACAACAAACATTGCGGTTTAATTTGGGATTGTAGCTTATAAAATAGTTCATTACGTTACCAATACAGATATTTTAAGAGTTATATTTTCAAAAAATATATATCAATTTTTTCCTGTCTTTTCATCAAGTAGCTTATCAATTTCACTGAATTTACCCGAAACATTGAGCTTTCCTCTCATCTCTGCCGGAACTATAAATAAATAAAATTCAGCTTTATTGGTTTTTTCCTATTATGATAATGAAGAATATCGCCAGCTCGGTTTTACGAAAAATAAATTCGTCTTCGCAGTAATCATTCGGAAAAAAATATCTCTGGACACAGATTTGTCGTTGACAGTTGACACCATTCAGGGACAGCAATTCTTTGGAAAAGTCTGGACACTACCTTCTTGATATTGTGTGTGATACGGATGCATTTTATATACTTTGGATAGAATTCAACTTCTGTCGGGAGGATTTTCAATATCTCAGGTGTCAATATAGCAATTGTCATTAATATTTGACCATATGCCTATTTGTTCTATTTTCATTTTTCCCGTAGTACTTATAAAAAGCATATAACATCTCGTAACGACTTATTGGCACGTTATTTCTCAAAGTGAATATTATATTAATAGGAATGATAAACAACTTAATCAAGACTTCAGATAGGTCAGTAGTCTAACGACACTCTATTTTATTCAGACTAAAAGAATTTTTAAAACAACAACAAAAAGTCGAGCACAATTTTGAGACAAAATTTACCAACTTCAATGAAAATTATACCTTGACAATTAATAAATGTTACACAAAAATCGTTTAAAAGTGATATAGCCCAGGTCATTTACGAAAATACGTGACAAAATTAATAGTAAAACGAGACCAATATCAATGTGTTCTAATGATTAAACATGACTGATTAACAAACAATTCAAAATTTTTATCGATGCGTTTTTTTTGTTCTTTAACAAAAAAAATGGGGTACCAATTTTTTAGTTTTTTACCATTTATACAAAATTTACCCGAAAACCCAAGTTTGTTCTATGGGCAGTGTTGAAGATAAATGAAAAACTTACATAATAAGCTACTATACACTCACTCAATTTCGTATAGTGGTTCCTTAGATATTCTTATTAACTGAAAGGGTAGATCTTCTCATACCCGGTCTATGTTCTAAAAATAAATATTATAGCCCAAGTATTTTTTGAAAAATTTCAGTCAAACCTATCGAAGAACTTTTTTAAAGCCCCATATTACCTCACCAGATGACCCTGACAATATGAATAAACCAGGATTGGAATGTGGAAGAGTTGATGTAGAGACTCCTCAATTAATTCAGTTTTCCGAAATTTAAAGTATAAATACATGTAATAATTGAAAATATTTGGCCTTATCTACTTATCGCCTGGACGAATCTATTCGAGAAATTGCCAAGGGGTGGTACTTTATTCTTATAACAAATAATTTTGTTGCAAATTTTCATTTGATGCAGGCGCATATTTATATTTCTAGCATAATATGAATTTATTTAATAAATTTAGTAAAATAGAATACCAAAACTCTATGTAGACAGAGACAATAATGATGGAGCAAAGATTTTTCATATGCAAAAGGAGTAGGCAGTTATGAAATATTTTTCCGTTATTAAATGATTCAATGAAATATTAAAACATATATATGTAACGAAATTTGGCTTGTCGTTTATTAGTATTTATCAATAGAAAATGTCTTAACAGGAACCTAAATTGCTTTACATATAGCATATATGTGTTTTAATATTTGATTGAATCATTTACAAACGGAAAAATCTTTTATAACAGCCTACGCCTTTTACATATGAAAAATGATTGCTCCATCATTATTGTCTGTGGTAGTTTTGGTATTCGATTTTGCTAAATTTATTAAATAAATTCATATTATCCTAGAAATATAAATGTGTCTGCAAAATTAAAATTTGCATCAAGATTATTTATTATAAGGATAAAGTTTCACAGGTATCTACCACCCCTTAGCAATTTGTTGAATGGACTCAGTTTTCCCATAAGTTTGACTGAAATTATGCATAAACTGCCCGGGCTACAAAATTTATTTTTAATTAGTTTAGTTTTAATTATAAAATAAAAAGAGTATAAAAAATTATTTTTTTTATAATTTCGAGTAAAGGTTTCATTATAAAAGAAACCAATTAACAAAATAGAACATGTGGTACCTCATTTTGTAGGTTTTTGATTTCCCTACAACAATGTCCACAGTAGCAAACTCGGTTTTTCGGGTAGATATTGTGTAAAAGGTAAAAAACTAAATTGTTACCGATTTTTTGAGGTTTTTTTATTAAAAAACAAAAGCGGATCAATAAAAAATGTTGAATTTTATGTCAATTAGTCATGTTTTATCTTTAGAACACATTGATGTTAGTTTTATTCTACTATTAATTTTGTCACCAAAAAACGTCTTTTTCTCTGCAAATGTCATGAACTTATACAGCATGAGATCCGGCCGTTTCATTACTAGGCCTGCCTAATGAAAATGATTATCAATAGAGGAACAAATTTCTACCAAAATATCACATTTTCTAATCAAAGCTTCCTACCGTCATTTGACGTCTCTATTTTGAGCTCTGGGGATGCTTACGGAAAGGAAAGTCATCTGAATATTTTGATTTGATCCGATCACGGTCAACGAGATCAACGTCTTGATCTTCGACATTCTACTTTACCTTCAATTTTTCATATGAGGAGGATTCTGTGGAAGCCAAAATGCATGTTTCGCCAATGCATATTAAGGTACAATAGCCGCCACAGTTAATTTTTTAACCAAAATTATTATACATCGTCATCAATAATTGAGGTCAAACCCACGTAATAATTACCATTCAGAAAACAATTACCATTTGTTGTCAAGTTATTAGAATTGCATAATAACTAAATCATAATTGTTGCAATGAGCTAATTTATTTCCGATAAATTTTGGTTACTTTTGACAGCCCGGTTATAATTTATTTTCTTATTTTTACAGGCCAAATATCATTTAGTTCAAAAGAATTGTAAAATTATTTATTGATGTCATGAAATCATAAGATCGTAAGAATCTGGAATGACAAGAGAAAATATACCATACCATCATACAATTATTACAATTACAGCTACATTCGGCTATAAAAACAAATGAGTTAATACTACGAGACTGTATCTCCAACTTTTTCAGTTTTGCGCCATACATAAAACAAATATTCAATACTGGTAAATAATGAATAGAACACGTTTTACGTAGAATTTTACACACTGCATGATGATGAACTGGTACATTATTTATCTTCATGTAGTGTTTTAACCGAGTTACATTAGTAAATAACGAATTTTCCAGCACATCATCGCCCGTAGAAACACAATACTTGGATCGAAAATTGATTGTCAAAGGTTGAAAATGCAAAAATAGGGTATTTTAAACCAGCTGAATAAATTACCTGTTTACTCACTGGTTAGGTAAAGTTGAAACTTGATTAGTCAGAGCTATACTACTACCAGTGATATTCTGAACAATGGCGGCTTAAACCCATTTCTGAAAAATGTGATCACTAACAAGGGCGTAATTATGAGTATTATAGGATGAAATGAATGATAGCTGTTCCATAATAACCTGTCCAGTTTTGGTAAAAAATTATTTTTTTGTAAAACACTCAATTAAAGGTTAATTTATGAGATAACTAAAATATTATGGTTAAATTTAGGGGAAATATAAATTAGCTATTGTTGTTCTTATTTTACTATGTTAAGTTGGTAAAATTGTTTGAATCAACCTAAGTTTATTACAGAAAATTACATATCTAAATATTTGGACACATTTCGTGTCTAACTATAACAACTCATCCAAATCTGCTCAACAATTTTGGGGTGAAATGACCGCCAATAAATAGGTTTCTTATTAGTGATTGCAGAATATACATGCTTAGTAGATTAAATGCTTTCGTTTTGAACATGGCAATGTTCACCCCCTATATAATTAAATAATTATATTAAGATATCACACTTAAACAAATTTTGACAAATAAATTAATTATTTATCTATTTAGGTTATTATCCTCATATATGCAAATAAATATTCTAAATAAAGTTAATGTATAATTTGATCTGTTACTCTAGCATGGTGTGAATGTTAATTATTTCTGTCTGAAACCTGATAATGAATTTTATGCTAGAAAAACTGTTACAAATAAATGTAATTATTTATGTTTTTGTTGAACTTCAGCTCAAAGTATTACCTAGTTATTCGTTGAGATTTTTATTAAAATTATTTTGCTGTGATTTTTTGTGTTTAAACTGTCTGATGAACATTAGGCAGTCAGGTTTCATTTTTGGCACTTGTTATATTGACAAGTGTTTCTTAAAAATGGAACCAGTCGAGCAAAGATTGTTATATAGTATTAACTTATTTTTGATAAACCACCATAGGTCTCATACCTTATTCTGAACATATTTATGTTAATAAATGGGTTACCAAAGTATTCTGATTTTTGTATATAGGAAAATGTATTCGGTCAGCCAAAATGGCTAGTTGGTTAGTAACTTATGGTCAGCAAATATTTCTAAATCAGTCAGCAATTAATTTCATACTGAACTGCTCTAAATTATTTTCATGTGCGTACGATATTCTCTTTCAGAATTTTATGCCTAATTTATTTTCTAGTTGCTAGCGCCTATGTTACTCAAGACTTATGTAGTTTTGTATTAGTAATGTTCTTTACAACGCAGAAATAAAATCATTCACCTGATGACGACAGCAGATTCAAAGCTATTGAAACGTTGTGAGATCAACCATTTCAAGACGATGGAAGTCCAGAAAATAACGATATTAAGTATTATCTATATATAAGTATTGATTATAAGATCGCTCCCAGTAGATTGCTAGCATTGCTCAAAGCAGTCTTTTTTAGCCTGCAGGTTTTTTCCACCCACGTATTTCGAATTCTGGCTATTGCATATTGAGGCCTGTTATGATAAAGACTTTTATTTTAAAAATTAACCTACATCGATTGCTCTCCTTCAATGTACTCTCCTACCCTAGCCACATAAAGTTCCATTCGTTTTTCCACTGGTCACAACAATGCTGAAAATCTTCTTTTCTAAGCGCATTTAGGAACTCTTACACCGACTTGAACCGGGTTTCTTCTAAGGCAAATGTAATCTTTGGAATCAAGAAAAAGTCACAGGGTACTAAATCTGGCGAGTACGGTGCGTGTTTGAGCACTAGAGCCTCTAGCGACTTTATAACGCTTCACAGACAGCGCGTTAAGAGCAAGTGCGTTGTCTTGATGCAAGATCCAAAATTGTTTGTCCAAAACTTCTTTCTTTCGAATTCGCTTTCGCAGTGTTGCCCGAAATTTCAGAGAGTGAGTTTGATTTACTGTTTGACACAATGCTGTTGATGTCGAAAAAAGATTAGAATAGCTTTCTGTTTTCATTCCTATTTATGCAGGAGTTTTCCAGTGCATGGATTGCCGCTTAGTTTTAACATCATATTGGAATATCCATGTTTCATCGCAAGTTATGAGTTTATTTATCAATTCAGGCTCTTCATCTAACCCCAAATTCAGTATCAATTTCGAATAGACTTTCGTCGTGTCCAATTGGTCATGTAATTTTTTTTTACCGTTTTATTATAGGCGTTTATAATCTCATCAATGATCCGATTGCTCATTTTGATAACTCTTTCAATAGTTGAGTTACCACAGGTCGACCCAGAGGTTGTAAATCTTCGGTGCTCTATCGGCATTCAAAAAACTTTTTATGTAATTTTCACCGGGGGCCCCTTTTACCAATTATAGCACTCAATTGGGTTGCTATTAAATTTAACAAGTAATTCCACATTGATCCATTGCTCGTGTTTCCATCACACATTGTTATCGGCACGAGGAAACAACCAGTTTGTTTCTAACCTCTAAAGAAACAATACTACTGCAGCGACTATAACGTGTTTTAGACACTCGACACTTCCCGTTTCCAACGCTGCATTCATTTCCGTCCCTACCCTGTAGGACGCCTTCTGGGCGCAGTCTCGTTCTTAATAGTGTGACGGAAATTCATCTGATAATTCCTGGAATCGGCATTCATTTGATATTTCGTGAATCCAAAATGTTGTTAGGTTGGCGCACCGAGGTGGGCGGCTGGCTTTGATGGAGTTATCGAAGAAGATTCTAGAGTACATGAAATCTCTCGGTGGCTCTTTGACCTTCTAGAGAATTCAGAGGGGAAATATATAAATATGGAGAGCTGACGGAAGGATTCATTCTATATTCGATTGCCGTATAGCAAGGTGTTCAAGATAAAATGCATGTAGTTGTGAGAATATAAATTAAAGTAGTGGAAATAAATAACAGTGGGTGTTTTTAAATAGATCCAAGAACTGAACTGAACCCTAAGTGTAAATAAAACGTTACAATAATCAGACTTCGAATGTTCATTTTGACTTTAATTAATGATAGCGTGCCATATTGCACTTAAATCATGAATAGATTACCTCTAAGAATTGTATATAAGCAAACGCTTATTGCAACATAAATTAAAAAAGGTTACATTTTTTTACCGAACTTGATGAGTTTTGCAAGAAAATATTATATAGAAGATCAGTTATGGTTTTAGTAGGTTTAGCTATTAAATAAATCAGTTCTATTTCAGGATTACTATCCTAAAGAACACATTCATATCGCATAAAGACACTGACGACTATTTTATTTTCAATAACCCCCACTACACAGAAGAGATACGATGAATCTGGGAAGATTGCGATTCCGGGTTCGTGTAATTTCTCGGAATGTTCACATAAACTTAGCGGCACTATTGTGCGGTATTACGTGGGATTTTGCCCTGGAAACTTAAAAATAGATTTACCACAATCCATAAACTTGTCTTAATTTTGTTTGCTGCAATTGAAATAAACCAACAATAAAAGTACTCCTTAAATTAAGTCAAACATTACTTACATCTTGATTCTTATCAAAGTCTAAAAAAATTAATAACGCTTGGAACGTTCTAACAAATTTTTGAACGGTTAGTAGCTAAATTTTTAAATTGTTTTATAAAAATCAGACTGCAAAATCTGCTGAATATAATAATATAAGATATAAGTATTCATGTAGGATATTAGGTAATTAATGAATTAGATTTTAAATGTTTTGTACTTTAATTTTTTAACTAGTCGGGAGGCGCAACTGTATGTAGTTTAGCACTCTTACTTTAGGAACCTTTTAAATATGCATGACAATCAGTCAGCACGCCGCATTCAGCAACATCAAATCTGTAAAAATACTCATATTTTACTCGGTAGCGAGCGCTTGTGTTTTATATTTATTTCAAATAGTTATAATAGTTTTTTTTGCATCAAAATGCCGAATTTTCCGCTTAAGGGCGGACAGCTAAAACAGCATCTGCTTTTAGAAAATAGTGACGAAGAAGATATATCTACAATAGAAGATAACGAAGATTATAGTGAACACGAAAGTATTCTACCTGTTAACTGGGATTTTCTTTTCGCAATTCTTTCCTGGAACCGATAAGTGTTTCAAATTTTAATGGTATGAAAGCGGAGTAAGAGCAATATCCAGAAATTGTCCGGTTTAGGGGTTGGCCTTTAAAGAAAGTGTTCCTCATAGATGTTGCAGGAGAAGGAGATCTCTACAATATGATCCAACAGCCTTCTCGTGTAAAAGTAGATGTACTGTATAAAGGATGTTTCTAAAATAAATGCTGTGTATGGAACTCATTAAAATACGCCAAAAAATCCATATTAACATGTTCCGTAAAAGGCACCCTTAACTTGTAACAATTATTCCGCTATGTTATAGAGTCTGAAGACGCTATAACTTAGCGAAATAAAGAATTGATTACCTTCTATCAATAAATTTCAAAATTGTACAAATTGAAGTTTCAGGCGATTGTGTTCTTAATGTAGCTATAAAACGAATTAAATTTTATATTGGAATAAAATCCTAGGAAATTTAATCAGGGATCTATATGAATACTAATAATTTCAAGTCTTCAAACAAATTTCAGCAAGTATTGAGGTCAAAACTGATAATCCCGTTGAGTTCAGACTAATATTCATCAGATCTTTCAATAGGTTGATAACCAATTACCCGTTTTCCCATTCAATAATTGCTCTCCATCCATTGCTCTTTCGAACGGGAGGGAATTATGATATTATCGTCAACAGAATAAAAGAGGGATTAAAATGAAATTCAAATAAGTTGAACGTATAAAATTTTACAACAATAACTACATTTGAATGTGCATTTGATAACCCGAAATGAATGAATTTTTGTATCGATTTCATCGTGCACATTTTCATAAATCTATCACAATGATTATCATTAGTGGAAAGTGGAAAATATATATATCTAAAATTATACAGTCACTACTCAATCCTGATGTATGTCAAAATTTATAAAATCAAGGTTATAAAAAAAGTTTAAAATTTCATTAGTATTTATTTTAATTTCCCCGAATATCTATTATGTTCATATGGAATTGAAGAATTGCAATTGTTGATTTTGAGCTGTTTAGTCGGTTTGTTTATGTTATAATTGATTTTAGAGTATTTTGAATGTTGTTTTGATATTAAATCTTTGTGCTCTCTTTTTAGCCTTTCTGAAAAGCTTTGTACATTTGGTGTGGTTGTTGTTGTAATGTCATTAGCTCGGATATGTATGTATTGCTTGGAGCAGTTGGTATTGAACGTTATTGATTATTTATGTTCAATTTTGTCTATCTCTTTATATATGTTTTATTTATTATTATCTTTATTGATATCAGAATAGTTGCTTTTTTGCTCCGTCATATAAAGATTTAATGATAACCCTTTACAGCATTTGGAGATTAGAGTTAAACGTTAAAAAATGTTACCATTAAATCTTTATATGATAGACCAAAAACCAACTCTATCAATAAATTTCACTTAATCAAAAATATTTATCAAAAAAATCTGATGTCAATTATTCAAGCAATGCTGAAACCTAAGAGAATTAATGGCCCTGTGCAATTGGACCTCGCTTACCGTTTGAAGTATTATAGACGCCGCTCTATGTGCTAAATGGCATTTTTTTAACGGAAACCTAAATCTTGAGCAAAAATAGAGATCGAAAAAAAAAATTTAATTGAACCTTAAGTTATGTAGATTAAGGGAAAATTATTTAGAATATCATCATCCACTATTATAGGAGATCTTTTTAGGGTTCCGTATATACAATATACGGATACCTTATAATATCACTCCGGATTTCTCCCTCTTTCACATCACAGCAATTTTCTCTTACTACTGGACGGAAAAGGTTGAAAATTTGGTAACAGTGTATAGTTTGGTGACCCAATCAGGACTACATATCGTAAATGAAGAAATTTTAATTTTAGGGGTACTTTTGAGGGGAAGAACTAAAAAAATCGACCGTTCCCCTTTCCCTTATCTCCGAAACTATAAAAAGTAAAATTTTGAAAAAAAATAAAGATATAGGGACTCACTTGAATTTTACGGGAAAAATACGGAGAAACCTCTATTATCAATTTGGGGGGCAAATTACAGAATTAAATGGAAAATATAAAATTAAAATTGTTTCAAACACATCATGTAATATATCAAATAAAAGGGCTCAATATGGCAAAAAAGTATATTTTTTTCATATTTTGAAAATAAATTATTTAAAGATATTAAAAAAATATAATTTTTTTACCAATTCCCCTACCTTATCTCCGTACCATAACGCATAAATTTTTGAAAAAAGATAATTTAGGACCTCTGACCTATACAAATAACATAATAAAATAAAAAAAACCCTATATTTATTAAACATAACATAATAAATTAAAAAACAAAATTATAAACATATTCATAAAATAAAAAAATATATACAAAGAATTAAATGGAAAACAAAATTAAAATTATTTCTAACGCATCATGTATCAATCAAAGGGCTCATTATGACGAATACAAATATTTTTTTTATATTTTTAAATAAATATTTTAAAATATATTAACAAAAATATTTAGAAAAATTCCATAACTATAAGACCTAAGATTTTTTGTTAAAATGAAAGAAATCCCTAATATTAATTTTGGGGGCCATATTATAGAATTAAACCGAAAATAAAAAAAATATTTTTTAACGCATCATGCAACATATCAAATAAAAGGGCTCATTATGAGGAAAACAAATAAATATTTACAAGATATTAACAAAAAGATGTAAAAAATCTCTTTTCCCGCTTTATTTCCGAAACCAAACTATCTAAAATTTAGAAAATAATTAGGTGTACTGGGGCTCACTTGAAATTTATAAAAAAAAAAATTAGTAGAAAACCCCAATATTACTTTTGGGGACAAATTATAGAATTAAATTTAAAATAAAATTCAGTTTTCAAACGCATCATGTAATGTATCAAATAAAAGGTTCATTATTTAAAAATACAAATAAAATATATTTTTCAAAATTTAAATAGTGCAGTTTCTAAAGTGGGAATTAAGTCGATGTTTAATATTTTTGTTAATATCTTTTAGACAAATGATTTAAAAATATGAAATATTTGTAATTCACATAATGAGCCTTTATCTGATATATTGCATGATGCGTTTGAAAATTGAATTTTTATTTTTCATTTAATTGTATAATTTGTCCCTAAAATTACTATGGGGATTTTCTAATAATTATTCTTATAAATTTCAAGTGAGCCCCAGTACACCTAATTATTTTCAAAATTTCAGGTAGTATGGTTTTGGAAATAAAGCCAGAAATGAAATTTTTTATATCTTCATGTTAATATCTTGTAAGCAATTAATTAAAAATATGAAAAAAATATATCTGTATTCCTCATAATGAGCCATTTCATTTGATGCATTGCATGATGGGTTAAAATTTTTTTTTTTTATTTCGGTTTAATTCTATTTTTGGGCCCCTAATATTAATATTAGGGATTTCTTCATATTTTTCCTGTAAACAAAAAAAATTTAGGTTTTATAGTTTGGGGAATAACGGGGGAATGGGTATTGTTTTAAATATTTTTTAATATATTATAAAATATTCATTTTAAAAAATTTAAAAAAATATATTTGTATTCGTCATAATGATCCTTTGATTTGATATATTACATGATCCGTTAGAAACAATTATAATTTATTATTGTCCATTTAATTCTATAATTTGCCCCCCAAATGAATATTAGGGGTTTCTCCTTATTTTTCAGTAAAGTTCAGGTGAGGGGCTATACCTTCATTTTTCTTCAGCTTATGGTTTCGGAGATAAGGGGGGGGGAGAATGGGTAAAATTTTTTTATATTTGTTAATATCTTTTAATTAATTTATTTTAAAAATATGAGAAAAATATATTTATTTTCGTCATAATGAGCCCTTTCTTTGATATAAACATTGATGGGTTAGAAACAATTTTAATTTTATATTTCCATTTAATTCTGTAATTTGCCCCCCCCAAAATTTAAGTAGAGGTTTCTCCTTATTTTTCAGTCCAGATCCTATACCTCAATTTTTTTAAAAAAACTTTAGGTTTTTACAGTTTCGGAGATAAGGTAGGGGGATGGTAAATTTTATATCTTTTTTTTATTATTTTTTTTTTTTTAATTTATATTTTTTGTATCTTAAATTTTTATATTTTCGTTAATATCTTTTTAACTATTTTTTTAATATTAAAAAATATATATTTGTGTTCCTCAGAATGGGACCTGTCATTTGATGTATTACATGATGCGTTGGATTTTTTTTTATTTTTAAATTATCATTTAATTCTATAATTTGCCCCCCAAAATTAATATTAATGGTTTCTCCTTATTTTTCCTATAAAGTTCTGGCAACGTTCTATATTTCCTATTTTTATCAAATGTTAAGCTTAGTAGTTTTGAAGATCAGAGGGGAACGGCCGATTTTTTTAGTTCCCCCCCCAGAAGTACCCCTAAAATCAAAATCTTCTTTTACGATATGTACTCCTGATCGGGTTACCAAACTATAATTGGTACGAAATTTCTGCCACTTCCGTCCAGTAGTTTAGGAGAAAATTGCTGTGATGTGACAGAGGCAGAAATCCGGAGTGATATTAGAAGGGTATCCGTATATGTATATACGGAACCATAAAAATGTTGTCAGTAGGCACAGGAAAAATCTTTTAACGACGTTACCTTTTTGACTATTTTTTTTATCTGGAGATGAAGCTACTTTCTATAAGAATGGAATTGTACACAGACATAATTGCCACTTATACTCAATTAATCCACTCCAGTAGTTAATTTTTTTAAATGGAAGTATGGAAATTTGTTATTTTTCAAAGATCAACTAAACGGAGAAATATAGATATCTACATTTTCTGGACAAAGATTTTCGGAATTATTGGATTATTATTATTAAGCAGTACTTTGAACATGAGTCACAGAATGTACATATGACATCACGGCGCTCCAGTGTGTGTACATCTTAATTTTTACTTAGTGAGCACTTAAATCACAATTTCCCTGGAAGATGGATTTTGGCTACCACGATATCCAGAGTTCGGCAAGTTACATTTATTAATACTGCTATATAAAAAATAAGGTAAGATTGCTTTTTTTCTGATTTTTTAAGAATAACACCATAGTTGCTGGAAAGACTCTATATTTCAAATACTCGAAACGTTTCAGGGTTATGAACCATCCCGATAAAGGGTTGTTCAAAAGGACATTACCAATATTAATTTAATCCTTGACTGTTAGTAAGTAGGAACGGCTCAATTCTACAGAAGTACTGGCGATACAATCGCTTTCACATAATGTATTTAAGCAGACTTTTTGAGCTTCCGCTTTGCACTGCGTTCTCCTTTGTGTCATATGGTTTAATTTTAAAATTGTATATGTTATGACCAAGGTTCCAGAAATGTTCGAAAATTTTGAATTGTCGTTTCTTTATAAAACTGTGTTCTTTTATTCGAACTTTTATTTATCTAGGGGTTTCTCCAATATAAAAGTTATTACATTCGCAAGGAACTTTATAAATGAAATTTGTGAGTTGTGGGCTAAGTTTTCAGGTTTATTTTTTTGCTATTACTGATTTCAGTGTATTTCTTGTTTCGAATGTCGTTTTAATATTAAGTGAAGGACAGACGTAGAAACAAACTTGTAAGTTTGAAAAGATATGTGTTACAAATGTAAGTCGCTCGTTTAAAGATCGCTAGCAATTATGCATCCTCCTTGACAAAGATAATTTGAATAGTTAATGTAAAATCTACAATTTTCTGTTATTTCCTTATATATTGTTTTACATTACTGCTTGTGTGTTTTATCAAACAAGCTTAAAAATTTGTATGTTTGATGTTTTTTACTCAATCTTGCAAACATTGCTGAACGGATTTGGATGAAACTCGGCACGCAAATAGTTTGTGTAGAGAAACTGCAGAGAGTTTTGAGGTGTGCTGTAGCGAAGAATAATGATATCAAAATTATGACTGGGAGTGCAGAAGGATGGAGGGCGATTGTGCATTACGAGACCATAGTGGTTAAGGAGAAGGACCGTGAGGAACGGATTAGAATTGATTTTCATAAAATTATTTTCATGTTTTAACTGTTGCATTGGTGAACATAATTAACTAGTTGTGAAACTAGTAATTCTTTAAAAAATTGTAGTATTGCAAATAGTAACACGTTAAACAAAAATTAATTTTATATTAATTACTTTGTGCTTTTTTAAATTAGATATATTTTCAAACCAATTTTCAGTTTTTCGCAATTATCTATGAAGTGCATAGGTCAAGATAATAGATGCAATAAGTAAAATTTACAAAGTAACAGTTTAATATGGAAAATAAAGGGACCGTAAACCCAGAGTTGGGTTTACTAAATAAATAGGGCCATAACTAAATTGTTACAGAAAAACACTAAATATAGCGACAATTCCAATGAAATTTATTTTACATTTCCAGCTTTTATAAAACTTATAGTTTTCAAGATAAATGCGAAAATCGTAAAGTAATAGCTTTTCCAATTGCGAAATATATTTCAAAATCAATCAAACAATTTCCAGCTGGAACCGTTTTTCCTAATCTTAAATTTCAAAGACCTACTCGTACTTGTGAGAAATACTATAGCTGCTTGAGGCAAGAATACAAAGATTACACTTAAGTTCCGAAATAGTTTATAAAATATAAAACAAGATTTCGACATAAATGTCGTTTATCTTTACCACTTCTACGTTTCTAAGAAATTGTGAATTTAGTATTAAACACTCAAAATAGTAAGACCAATGGATCGTGCAATATAGATTTAACAACTGCCAATAACGCCTCGTTCTTTGTCAAGTAAATTGCTTACTGCGAAATTTCTAGAGATATATATCTGATGGAAGATATCACTTACCGGATAAAAATAAATCCTGCAGCGCTTGCACGGATTGACAGAGTATCGCCCATGCTTCGGGTTCTATTAACCCTGCGGGACGCGCTGTCAAGAGATCCCCCAAAGTGGGCCCTCCAAACGGTCTATTCCCATTCGTTTTCGACCCTGACATACTGGAACAAAAAAACTTTAGATTTGAAATTGCTTATATCATATTTATCTGAGTCGTTTAAGAAGTAATTTTTTCTCGAGGGCAATCGTTCGTTGATTTGAAATTTCAAACAAATTGGGATCTTTAGTGATTCAGGGGTGCTCTATGCTACAAAAGCATTTACGCTAAAGATCATAGTTATATAGAGTTTAGTTACGTTTGGACAGTACAACAAGTAAATACAACTTTTCCAAGCATTCTATGTTTAAAATCAATATTTACAGAATGTCAATTTATTTTAAAATAATTATAGTTTACAAAAACTAAAAAAATCTCTTTAATAGCAAACCGAATTAAACAGCAGAAAATAATTTTAATTATGAATAGTTTTTATTACAGTAGTAGAAAGTGGAACAATCTATCATGATTACTTACATCAAAATAAAAGTATTATAAAATTGAGTTATTAACAGAATAATTCGATTCAAAGTAAAAAGCTTGGGGTGCATTTCACTATATTTGCATAACTCTCCTGTTATAAATAGTTGCCAAAATTTTTACTTTGAATCGAATTATTCTGTTAATAACTAAATTTTATTATACTTTTATTGTGAGGTAATTAATCATGATTGATTGTTCGATTTTCCACTGCTGTAATAAAAACAATTTCCAATTAAAAATTATTTTCTGCTTTTTAGTTCGGTTTGCTATTAAAGCGTATTTTTTAGTTTTTTAAACTATAATTATTAAGTTTTTAGTCTCATAACCACGTATTTATAATTAAACAGTTTCAAATTTCATTACCGCAAGTTCCACTACCGCCAACCAGATGGCAGTAGTTAAAAGACAAATTTGGCATTTAGGCAAGAACACTGACAAAAAGACACCCTTGACACGTGTGCCAATTTTCAACTTAATCAGACTTCTTTAAGTTGGTGAAAATTACGTTGAAATTTTACCGTTTCTTGTACAGGGTGGCCAACTAAGGATGCGGGGTGCTAGTTCTGGGAAAATATCCCTCGCAGAGGTTTGCAGCAAAAAAACTTATTACTAAAACGGTCAAGAAAAAAAACCTGGCAAAAATTTTCTAGATTCTGAAATGGGCTAGGGGGCGTAATGACAATCTTGAACTTAAAAGAGTTATGTTTCTGTAAATTCCGCTATGTTAACCTAAACAAAATACTTGATCTTTAATGTCGAAGATAATGTAAACTTTTTTCTTTAACGATTTTGGCTGTATCTCTAAAAAAAGTCCTGTACTTTCGAAATAGGTGAGCCGACTTTAACAAACTTGAGCTAGTTGAAAAGAGCTATTTTTGGGCGACGAATGTTATTATATTTGAAGTTTTCTTAGTGACGCATGTCGGCGCTAGAGGGCTTTTTTCGGATTTCAGACAGAAATGGTTGATTTAAAAAAAATGCATTGGCAAAGAAAATTTTATACGGAAAGCCCTTAAATATTTATTTTATTAAACTTATTTTTATAGATATACTAGCCGTTACCCGTGGTTTCACCCGCGTACGGAATGTTCAAGCCTTCACAAAAAGAAATAACTTATGAAACATATGGGTTATCCTATATAAAAAATTTTTGTTTGAACCAGCCGACTTAACCATAAATCCACCAATCCCGAATATATTTCACCCAAACTACAAGTACTTATGGGCCACTCTATATAACTATTTTATTCGACATTTTAATCACCTTGAATAACTGTAACTCTACTTCACCCTATATTGCAACCATCCTATATATGTTGCTGTTTTATAATTTTTTGAACACCTGACTATAACTTTTCTCCACCCTATATTTCAGCTATGCAGCTGTTTATGGTGTACCTTGTATAATAATTATTTCTGATATTTTTTTAACCTCCTTTTAAAGTAAAATTTCTCTTTACTCTATATATTAATCAACCTTTATATGAGCTTAAACGAAATAATTCTAAAAGACCATAACGACTAAGTGTTACACACTCATTTAATAACTAAATTATCTTGCTTCTGCCCATATTTAAGATATTCCATACAGCCTAGAATGAGGCAAATGTTATTTCTTCAGTAGACAAAGATGGTCTAGCGGTGCCATATGTAGAAAAATAAAATATCAAATGTTTTTAAACTTTTTTTATCCATCCTAATGGAAATGATGTGGAACCCTTCGTGAATCACAAATACAAAACTTTACACAGTTTTGCACCCTTTTCAACACCAAACTTTTATTTAAAAAGCCTTTCCCTCAATCATGTTTTATTGGCTGCAACTGCCATGCTTAAAAGAGTCCAGTTTGTGGCCACGCTGTCTGCTGCGGAGTTCCACAAGGATCCATATAAATTTAGCTTATTGCAATATAAAAAATGACACTCAGCTCGTTTTCACCTGAAGATTTGATGTAGCTCAACTGATTTGAATACGTCTGTTTTCTAATAAACCATAATCTTTATATCAACCCCTCTAAATCGTACTTAATGATTTGGAAACCATCTATGAATCTGAAAAATCTACGAGAAAAAAATAGAATAGAAGCTGTTAAAACTGCTAGAAATTTAGTGTAGAAATAGATACTGATTTTAAACCACACATAAATAAGCTTTTAAAAAAGTTCATAGCTACACTGAAAATGTATACCCAAAGACATTATATCCCACAGCTATTACTAAGTTTTTTTAATTACTGTGATACTGTTTATTGGCCACAGTTTAGATAATATAGATAAGGTAGAAATAGAAAAGGTTCAGAACACATACGGCATCGTAAATATGACTTCTCACTATTTCAACCATTCCTGTTACTTACCAAAATATTGCTATGCTAAGAAAAAAAAATTCAGAACAGATGTACTATTTGAATTTGCGCTTCACAATGATTTCTCCCCACATTTGAATTGCGCTCGAGGAAGAAGCTTCCCCCAAAAAGGCTTATTTGAAAGGTCTTTTAACAACATAAAAAAATACCTGAAGCGTTAAAATCAACACTTTATAAACAAATATGTGTGAATAAAATAATTTATTGTAACCTTCTTAGGCAACTAATCTTTTCAGCACTATAATTTATCATAAACAATATCTATATTATTGTTACTTTATGGATATGATCTAACATGGTGTTACACACTCTAAAACTAAAATCTTGCTTCTGCCCATATTTAAGATATTCCATACAGTAGAATGCAAATGTTTATGGTCTAGCGGATATATCAATGTTTCTTTTTTTATCCATCCTAATGGAAATGATGTGGAACCCTTCGTGAATCACAAATACAAAAACACAGTTTTGCATATAACTTTCACCCAAACTGCAACTGCTTATTGGCCACGCTATATACAGCTCTAACTCTACTTCCATCTATATTAAAACCGTCCTGTATACACCACTGCCAATCAAACATTACAACTTATTTTTGAACCACCCTGTATAACCTACAAAATATTTCAACCACCCTGTATGTGTGAATTTGCTTAGGGGCTACTTCTAATCGCACTGTATGATCTATAATTTTACTTCGATCCATGTTTCAGATATTGCAGATATGCAACAGCTGTTCTATCCTACAAAAAAATTATCCAACCTGTTTGACTATAACTCTACCTATTTCAATCACCTTGTATTTGCAACTACTTATCGGCCACTCAGTATAACATTTTTTCTACCACCCTGTGTAACTATAAATCCATTAATGCCAAATATATTTCACCAAAACCGCAACTGCATATGGGTCACCGAAAATAACAATTTTGTTCAACATGTTTTTGAATCACCTTGTATGTATTACAACTACCCTGTATACGCTACTGCTTATTGATTAAACAATATAACATTTTTTAAATAATTATCATAATAGTGCTTCACCCTATGTTTCAACTATCCTATCTTTGCAACTTATTATGAACTACGCTATTTCAAATTTTTTTCTTATATTTTTTCAAGATATATTAAAGTATAATTTCTCTCCACAATTCATTTAAACCACCCTTCACTTACAACTTTTTTTAACCTTGTTTGAATGACACTGTTTAACTATAACTTTACTGCGCACCATACTTCCGGTACTCTATATATGCAAGTGATATATAACAAAAATTTTCTAGCATTTCTTACCCACCCTGTATAATTCTAACTGTTAGCCATCCTATATTTCAACAACCTTTTATATGCAATTATTTGCCACCAATATAACATTTTTGTACGACCCTGTATCCTTAGAATCCTACCCCACCTTATAATTCAACCATCCGGTAAATGGAACAGCATGTAGATCATACCATTACTTTAAAATATTTTTAAACCCACCTGTATAGCTGTGTATACTCGGCTACATATTTCAACCATCCTATATATGTAACTACTTGTGGATATAAAAGTTTTTAACCACAACATTAACTATAATTCCACTCCATCTTATATTTCAAACACCCCATATAAACAGCTGCTTCTAACATTTCTTTAACCCCTTTATATAACTATAGTATCTTATGAATATAATTCAAAGATCCTAACTGCTTACCTAAGACATTTTTTAAGTTTTTTTATTCACTGTATAAATATTCTACCCTGTTTCAACCATTTGGTATATGGAACAGTTTATGGCCCACTCAATATAACATTTTGGATAACCCCGTATAACTAATTCCATTCCCCCTTATTTTCGCCACATCGCATATATCCATCTGCTTATAGGCCATCAAATATAGTTTTTTTTTAGATTTTTTAAATCCCTGTAATTCTAATCCGCTCTAAGTTTCCTATATACAGGACAAACTTACAATTTTATAATAGTATAGATAAAATCAAATAACGTTGTTCCTGAATGAAAAAGAATGTACAAATGTGCATGCCATCATTATTGAATAAATTAATAATACAAATACACTTCGAGCGTTCAATACGTCAATAAAAATCAAGGATTTACAAAAAGCCTTGATTTCAATTATTAGAATTTAAATAACATAATTTCATCCTCTGGCGGTGACAGGTTTAATGGCGCTGGTTCAGCTATTATGGAATAGATGGGGCAATAGCAATTAACGGAAAATTTTGGCCGTTTGATCCATTTTTTTTATTAATAACACTAAAGGCCGTCAATTAGCAAATAAAAAACTTAAGAACATTGGTTAACAGAAGGAAATGGTACCGAACTCTATTGCATTTGAATATTTATATATAGATTTTTCATAAAATATCCTTATTTAAATGTCAATACGTTCATTTTAGGAAAAAGTCATTCACCCTGTATTAAGACGGAGGATTTTGCAGGAATGGTATATCAAATAATAAATTAATATTAAATATAAAATTTTTAAACTTTAGTTTTTCCAAAATGTTTTAAGGTTATTCAGATATTTCACAATTACGGTATCAATTTCTAAGAAGAAATTGCAACCAACTCATAAGCAACTATGAAGATGAAGAATAAATAACTACGATACATAAGTAGGTACTTATATATTAGTACACCTTAAACTCCAATGTACGTATAATCTCAATAAATTCAATTTAACACAAAGAGTTAGCGATGACTTTCTGTACTATTTCAAAAATATAAAGAAATACAATGCATCTGCTGTTAATTTATGTTACAAAATACATTTGTATTGAAATTTTTCAAATAATACATTGATAATTTTCACATAGAGTTGAAAAGGAATATTAACCTAACGGCCAACAGTGTTATGATGTGTCAAACTGAAATGAAAATAATCAAATTCGCTAAAACCAACATGGCCGTGAACATTATATATATTGTCATGATGTCGATCTAACTATTTATCTTAAATCTCACTAACTGTAGTCACATTATGGGCTTTGTAATCTTAGTTAAATTGTATGAAACTATTTAGCGTTTAAAATAGAAATATATAATTTAAAAGCATAATGTTAAAATAATAAAATATTATCGGAAACACATTGATCAGTTGCCACACGATACACAATTCTAATTTTAGTTGACAAATCATATTCAGAAAGACATGAAAGTTTCAAACTTTCATATTATTATCATATAATATAAATTTTTTATGTGTTAGATCTGAATAGCGTAATAATGTGCAATAACTTTCGGAATCGACCAAAATTTGTTAGTTTTTTGTTTAGTTTGTTTTTCAAGTCAATCCACCTCCAGTGTAGACGTAAATTATGGTTTTTTTATTTTATTTAATGAATGACGCAATATTATAAAAAAATGAAGCATTCTGCACGAAAGGTCGTCGATAGATACTAAACAAAACCAAAATAAAAAAAATCGGTGGAAGGACAGAGGAGAAAATAGTACCGAACCGTTTTGTCTTTGCTCATTTACTTTGAGCAATTGTTGTGCTTACAAAATGCGGTTTCCGCACGATGAAGCTGTTGATATGTTTGCAGTTTATTTTGAATGTCTTCAGAATTCCGCAGTAGCAAAAAGAATTTACGCGGCTCAATATACAAATCGGTGTCTTTCGGTATACGATTCAAGGGCAAAGATTTGGGAAAACACATAAGTATTAACTGCGTACTGTTAAATATTGAAGGAAATCCTCATGTTAAGTATGCATGCAAGAGATTTATTCCTTGAGTTGGGCATATCACGAACAACGGTTCAAAATATTTTGAAGCACCATAGGTGATGGCCATTAGAACTTATGGCCATCAAAATATAGGGAATTATTAAGTTATTTTGTTAATTACTTTTAGAAGGCACCCATATCATGTCCTTTTGCTTCAGGTCTTGAAAGAGGAAGACTGAACACGAAAATAGAAAATTAGAGAATTTTTGTTTCAAACTCTGTGGACCGATGAAACAACCTTTAAAAGTAATGGGAGGCTCAATCTGCACAATATGCGTTATTGGTCTGCAGAAAATCCGCATTGGTTGCGTGAACTTCAGCACGTTGGAGTTTAAAAGTGTGGTGTGGCATACTGAGAGAATTTTTGGGTCATATTTTTTCGAGCAATCCCTAAATGGCAAACAAGTACCGTTGCTGTTGGAAGATGTGCCACTGGAAACAAGGCAAAACTTGTTCTTGCAGTTGGATCGTTGCCCAGCACATTTTGCTCATATCATATTAATGCAGTATTTCAACAACGGTGGATTGGCGGAGGAAGTCTGTTTCCATGACCTCCGCGATTATCAGACTTAACTTGTCTGGATTTTTATTTATGGGGACGGTTAAAGGACATTGGGTATCAGATTAAACATACAACCAGATCGTAATGCAATACGTAACATACCGAGAGTCGAAATGGAAGCTCCATTTTTTTACCCATGAGAGGCTACAGCAAAGCATAGAGTGTGATGGTCACCATTTCGATCAGTTAAAATTTCCTTTGGCCAAGTTAGGAACAAGTTATCGAGATGCGGTTTTGGCGCATTTAGCTACTTTTTAATGAAAAAAATCAGACCAAGGCATTTTTTTGCGAAACAAGCATTTCATTCAGAATGTCGAAAAAAGCCTGTTAGTGGCGACATGTGAAACTAACAAAACTTCAAATATTCTAACATTTGTAGCACAGGTTTATTAACAGCGGCTCAGCTGTTTCGAAGATATATGGTGTTTTTTACGAAAACATTTGAATACCGCCCACGGAACCATCTCGGAATATATTAAGAATTCAATTAAAAATATTGGAATTGATAGAGGCATTCTGAAAAAAATCAGTACAGATTCATTGAATGGTAGGCTCTTAACAACTGGAAAACGGCAACGTGATGAAAAATTATACGTTACCTTTTCGTGATATTGGTTAACACAATGCAGTAAGTAATTATTTTCTCAAGATTATTTCTGACATCTTCCAGTTTCTTTTTGTGATTTGATTGAGGAATACTATAGCACACACAGAGAGAAAAAAGGTTGTATAGGTATATTCCAAAAATTGAAATGTTTAAAAATTCTTAATCTGACGTCGTTGTCAATGGCATAAAAATGTAGCGCTAAAATTTATATTTTATTCAGATTTAAATGCCACTGACAACGAAGAAAGAATAGGAATATGCAGCTTTTTTTCTCGAGTATGGTGTTATTTTCGACTAAACAATCAAAACCCCTTTTCGAATAAACAATAAGCATACAAAAAAACATTCAGCCGAATTGATAAGCTCCCACTTTTTGGAAGTCGGTTAAAAAGTTTCAACCATAGAGGAGAAACATTATTTTTTTTCGACGAGGTTAGGATTGGGCTAGCAATGAACAGTCTTATAGAGAGTATGGAGATCCAGAACGTCAGGCGCAATTAGCTCTTGTGACAGAAGTGGTTTTTCTCAAGGAGATGGTGAGATGGCTTGGTGATATAATGTACAAACGTCTGACATCCCTTACCGATATACCGCAGACGTTGATACGAAACAGGTACATCGAAAATGTCATTATACCAATTGTTCCGTTCAAGACTCAGAACATTTTAAATATTTTTATAATTGATAATGCTCGATCCCACAAGAAAGATGAAGAATATGTTGGTAGAAACAAACGTTTAAATACTGTATTAGCCAGCAACCTTACCGAATAGAACTTAGTTTCTAGGCCAATGGGATATCATTGGCGGAACTTATTTATTATAGCGACAAATATTTCATAAGAACAAATTTCACAATTTACTCCATTCAAAAAGGAACCAATAAATGCTTTTCTCCTAAGTGCATTATTGAAATTTTTTAAATTTTTGTAAATTGAGTAATTAGTTATAATTCTTTTATATATTTTCATTATTGAATTTACAAACAAAATTATGCATTTTATACATACAGAGGAGGTGGAGAGGGCGGAAAAAGTTAGATATTCTGTGTTTTTACCGCTCTTCGGTGGTATACTGGGTGTTTCTAAAATAGGGGTTCCAAACTTCTACCGCGTATATAACATTAAAATAAGCCAAAAATTCCCTATTAACATGTGCCCTAAAACTCACCCTTAGGAGGTTAGGTTAGGTTAGGTTAGCTTAGGAGGTTATATACCCTTAAAAGGCTCTAACGAAAGTACTTTTTATTGTTTTTATTTCAATTTTTTTACAATTTTCTCTACAGATTTACAAAATCTTAAAAATTTAACGTAAAAACCTTTGTCAAATTGTTAAGATTTTATAAATCTGTAGAGAAAATTGTAAAAAAATTGAAATATTAAGGGCCGAAAACCCCCTCCATCAACCTAAATAGGACACTTATAATTTGCATGTCGATAAACGGAGTAGCACATGTTATTTAATGTAAAAAGTTAGTAAAACCTATACTTTTTTATATTTATTTTCTACAGTTTTGTCAATACCAGAAAAAAAAAACAGTTTTGTTTGAGCTCTTTTAAGGGCATATAGCGTCCTTAGAGTGCGTTTTAGGGCACATGTTAATAGGGACTTTTTTTAATGAGTTATATACACAGCGGAAGTTTGGAACCCTACTTTAATAAACAGCCTGTATAAGTACCACCTTAGCAGAATATGAACTTAAGAAATAATATTTATTTGGTCGAATCTAGATCTCAGATGGATGTACAGTTGCATCTAAATGAGGTGTCAAAAACTAACAGTGAACCAGTGCGGTAAGTTATAACTCTTGTTATATCTCAACGTTCATATTTTTCTCCATTAAGTACACTCCTTATCCAACTATTCACAAGACCTTAAGTTCTTCCTCCTCAAATCATTCAAGACGACGAGATCTATATCTTCTCAGTTTCTTTAGATCGCCCATTCCTATTCTTTAGTACTTAGTTATTGGGATAACTTAATAAGTTCTTCACTTACTCAATAATCAGATCCATTAATAAAAAACGTCTAAATAAACGGTTTTTAACGAACTGTCATGAAGTTGGTAATTACTTTTTGCCTTTACTTTTATCGATTTTATCGAGTACCAAAGTCTGTATTAACAAAATTGCTTAAAATAACGTTCATATTTCTCTTCATCAAGTGCAGTCCTTACCAACTATTCACAATACCTTCAGTTCTTCCTCTTCATTGATTCAAAACCACAAGATCTATATTTTGCCAGTTACTTTGGTTCTTCCAGTCCTATTCTTTAGTGCTTAGTTATTGGAGTACCTTAATAAGTTGTTTACTTATTATTCAATAATACGGTCCTTTCACCAAAATTCCTACTCCTACTCTGCTCTAAATAATTGGCCAACCCAACTGCCCTTTCTTGAAGTTGCTAATTACTTTTGGTGTTTACTTTTGCTGATATTGGGACTAACCACCAAAGTCTGTATTTATAAAATGGTTCAAAACTTGAGACCCCATATCAATGGAAACTATAATATATAAATTTAAACATAAAAATCTACTTTTTAATTAATATTAAATCCGTCAGTTCCCAGTTTTCAGCGGCAAAAAAAGTTTTTTTAATGACCTCAGAAATGTGGTGATTCACTCATCTTCATCCATTGAATGACTAAGGAAATTAATTTGTCGTCGGAGGCTGTTTAGTCAAGGACTACCATGTTGCCGATATATTATTGAACACTGCTTTGACATGCTAAAATAGGAATTGCTCAAACTGTTTCACTGCGAACTACAAATTATACATGATATTGTAAATTTTATTAGGTCTTGCTGTGTGCTGCAGGATGTATTCCCTGGTGAGTTATACACAGAGTAAAATAATTCAGTGCATAATAAGCAAATCCTTAAATAAATTATCCCAATATTTAACAAGAAATATTCCTGACACCCCATTATGGAAATTTACTAAAAACTTTAAATTTGTAATATTCAATTTGTTTGTATGTTTCAGGACAAGATATACATCAACTTTTTAAATAAAAAAAATGTTTTCACTGATCTTAAACTAAATTTGTATTTTATATTTCATCTCTAAAAATGGTATAATTAATAAAACGAAATATCAAACAATTCTGTCGTTTCAGTGATCCCATTAAGAAAATGAGAAAAATTCTAAGTAAAACACTATGAACTCTCCAGAGATAGGGTTATTGAAAATAAAAATGACCATCGCTACAAGCCTTGCAATCCTCTTCTTCTTCTTTGTTTAATATTGTTAAATTGTAATTTATGCCTAGGTCCAAGTATGTTTATGTAATTATTATGTTTATTTATTAATTCGTACACTTAGCTGCACAGATTTTTCTGTGCAGCAAATGCAATTTGTTGAGTTTTGACTAATCATTTCTGTATTTTTCCGATATAATTGATTTGAATGATTTTGACATTAACTGTGTTATCTACTCCCTTCAATCATTCTGACAGGCTCTGCAGTTACAGTATAGTTGTTCTTGATGTGTGGTTGTTGTGAGTCTCAGTAAAATCACAACGAGGAGTTTGGTACTGATTCTTAATGAGTGATTTGTGTTGAATTCTCTTTGTAAGGAAATTTTTGTAGCAATTGTTTCTAGCAAAAAATTTGATATTTTCTATTTTGACAATTTTTGACATCATAACTTTTGGTTTTGCTATAAATATTTAATAATACTGCTTTCCTGAATTTGAAAGATTGGAATTAAAATTACGGTACATGTTAATGTAATCAGGTTTTCTATGAAACTCTCTTTCGTATGGTAATTTACACATGCATGAACACTAGTTAGAGTTAGAGTTTGATTTTTATTCCTTATGTAGTTTACTAATTCATATCGTTTCGAAATATTAATAATTAATAATTAATTTCAATTAAACAATGAGTTCTACTGAGCATATTTTGGCATGGCATTGGGATTACGTCTGTCAGTTGCATAAAGTAACATTTTGGTAAGGTCTTGTTGGTGACTTATGAACTATTAGGACTCCCCCAATCTTGTAGAGTTATATGAAATATTAGACGATATAAACAACAAAGAACAAGCTTCACAATAGACATTATAAATTGAGCAAATCACCTTTCATACACATGTTATAGCAACAATCACAAAATCTTTATTCGATCAAAGGTTCATAGAAAACCACAGGTATTCTTAACAAAAATATTCCAAATACATTAAAAATGATTGTTATTAAATCATTATATTATAGAAAAGACCACTAGTCTGATATTACCAGATCCAGTAAAGAAAATCAATAATTATCAAAAATATTGTAGGAATAATTAACCTAAAAATATTCATTAATAATGAGTTTAACGAAATACTGCTACTTCGAACAAACACATTACAATAACATCTAGATACGGGGGCTATCAGAAAGATTGAAAATAGTAAGCACATTCAAATAAAAGAATACACAAAATAATTTATTCCTTGTAAATGTAATAAATTTTAAATAGGAGAAATATCCGTAGGTTAAAAGTACGAATAAATGAACAAAAAATATGTATAAAAGGAAACATACAATCAAGAATACAACAGAGAAAACGAACTTTAGAAGAAGGCGATTGTATTATTTCTCTATACGTGAAAGTAATTCATGTTCTCCTGTCTCTGTTTCTACTTCCTTGTGTTGTCATTAGTAATGGTTATAAATTTCAGGAGAATTAAAATAATTGTCACTATTTTGTTATGACTCAAGTATTAATCCTAATGTGTAATTTAATTCTTAATTTAAATTTCTACAAGTTCCAAATAAAATTTGTTGAATTATTAACTTGCAAGTTGAAGCTCATATCTGATGAATTGTAAATGCGGCAAAAAATTTAACAAAAGGTGTATGAAATTAATAGTGTTCCTTCTGACTTTTAGCATAAGTCAAGTCGGTAAGTCCGTAATGTAATATATAACAAAGAGAGAATTGGGAGTGTTTATTAGAAAAGCAAATTTTGTGCAGGTTTCCTATATTAATTATGAGTTTATCTCCTATTTGTTATTGCTGTATTCTATAAAAGGGGAAACTCATAATGTTTTTACCTGGTCTCTGTTTCACAGTGAACTGAATTGTATGGGTAATATAAGTGTGGTGTCGGTGTCCAAACAACTGAAATCTCAAGTTATCCAATTCATTCGCTTGCACATCTTTTTTCATATATGTAAATCTGGGCCCACGTTAAGAATCTTTCGGTTCAAAAATAATGAAATACGAAATCTGTATTACTAAAGGTGCATATAACTTTAAGAAAACAATTGAAAGTTTCTTAAAAGGAAACAACCATTTTTAAATTTAAATTAAATGTTTGGCAAAACCAAACATCTGAGATTTCATTTGTAAATACTTTTTCAATATTTGTTTCTAAAGGAATTTTTTCGACGTTCGGTGACTAGTTTGACTGGACTAATATTGTTATTTAAAATAATGTGCATTAACCAAACAATTTATTATTGAGAAAAGTCTATACGAATTCTTTTAAATAAGTTTTAAATAAGTTCGAATTTATTACATTTTAATAACAGGTGTAGAGATTAATTATTTTTTTATTAAAGGTGTTTTCATATATGAAAAATTGCCCAAGATGCCAATTTTTACATCAGACTTAAAAACAATAATTAAATGTATTTTAATAAGTTGCGCCTTATTTAGGAATGTACCTACTTGAAGTTTTTTATAATGTACATATGTTGTATAATAATGTGGCAGGTGTCTCTTGTAGCTCACTTTTAAGCTAAGAATTATATGAAATTGGTAAGGAACAAAAACAAACTGACAATGCAGTTAAAAATTCTATTTCCTTGTTATTCAATAGGCTGGATTTATGTGCGAATAAAACTAACGGCATAGGTCATTGTTCAATAACACTTCTATATTTGTTGAAGCTACTTTACAGTTAAAAGAACATGTTAGTAACGCTATTGTATTGTAATTATTTTACAAGATGCAAATATTCTATGTTTAAATTGTCAACTATTTAAAACAACTTGTTTTGTATACAGTAATTTTGAGGTTATGTATGTTATTTATATTTGAGAAAATAAACCTTACCGATATTCTGCTTGGGTATGATTCATGTATGTTTCGAAATATCCTTTTCTTTAGATTTTACCAAATTTTGTTTCACTACACAGGCTAATTCCTTGTAAAACTCGATAACATTACCCGGCAATAACAAAGTACGTCTTTGAAAAACCGTTCCGAACGTACACATGTACTAACCGCCAAGCTGCCAACAATATCGCAGTAACCTACAGCTGGCAAGCAGCAAGTGGTACTTCTTTTCTTTATGTGGACAGGTACCAACGTCAGCTTTATCTTCCTGTCGGTATTTATTTTGTATTGAATTTAGGAATATCTTCTCAACTACACTTTGGAAATATTGATGAAAATACAGTTAAATAAAAGAACAAATTGTGTAAACAAGTTTTTATGTCAGTAAAGTGTTTTTATAAACGAACTTTTCTTATTTAAATAATTTATTGTAATAAAGCATTTTTTTTAAATATTAACCGACTTCCAAATAGAATTAAAAAGTTAAATATAATTATCAAAACATAACACTAGACAATAAATACTACATTCACTGTTATGAGGTACCTACACAAAGAGTAAACAAATGTGCTCATTCTGTAGGTACAAATTAATTATCTACCTATCTAGTAGGTATATTTTTGAAGTCGAGGCTAAGCAAACCTAAAATCCTGCACTGCCTACTTAGGTATATACCTACGACTTCATCAAACTTGACTGTTGCTTGGCCCCGACTTCAAAAATATACTAGATTGATAGGTAATTAATTTGTACAGAATGAGCACGTTTTAAGGTTTACATTTTTTACTTCCTGGGTAGGTACCTAACAACATTGAATGTGTTATTTATTTACTAGAGTTGTATTTTGTTATAATTATTTTTCAACTTTTCAGTTTTTTGAACTCAGGTAGTTTTCATTGTTTATTTTTAGGGTCACATCACAGCAATTTTCTCTTAAACTACTGGACGGAAGAGGTTGAAATTTGGTATCAATGTATAGTTTGTTGACCCAATCAGGAGTACATATAGTAAAAGAAAAAATTTTGATTTTAGGGATACTTCTGGGGGGAAAAACTAAAAAATCGACCGCCCCCCCCTGATCCCCGAAACTACTGAGCCTAAAATTTTGAAAAAAATAGAAAATATAGAACGTTGCCCGAACTTTACAGGAAAAATAAGGAGATACCATTAATATTAATTTTGGGGGGCAAATTATAGAATTCAATAAAAATTTAGATATAAAATAATTTCAAACGCATCATGTAATATATCAAATGAAAGGTCTCATTCTGAGGAACAAAAATATGTTTTTTTCATATTAAAAAAAATTACCTATTCCCCCCCCCCTTATCTCCGAAACTATAAAACGTATAAAGTTTTGAAAAAAATATATTTATAGGTTCTGACCTGAAGTTTGCTGGAAAAATAAGGAGAAACCTCTACTTTTAATTTTGGGGGCAAATTACAGATTTAAATGGAAAATATAAAATTAAAATTGTTTCTAACCCATCATGTTATATATCAAATGAAAGGGCTCATTACGACGAAAACAAATATTTTTTTTTCGTATTTTTAAAATAAATTAATTAAGAGATATTAACAAAAATATTAAAAAATTACCCATTCCCCCCCCCTTATCTCCGAAACCATAGGCTGGAAAATTAAAAAAAAATGAGGTATAGCCCCTCACCTGAACTTTACTGGAAAAATAAGGAAAAACCCCTAATATTTTTTTGGAGGGCAAATTATAGAATTAAATGGAAAATATAAAATTAAATTGTTTCTAACCCAGCATGTTATATATCAAATCAAAGGGCTCATGATGAAGAAAACAAATATATTTTTTTCATATTTATAAAATAAATAAATTAAAATATATTAACAAAAATATAAAAAAATTACCCATTCCCCCCTTATCTCTGAAACCATAAGCTGAAAAATTTCGAAAAACTAGAAGTATAGCAGCTCACCTGAACTGTACTGAAAAAATAAGGAGAAACCCGTAATATTCATTTTGGGGGGCAAATTATAGAATTAATGGCAAATAAAAAATTATAAATGTTTCTAACGGGTCATGTAATATATCAAATCACAGGGCACAATATGACGAATATAAATATATTTTTTTATTTTTTTTAAAATGAATATTTTAAAATTATTAAAAAAATATTTAAAAAAAATTACCCAATCCACCCGTTATTCCCCAAACTCTAAGACCTCATTTTTTTGTTTATAGGAAAATTATGAAAAAATCCCTAATTCTATTATTTGGCCCCCAAATAATAGAAATAAACGGAAAATAATTTATTAGGAAACCCCCATAGTAATTTTAGGGACAATATATACAATTAAATGGAAAATAAAGGTTCAATTTTCAAACGCATCATGTAATATATCAGATAAAAGGCTCATTATGTGAATTCCAAATATATCATATTTTTAAATCATTTGTATAAAAGATATTAACAAAAATATTAAACATCGAGCTAATTCCCACTTTAAAAACTACACTATTTAAATTTTGAAAAATATATTTTATTTATATTTTTAAATAATTTTAATAACAGATTTAATAATTTATAATTTAAACTTTGATCTATTTTGCCCTTTTTCTTCCAATCTACAGAGCCTCAAAACTCAGACAGTAGATTATAAAAGGCATCTCCGAAAGTTTATTAGTAAAATAAAACTCTAATGTTACTTTTTGGGGGCCAAATTATAAAATTAAATACATATGTATTGTGATAAAAATCAAGCGAATCCTAAAGCAGATAAAATAAAAGTCTATGTGTGGAAAATCAAAATGTATATTTTTTATAAATTTAAAACGCTTCCTTTAAAAGATATAAGGGTAAATATAAGAAAATGCACTCATTCCTTGCTTGTCTGTCTGAAACTGGAATATTCGAATCTTGAAGTATGCGAGTCCAACTCGCACTTGACCAAATTATTTGTTTAGTATGTATAACCTTAATAGACAGGACCAGGTAACATCGAAAGCCTCCACATTAGGCAATGATACATTTGCATTTAAATTGACAGGTAAATGCGTACCAACAAAATGTACTAGTACGCATTGACTTAATAAGCCCAAAATATATTTATGCCTTATGAACCACGGCATTGGAATTCATTTCACTTAGTTTCCTGCCAGTAATCAATTAAAAACGTATATTTTCTTCCAACCTATATATATATACTAAGCTAGGTTCCGGGTGAGAACCGCGTCTGAATTTATTAAATACTCGACGTTTCGACTCCTGCTTTGGAGTCATTATCAAGAGGCAAAAAATTAAAAAGAATTTCAGAGTCTAGATCGAACTCGGGGCATCAACCTGCCTACTCCCCAAGGTCACTAGGTAACTGAACTGGAGGTGAATCTGTGCTGCTTCTTTTATTTATAGTTATATATCGGTCGGTTAGGAGGGGATGTCGCGTGATGAAGGGGCTGTGAGGTGATTGGTTGGGTGTTGGTGGGCGTGTCTGGTTTGTTTAATCTGGCAATTACGGAGGTCCAAGCTGTGGGAAGGCGAGTGCTGTCATCGTTTCTATTTATACAGAGAGGTCTTTTCTCTATTTCGATGGCTTCGCGAATTGTGGATGCCCTAAGAGAATTGAGAGATATGATAGTCCTACTGTCCTCGAAGTTGATAGAGTGCCCTGTTTGGATATGGTGATGCGCGAGAGCTGAAGTCGGATCTTTTTTACGAACTGACAGAGAGTGTCCATATACTCTATGGTTAACGCGCCTATTGGTACGACCGATGTAGCTTTGTGGGCAATCGCGACATGAAATTTCGTAAACTCCTCGATCCTCGTTAGCTACTTTGTCTTTGAGGTTACCGGTTAAGTTGCCTATAGTTTGAGTGGTGTTGAAGACAGTCTTTATTTTATGTCGGTGTAAAATCCGTGCTATTTTGTCAGTGATTCCTCGAATGTAAGGAAGGACGGCTTTTCGATGTTGTTAGTCTGTTTCTGACGGGGTTGGTGTGATTGGGGGTTGCTGAGACTCGATTTCCATTGCAAATTGTATATTAGAATGTATACCATTGAGGTGTTGTGGAAAGAAGTCTAATGAATCTCTGCCATGAGGCCAACTGACAAAAGTATCATCTACATATCTAATCCAACAGGAAGGTTTTAAATTAGACGAGTTTAGGCCTGGGTTTCGATTTGTTCCATGAAAATGTTAGCAAGCACCGGAGAAAGAGGTGAACCCATGGGGCCCCACGGACTTGTTTGAACAGAGTGTCTTGAAATGAAAAATATTTGTTAGAAGAACAGTGTTGTACAAGTTTGATGATGTCAGAAGAGATATTGTGTTTTGTTTTTAGAATATCTAAGGTTTCTGAAATGGGGACATTGGTCAAAAGAGATACAACATCGAAGCTAACTAGAATATCATTTTCTGAAATTCTATAAGCCCTTAACCTATCTAGAAAAGGAGAAGAGTTCTTTACGTACGAGTATGCTTGCTCGGCTAGAGCTTGAAGGGTTTTGGATAAGTACCGGGCTAATTTTTGGGTCGGGGATTGTACCGAACTGACAATGGGCCTAAGAGGAATATCCGGCTAATGAATTTTGGGTAGTCAGTAAATTTTCGGAATTTTAGAAGACTTTTCACGAGGAATGATGATCTTTTTGACGTCAAGAGGAAGTTGTGTCCTGTTGATGATTTCCTTAGTCTTTTTCTCTAAGTAAGTAGTAGGATTATTGTTAATTATTTCGTAGACTGTAGGGTGGAGTAGGAAATTCATCATGTGAACATAGTCCTTAGTATTGAGAAGAACAGTCGCGTTACCTTTGTCGGCAGGAAGAATAGTTATGTCATCGTTGTTACGTAGTTGTTATAGTGCATGTCTTTCGTTAGAAGTTAGGTTTGATTTTGGTGGCTTTGATGTGCGGAGTACTCTAGCAATGTCTTGACGAGTGTCTTCAGACTCAATATCTGTTAGTTCCACCAAAGCTACCTCGACTTGAGAAATGATTCTTTCAGTTGGGATAGTTTTTGGCGTCATTGTGAAATTGAAACCTTTGGATAGGACGTGTAAACTGGTAGAGTCTAAGGGGAAGTCAGAAAAGTTATGCACGGTCGTCTAAGCGGGTTAGTTGACAGCGGGTTGTTGTTTTGTAATAAGTCGTGTTAGCTTAAGTTTTTGAGTGACTGTTTTCTTTTTGGCCAGGTGTTCGGCTTTATCGCTCGAAATGCGATCAAAATTGTCCCACAGAATTGGATGAGGATTGAAAGTATGTAATGACGAATAACAGTGATACAAATTTCCGTTGGTTTCATCAAGTTGATATCTGATTGAATGGAAGGATTTTCTTAACAGGGCCAATCTTTCTTTGTTAAGAATACTGGAAACTGAACGTGAAGTGGTGTGATGTTTTAGTTTGAAAGTATTTGGAATGATGTTATAAGTTCTGCAAGATTTGAGGAAAACAAGATCACAAAGAAACAGAGATTTTCGAATAAGAAGTTTGCTGTATGTTTTAGTGAGTTGGAAGAAATCCTCCCCGAAGAGGCGAATGAAATGTTCTGAGAGGCTTTCGCGGTCATTTGAGGTTGCAAACCAGTTTTGCGCCAATACAGATATTATTACGTAGATATGGGCGACAGTGTACGTGGTAGTGAAACAATATTTGAAAGAAAATCGCTGCTATACCTTTCTATCTCAGTTAAACTTCACAGTTGTAAAAAACCTCTTCCTCCTTACCGTAAAGCGTACCGGTTATCAAGGACTAATCAGTAGTGAGGAACTGTCCAAGTTGCAACCAGCACAGGAAGCGATTTCATTTCATTTTGAAATCGATGAATAAATAAATATGGACGTTTTATTAATAAAATTTTTAAATGTGAAATTTACGATTTCAGTACATCGATGTTTAAAAAATATGGATGTTTTTTAATACAATTTTATGATAGTAATTTTTCGAAACTTTTCTATCCATTGGACGCAAGACAATATATTGATTCTAATCGAGGACCTTCATCAGTTGCCCTCCCGCAATTGAGATGTTGAATTTTTTTTTGGTATTTGTACATATAACTCAATTTAATAATTGATCCTGAAACGAATTGCGACACCTAGGAGTTTCAGAAAAACATGTTCACAGAGACTCCAAAAAATCCTAAAAGTATAGGTGAAAATAGGGGGTAAGAGGGTGAAAACGTGAAAAATCCCCAAAAAATACTGTTTAGTGATTCATTGGACTCTGACCACTGTTGTAAAAACCATTTCGTTATCATTTTCCACTGTGGAGATCATTTATCGTTATCATTTTTCACTATAGGAATGAAAGCGGTGGTATGGGAGTGAAATAGCAACACAAAAATCGTTGATGAATCTCGTACGTGTGTTTTCAGTCAATTATTTTGAATATTTTTTGACAATGTTTGGTTAATTAATAATTTTTTAATTTTGCATTTTAAGGAATAAGACTTGTTTTTGAAAAATGTGGAGCCGTATGTATTGATCCTAGAGGTCACGATATGGTCACATTCTCTTCGATGTCATTCCTTTGTATATATATTATTATCCTCATCTAATTTTATGAATTTTTTGGGTACCTAGGATTTCGAAGAATCAACACAGACGTACATAACTATTGTTATTGCATTTTGCGAGATTAGACTGAAGCAGAAAAGTAACCATTTTTGATGCCTTTAGATAAAAATGATAAGGATAACCGTATTATTTTAAGGAATACTTGTTTTTGAAAAATGTGCTAATTGATCAGAGGCAATTTTTCATACTTTTATCCTCATCTAATTTTATGAATTTTTTGGGATATTAACAAAAACGTTCATTGTTATTGCTTTTGCGAATTAGACTGATTTTTGAGTTTATGCCGTATTTTTTGGGGATTTTTCAAAAGGATATTTGCAATAAATATTTTTCTAATCATTATTAATAACTCTACCATTTAAAAACAGAACTGTATAAATATCTCTATTTGTCTTTGAGATATACCATAAACAAAAAAAAAGATCGAAATTGGAAATGTGAACCATTTCAACCCCCATTTCCACCCCTATAATAGTGGATGACGGCATTCTAAATAATTTTCCCTGAATCTACATAACCTAAGGTTCAATAGAAAAAAAGAACTGTTTTGATATCTCTATTTTTGCTCCAGATATTAGGTTTCCGTTAAACAAAATACTATTTGACCCATAGTGCGCCGTTTCTCTGTGAAACCTGAGATGGAAATAACACGAAAAAATTCGTAGGTTAACTGAAATGTATCAAAGAAATTATGATACTAACTTTTCATTTACTGAACACAAGGTAATGTATTGTTTGTTGTCGAGGACCTCCATTAGTTGCGCTTCCCTCAACTGATTGAAATCTCGAATAATTTTTTTAAATAATTATTTTCTGATACTCCTAGATGTCGCAATTTATTTCACGATAAAATATTAAATTCAATTATGTGCACTAAATCCATAAAAAAATACTCAACTGATGAAAGATCTCGAATAGAAACAATATATTGTCTTCCGTTCTATGGAATGAAAAATTTCGAAAAGTTAATATTATAATTGCTTTGATACGTTTTAACAAACCTACGACTTTTTTCGTGTTATTTCTAACTTAGACATCGCAGGGAAATGACGTTACACACATTACGACTCCTGGTTTAGAGTCTCTGTGAGCTAGTTTTTCCTGAAACTATATGGATTCGATATATCATTTGATGTCAACATCGATATTTTATAAAATTTTAGCATTCCTAGTGTGAACCCACTCCCCCACACAGGTGGTCGAACTAATGGCATTCACACCAACACCTTTAAATCCCCCAGTGACCGCAAGTAATTTCTTCCATCAAATGACTCCCAAACCCTTCACTACCTCAGAGATACTTGCGTTAAGATTTCTTACTCGAACTGTTCGAACGATCTCATAGTTACTATTGCATTCCCCTTACTATAAAATATATAAATAAATGTATTCAATACGTAGCCACAGAATGGATGTACACGTCAATACATGAAACAGTATAATTTTACAGATTAAAATATTTTAATGATTATTACATGCTACAGTTATCTCTATATTGTATCTATGATGGTACAGAATCTAATATATCTTCTATAAATTCATTTATGAATAATAACATTTTTTTAATAGTAGGTCTTTAACATATAATTTGAATTTATTATATGATAGGTTTTTTACATTTTGTGGTAACTTGTTGAAAAGATTTTTTCCTATGTACATGGGTGATCTTTCGTATTTCCTTGTATTGTGACTCTCTAGAAACTCTAGATCTCGAGATCGTTGGCACTTCGTGTAGAATAGGAATGAAAATTTGAATTAGCAGAGTAATTCTCAATATTTTGCTTAATAAACAGCAATGTTTTCAAGATAATGCAGGGTAGTGACAATATTTTGTTTTTAATGGAACATGGTTTGCAGCTCTCTCTGAACTTCAATCCAAAAATAAGCCTTATGATCCTTTTTTGATTTGTGAAAACTCTGTGATGTTCGACACAGTTGCCCCAGAAAATAATATTAAAGTTCAAGTGACAGTATGCCGGTGAATAATATAGGGATATTAGAATTGATTTTGAGAAGGTCCTATTTCACTTACGAGGATCAAAAATAATAGGGGACCTAAGACCGATTCTTGGGGGATCCCTAGGTCAATATTGGCGACATCTGAATATTCGTTTTCAATCTTAACACAGAAGCTTCGGTTTTCTAAGTACGATTGTATTAACTCCAGAAATGTACCACGAAATCCATACAGATATAATTTTTCTTGAGCAATGTATGATTCAAACTGTCAAATGCACGCGATAGATAAAAAAAGAGCCCAGCAACGTGTTCTCCTTCGTCCATCTTCTTGTAAACAGATTCTATGAGACTCGCCGCTGCGCTCTCTGTCGATTTACCCCTGCAGAATCCATGTTGACATTCGGTTAATATGGAGTGTTTGTTTATGAACACAATCATGCGCTCAAAAATTAGTCGTTCTAAAATTTTATATATTATTTTCAGTATGGTTATCGGTCGGTAGTTGTCTACACTTGTAGGATCAAGATTCTTAAAAATCGGAACAACTAATCGTATTTTTAAATCAGACGGAAATACTCCGGTTTCGAACATGACATTTGCTAGATGCTGAATTGCTTCTGCAACAAACTCTTTTATGTTTTTTATAACTTTAACTGGAATATTATCCAACCCCGAACTACCTTTATTTTTTAAATTATTTATAATACAAAGTATTTCATCTTTTTCAACAAATGTGCAAAAAAAACTACTCGAAATGTATTTACTTGGCAAGGTACGGTTTGTTGAACTTTGACTCCCAGTTTTTTATTGAGTGTATTTCTTGTGACAGTGGAATAATAATCGAGAAATATATTTGCTATTTCTGTAGATTCAGTAACCCTTGTTTCATTTTTAAGAAGCTCGATTTTATTATTTTCTTTTATCCTGCCTAAATTTGTGTTTACTAGATTCCAAAGCACTTTTTGTTAGTTATCGCTTTTTACAATTATGTTGTTATTGTGTCTTTTTTCGCCCAATTTACTAATAAGGTATATTCATTTTTCGCCTTTTTGTATAGGTCTGCGATGCTGTAATCCATATTATCATCAATTTCAGAAATATTGTACTTTAGCCAGTGCAGATTTTTTAGCTCGTTTTTTTTGTTGATTACTTCAGATGGAAATCTAATTTTTTTGTTTTTGTTAGTTCTCGAATAGTTCGAGTTTGTTTCTTTCTATAGCCCAAAGTATTGTGTCAACTATATCTTTGTATATATTATCTACGTCTTTCATAGCGTAAAGGTTTTTAAAAGAAAATTTTGAGTGTTTGTTTTAACATGTCTAAATTGAATTCAGAGTAACTTCTGTAATGTTTTATACTATTAATATTTTCATCACTACTATTACCAGAAATAACACCGAATGTGTGTATTATAGCTAAATGATCACCTAGATTTGGTTCAACCACAACTGTTTCACTTGGATTGATGTTTTTTACATTAGTGCCTAGATAGTCTATTTTTGTACGGCTTATTTTATTATTTTTGTCTATAAATACTCTTGTTGGTTCAATAGAGAGTTCTTTAATATTAAAACTATTATATAAGTCTAGTAGTAATTGCTTGTCTATATAATTATCAAATAAATTTATGTTAAAGTCGCCACAAATGTAAAAGTTGTTTATTAAGTTTGTACAGAACAGAGATCTGATGCTCTGTATAAAAATTAGTTTATATCCCCATTTGGGGGCCTATAGATAATACAGTATTTACTATTGTTCTTCTCAACAGTGACAGCACAACACTCAAACACTAATTCTTTCGCATACTCTGCACAATCAACAGTTATTAATTTATCAAAACTATAATTTTTCACATATATAACCACCATGTGTGCGGTTCCGTCTTGTGAAGTTCGCCACTATTTTGTAATTGTCTATGGTCATATAACCTAGATTTATTTCATTGCACCAATGTTCTGTGATGCACATAATGTCAGGTGTGTATTCTTGTAGAAACGCTTCAAGCAGTTGTAATTTATTTGTTAGAAATTGTATATTTACATGACATATATTAATTTGACTAAGAACTTTATTACTGTTTATTATTGCGTTACTACTGCCTGCCTCGTTTTTGTCGAAAAAAAAGTAAATTTTTTGATAACTACCCTTCGGCCAATTTGATGCTTTATTGAGCTCGTCTAATAATGAAATATCAGCACTTTGTGCGTCTTTGTGTGCGTTCAGTGGTTGAACATTAAAAGTTTGACCATGAATTTTCTTTCCAAGTACGACTTGATTAGTTTTTCACTCGTCCCAGGCTTGACTTTACCCACATGGAGCCATGCTTTTTTTGCAGCTGCTGCAAATGTCTCGTCAGGTGTATCGGACAAATAGTCTTCATTTTCGCATCAAACTGTAACCACCTTTTGTTTAGTGGTTGCTGTTTGCTGAATTCTTTCACTATGTGTTTGTAATGTTTGAACATTTTTCACAATATGTTTATTACCTTCTTGTGTCGGGAACTTTGTATTTCTGGCAACGCTGTGTCTTTGTTTACTTTGTATGCGGTGTATCTGACTAACCTCAATGTTTGCTTGGTTTTTAAGTAGGCTCACTCACATTTTCACACAGGGAAAATGTTTTTAGTACTTTTTCACTTATAATGCACTCGCGTGGAACTTTTTTATTAATTATTATACGAATTAAATCAATTTTTCGGAGTTTATTCAATTACACCTCAACCTCATCTTGAGTTGCCATGAGCCAATGATATATAAAAATAATTACCAGCATTTCTGATGGAACACCAACGTAGTGTAGTACAGGATTTAAGTGAATGTATGAATTTTTGTGCAATTGATACACATCTTTATGAAAATTAATCAAACAATCGTGACATCCTTCTACAACCTGTAATAGACCATCTTTTGGACAAAATCAATAGAAAGGAGGTGCTTGATACAAAAGTAGGCAGAGATCGGCGAAATTGATTGATCCTTTCCTCTTGTAAATAATAGTGTTTTTCTGATAAAAATAAATCAAAATTTATTGGGATGTTGAATTGTTAGAAGGGGATGTCACGTGCTTCAAATAATGTTGATTTTAAGCCATTAGTATAAAAATTGACGGAGTTATGGTAAAAAAGCTGTTAATGTTTTTTTTAATGCTGTAAAAAAACTGACATATTTACTGCCAGCTTTTAAATTAAAGACTATCCTTCCACGATTTACTTTATTTAGATGCTTATAAAATATCCTGAAAGTTTCAGCGATTTAGGATGAATATTTTTGGAAATTTTGAACTTTAAAAACGAAAACAAAAAGTTTATTTTAAAAAATTATAGTTTTCTTGAAACTAACAAAAAAATAAAAGAAATACCAAAAAAATTAGCATTTTTGCTGTAGAATATTTTGCTTTTTTTATTTCCATAGCACAAAAATTAACCGAGATAGAAGGTAGCAGTCGAGAGTGGAGACAATGTTTTTTCAAGAACTTTATATAAAAAATCTCAAAAACAACTCATTAAAAAAATTTGAAATTCATAGAAGTGGCTAGCTGTTATAATTCCCTGTAAAATAGATTTTAAGTTGTTAGGATAGCTTTAAAATTAAGAAAGTTATCGCTGTAAGACTGACTTCATTTACACGATTTAGTATATTCATTTGTCATTAAGGGTGGTTCTTAAGGGGTGAAATATCGTAACAAATTGTTTATTGTACAATAATTACACAGAAGATTTTTATGTTTCATATATACGTCTAAAAAATATTTGAAAATGTTAAAAAAGAAGGTCCGTTAAGCTAGCGGGGACACTATAGCGGAATCCAAAATAACCCATACCATAATTTTTTACTAATTTTTTACCGCCATAAAAATTTTTTACTCCGAAACCCACCCCCGTTATAGCTTCCCCGTTAGCTTAACGTTTAAGCTAGCGGAATATTTTATAACTTCAAGAGAAAAACAGCTATCGACTTAATTCCACCGCCATAATTTTTTACTCAAGCACTAGAAGAAGGTTTATAGTGGTTATCGCAAAACTGGAATCAAAAATAAAGTATATCATAATTTTTTACTACTTTTTGACTAATTTTTTACTGCCATTAAAATTTTTTACTTCTAAACCTACCCCGATTCCACCTACCCTACTACATTAACGTCAAGAGGAAAACAGCTATGGACCTAATTCCACCGCCATAATTTTTTACTCGTCAAGTACTAGAAGAAGGTTTATAGTGGTTATCGCAAAAACCACCCCCTACCCCTCATCACCATTTGAAATTTAGTTTCGTTTATCTAGTAGGTACTTTATACCGGAATTTTCCAAAATTCAACTTAATTGGAATTAGTGAAAAATTTGTCATCGATTTTTATTTTAATTTTTTGTTTTGAGTTAAATCACAAATATGTAATGTTTTAGTTGTTGACTTTGGTATATTTAATAAAACAGTACTTTTATTTGTTTATCTTTTTAGAAAATTTTAAGAAAACATTATTACGGCATTTTGTTTCAAAGCCAACTAAATAAAACACTATTTTTTTAAATTTACATTTTCGAAAGAAGTCATTATTTAAGTTAAATAATGACATTGGTATTCTGCAGCTATAAAATAAAATTTAATATTTTTTTATGCTATTGTAACAATAAATGAAATCTAAAATTAAATTAATATTCTTACTTTATTGAACAGCAAAATAATATGAATTTAATTAGGACTCTCAGTTGAGTTTAATTAATGCAAAGTTTTGGTGTATTATTGTGTAAAAAAGTGCATTATGTGTTTTATATCAATATTACAACGTGTTCTCTCCTGATTGATATTTATTGATCAAAAATTGATGGAACACTCTATTTGTCCCTAATAAGAAAGAGAAGAAAAACCGTAGGATCATAAGAAGTGCATCTACGCTTGGTTGATCTGCAGACCACATAAAAATCCTTTATATTTATAAATCCCTACGTCCCAAGGTTTACATTACAGACAAAACACATCTTAAATTTAATGGCTACTACCAATTTTTGTTTTGAGATTGGTCTAGTCCAAACCATTGGTATGTTTTAATCTGCAAATTATCTAGGATTCGAAATATTCTTTACCTTCTTGAGAAATTGCTTAAGATCTAGATTTCACTACATAAAAATTATTTTCTAACCAGAAACGAGTTTGTTAGATTACTATGTGGTTAACAAAAATATTACAGGTCTTGTTCGGTTTCAGACAAACGTGATTATCTAACATATTGATTTTATTGGAACGCATAACAGGTGGTGTCAAAATGCGCTTAGATTAAAATATTTACTTTTTCAATGGTTAAAACCTGAACTAAAAAATACAAGGTAACAAGTCGAAGAATTTTTAAAGAAAAAACAACCCAACAAAACACTTTGATCGAAATATTAGATGAAAGATGACCAAAAAAATAAACTAATTAATGTTCTAATGGAATTTAGATTAATGATTGGTTTGTTTTGAAAAAATTACAAGTATTAAATTAATACATAAATAAAAGTGTGCCTAAAGATTTAGATCTGAAATAATTCTGGCGGGCAGAAAAATTGAAGTTCATTACGGGGAATAAAACTAATCGGATATATTTTTGTTACAATTTTTCTTACAATTTTGTACTTTCGTACGTCAAGCCCCCCAAACGAGATCAAGCCCCCCCTCTAAATGACAATCCTGGATCCGCCCCTGATAATTATATCCCAAAAAAGTATGAAGAGATTTTATTGTTCCTATAACGAAATATTTGTTCCATATTGTGATATAAAATTTCCGCATAAAGAAAATATTATTTAATAATCTTTAAGTGACCTTAACGGTATTAAACTTACGATTTTTTTCTATGTCAATAGTCTCTCAAAAATAGTATTAGAGAAGTATAGTGAGGTGACCATAGAATAATTTAAGATATAGTATAAGTAGGTATTGAGTAGGATAGATAAACAGATGCTGAGGTATAAAATTAACACATGGACACAGCTAATGAAGAACATTAATATAAAGAATATATAGACTATGGAAAAAGTAATAATAAATTACATACATGATTAAAGTAACTCAACCGGCTTAATCACAACAAACCAGGAAATTGTTAAGATATAAAATTCTACAGAACGTCAAAGAGCCGCGAGACTAGACTAGAATTCTCGGAGAACTCCATCAAAGTAAGCCGGCGACCTCGATGCCCCAGACGAACAATGTTTCGGATGAATGCCCCTTCGACAAATTATGGGATGAATTCCCGTCACAATAGTAATTCCAAAAAATTAATAGCATTTCTGGATTTTAATTTATTTTATTTGATATCTTCTTTGAGCAAGACAGATGTTTAAAAGGATATGTACGTTAGTAAAACCCCCAATTTACTGCAGGCTAAAATTATTATAACGCTTCAATTAGGTTTGTAGTTAAAGATCTTCAAATTTGAGATGTTGAACAGGAAATTTTGTAGAGGCTTCATAGAAAATTGAACAGTGTGATATATAGTAAAAGTAAAAGTTTTATTTTGCGAAATATATTATTTATGTGACTTTTATTAATGTATGAACAGTTATAGCGGTAGAATTGGATCGATAGCTGTTTTTTCACTAAAGTTATAAAATAATATGCCAAGTTTGAAAATTTACTAAGGAAAAATAATGTTGATGTGAACGTAGTTAAATATTGTGAAGTTTTGTTAAAAATGTTATTTTTCTGAATTGAAAAAAAATGAACGTTTAAAGTACCCCCTAGCACAACAAAACGAGACTTTAACGGTTGTGAGGGGTAGAGGGTGGTTTTAGCGAAAACCACTAAAACCTTCTCCAGTAAAAATTATGGCGGTGGAATTAGGTCGATAGCTGCTTTCTGCTTACAGTTATAAAAAATTCCGCTAGCTTAAACGTTAAGGTAGTTGGGTAGGTGGTATAGGGTAGGTTTAGAGTTAAAATATTTTTATGGCGGTAAAAAATTAGTTTAAAAGTTGTAAAAAATTATGATATGCTTTATTTTTGATTCCATTATAAAGTACCCGTTATATTAACGAAACTAATTTCTAAGGGTTGTGAGGAGTAGAGGGTGGATTTTGCGATAACCACTATAAACCTTTTTCTAGTACTTGACGAGTAAAAAATTCTGGCGGTGGAATTAGGTCGTTAGCTGTTTTCCTCTTGAAGTTATAAAATATTCCGCTGGCTTAAACGTTAAGGTGGTGTAGGAGTAGGTTTAAAAGTAAAACATTTTTATGGCGATAAAAAATTAGTCAAAAAGTAGTAAAAAATTATGATATACTTTATTTTTGATTCCGGTATAAAGTACCTACTAGATTAACGAAACTAAATTTTAAGGGTGGTGAGGGGTAGGCGATGGTTTTTGCGATAACCACTATAAACCTTCTTCTTGTACTTGACGAGTAAAAAATTATGGCGGTGGAATTAAGTCGATAGCTGTTTTTCTCTTGAAGTTATAAAATATTCCGCTGGAGTAAACATTAAGGTAGTAGGGTAAGTAGAATAGGGATAGGTTTAGAAGTAAATAATTTTTATGGCGGTAAAAAATTAGTCCAAAAGTAGTAAAAAATTTGATATACTTAATTTTTGATGCCGTTATAAAGTACCTACTAGATTAACGAAACTAAATTTCAAGGGTGGTGAGCGTAGGGGGTGGTTTTTGCGATAATCACTATAAACTTTCTTCTAGTATTGGACGAGTAAAAAATTATGGCGGTGGAATTAAGTCGATAGCTGTTTTCCTCTTGAAGTTATAAAATATTCCGCTGGCTTAAACGTTAAGGTGGTCTAGGGGTAGGTTTAGAAGTAAAAAAATTTGATGGCGGTGAAAAATTTGTCAAAAAGTTTAAAAAAATTATGATATACTTTATTTTTGATTCCGGTATAAAGTACCTACTAGATAAACGAAACTAAATTCCAAAGAATGGTGTTATGTAATGTCTTCGATGCACATTACATATAGAGAATAATATTCAAAAAAATGTATGAAATAGATGTTGCGGTTTTAGTTCAATGCTGGTTCAATGCAAGTATATAATTGACGAAGGACCTTTAGCGGAACAATCAATAAACACGTGCAGTCACATAAACGAATCACCAAATAAAAGTTATCACTAACCTTTAAGTCGAAGCTCTGGTCTTTTCTTGGTGGTTCTTTCTTCTGAGGCTAGCCCCGTGAACAGGAACAGTTTCTTAGAGCTTCGTCTGGACAACACGTTACACAAAAAATAGCGACGTAATGTTTATTGATTGAGCATACAAAAAATGCGGGTTTAACAACAAATGATGCGCTTTTGTAAACACAAAAGAAACAAAATGAAAGCGGTTTAGCGGTCGTTACGAACGGAGCTAAAGAACTCGCGGACTCATAACACTAACAAGAAAAAGCGGCGTCTCTACAGACGGAATCAAAAAATGTCCGAACAGTTCGGAGCGCAAACACGAAACTCCCAAGCGTCCAAACAGCTCGGGATCCAAAACACGAATCACGAATACTGTCTATATTTTACACGCAAAAACACACTTTTACGATTAGCATTAGCGTGACGGAATGTTTTAGAAAAGGTGCAGAAGTTTAAAAATCAATGAAGTAATTCAATCAGATTGAACACAATACACTAAACAAATGCGGGAACGCACCATTCCGCCAGCCTTGAATTACTTATTTCAAGACTAAGGGTCCACTGGCAGTGGACAAAGCTTTACAAGAGGTCGCTTCAAAGTACCACTTGCAGTTCTAACTGTAGCAACGCGTACAACACCATCACCTCCAGGATGTACGTCAATAATGCGCCTTAATGGCCAATTCAAAGGAGGTGAAGTGTCTTGCTTCAAAATAACAAGAGTACCTGGCTTAACAACCTCCGAGGGATCAGTCCATTTACTCAGTTGATGAAGAGTATGTAAATATTCTTGCGACCAACGTTTCCAGAATGCCTGAAGCAAACGACTCAGTAACTGCCATCTGTTGAGACGATTAGATGGGACAGATAAGAAACCAGATTCAGGAGGTGCTGTTAAAGGTTCCATGGTAAGAAACATTCCAGGACTCAAGGCGGTAAGATCCGATGGATCGTTGCTACAAGGGGTTATAGGTCGCGAGTTTAAAACTGCTTCGACCTGTGCAAATACAGTAGAAAGTTCTTCGTAGGTTAGGATTTGATCTCTAACGACACGTCTTAAGTGAGCTTTAACACTACGAATTACTTTCTTTGCGGATAGAATCCAAAATCGTTGCTGCAAAAGAAATTGAACGGTTTGGATTCCTGCGTGAAGATTGGTGGCTTGGTAGCAGTACGGGAAATTTAGTGTCAAACGGCAATGGAGCATTAGCCAATCTACTACCAACTCTAAGAGTTCCCTGTTCATCAAGAAACGGCGAAAGTTTACGAAGCGATTTGGGCAAAAGTTTTCGTTCTCGAAGAAGGGAAATCTCTTTAGAAAAATGTTGATCTTGAACATAGCGAACAATGCGAAGCTGAGCCTGATATAACTCAGCAGCCAAAAATGATCCAGAGCCCCTACGGTCTGGATTGCGGGCGTTATCAACAAAGCGACAAATATGAGCTATAATGCGATTAATGCGATTAATAGAAGAATGTTCTTCTAACAGAGTACCAAATAAATTTGGTGAAGCGGTGACTTGAAGCGCCACTATACGGGCTTCAGTCATAACTAGCGGTGACATGCTTGAGTCTGAGCAAGCATGTGGCAAACAAGCGGTAATCAACAATTGTGGGCCTTTCCACCAAAGTGTATTGCCTAACAACTCTGATGGCAAAGTGCCGCGGCAACCCAAGTCAGCGGGGTTATCACAAGATTGGATGTAAAACCAATGCGAAGAAGGAAATTTTTCCTGAATGTAAGCAACTCGATTACTGACAAATGTCCAACGGTGCGGGGAAGAACTAAGCCAAGAAAGGACTACCGTGGAATCTGACCAGCAACGAATCACCTTGAACAACAAACGACTATTGAATTGCTCATAAACATAATGAGCCAACTTAGCGGTAAGAACTGAAGCACACAGTTCCAATCTGGGAAGTGACAAAGTTTTCAAAGGGGCAAGTTTCGATTTAGACAACAAAAAAAAACTTTGACGAAATCCAGATGCGGTTTCGAACACAAAATAAACAACAGCATAACCTTTCTCAGAAGCATCACCAAATGCGTGAAGTTCACAACTAGAAAAGTTTTCTATAGCAAGCAGGCGAGGCAAAACTAAATTCTGCAAGGTCAACAAAATAGCGATAATGTCTTGCTGCAATTTGGGACCGATAAATAAACAATCATTCAAAGATAACCGATGAGGTATCTTAGCGGATGCATTAAACACCACACGAAGTTTGGTTGTGCTACTATCAGGTTTCAAAACACAATGATGCGGTATGTAGTAACAATCAGAAGAAGTAGATGGATCGGGAACCAACTCCATATGATCCAGCTCCAAATACTCTTTGAGAAAATCACAGTATTATTTGTAGAGATCTGGTTGCTGTAGAAGATGTCTTTCTAAGAAGTAGAAACGTTGTACGGCGGGATTATACATTTCATCAAAAGCAGGAAGTGTATTTCGAAAAGGGCGAGGCACAACGAATCTACCTGAATCCAATCTCCTGCATCCCTCGGAAAATATTTTTTCGCAGATAAGATCATCAGGTGACTGAACCAGTGCGGTAGGAACATCTTCAATTATCCAGAACCTTTGGAGTGAATCATCTAATGATACTACATCGTCAATTTGACAAAAAAGCGAAGTTGGGTTTATGACTGACTGAGAGTGAGAGTTAAGAGAACTCGAAGACACTTTACCCATAAGGATGTAACCAAACACAGTGTTAATAGCATCAGGAACACCTTCCTTTCCCAGAAGGCGTCCATCCAACAAAATTTGAGAAAATATATCGGCACCTAACAAAAGGTCAATAGCGCTTGGGCTATTGAAACCAGGATCAGCAAGTTTCAAATTGGTTAGATATGCCATATTAGCCATGTTAATGGGCGCAACAGGCATATCATTGCAAATGCGGGGTAAAACAATAGTATCAACAACAAAATTGCACTCACGCTTTACCATAGAGCGAAGAGAAAGGGTAAGAGAGCCCTCAGCAGAGGGACTCTGCATAGAACCTAGCCCGTTGACTTGAATCGAAGCGGGCATAGGTCGGAAGCCAAGGCGTTCCACAGCCTTGCTCGCAATGAATGATGTCATGCTACCAGAATCTAGCAGACATCGCAAAGTTTGATAAGAACCGTGCTTATCTAATACCTCAACTAAAGCGGTAGATAACAACACATTTGAATTGTATGACAAAAGTGAACTATGACAAGAAGTCTGCGGTAGAGAAGTTTCGGGACTTTCAACAGTATCAATGGCACTGGATCCACCAGATGTGGAAGCCAGGTTTGCGGGGGGAGCTTTAGATTCAGACCGAATACCTGAATCAGCACGATTTACAAAATGAAGAAATGTGTGATGGCGTTGTTTGCAGTTGCGGCAAGTGGATAAAGATTTACAGCGATTCAACCGATGCGAATCGCCTAAGCAATTAAAACAAAGTCTAAAATCTTTAACAAACTTAAACCGCGCGGATACTGATTTGTTCAAGAATTCAGAACATTTGTAAATCGCATGATCGGATTTACAAACTAAACAATTTCTATTCTTAGTGACAAACAAAGATGTAGTGAACTGGGAAGAATGTTGCTTTGAATTCAATGGTAACTTTTTGTCAACACTTCGCTTTGCCTTGCGGGATAATTCAACATGTTCAAAGGCATCGCAATGCTTCGACAAAAAATCAACAACTTCCGAGAGGATCGGAAAGTCATCTTGAGCGGTCACAGTACCATGGTAAAGTTCAAATTTAGCGGCTAAATTCTTTGGAACTCGTTTCAACATCATCTGAACGATACAAAAATCACACTGATTTACTGGTAAACCCAAATTCTTCAGTGCTTCCAAATTATCACTGAAGTCATCCAATAACTTCCGAACCTCTGAAGGGCTATCTGAAGTTAGTTGGGGAAATTGTTCTAAAGCTGACCAATGAGACTCCGCGATTAAACGAGTTCGCTTGAATTTTTTCAAAAGTGTTTCATAAGCACTCACGTAATTGTTTTGTGTTAGTTTAAAATTCTTAATAGCCTCAAAAGCAGGCCCTTTTAAAGCTAACTGCAAATATTTGAACTTCTGCATAGCACTGAGTTGTTCATTATTGTGAATTAATGAATCAAACAAATCAATAAAAGTACCAAATTCCAATATGTCTCCACTAAATGAAGGCAAATCAATTCGCGGCAAAGCAAAACTTTCCTGTTCCCGAGCTATATTTTGTGGCGTAGAATTCTGAACAGATTTCAGTTTAGCAAAAATAGACCTAATTGAATAAAACAATTTTTCAAATTTATTGCGAATGTCATCCTCAAAGTCAAAATCAAGGTTTGCATCTGAAATTAATCCAACAATGGAATTGTGCTGTTTAAAAAATTCTAAATGAATTGAATCAACCATATCAATCATGCTAAAAAACAATTCAACGTCGTCACCTCTTAAGGCTTTCTCGGCAGCAAAATAAATATCTTCTAATCTTTTAAACTCCGATTGTCGATGATTTTTAAATTTACGTAAATTTTCAGCGGTTTTTGACATCTTAACAATAAATTAAAATCACTGTAACGCCACTGAACAAATCTAACACGATAGAACGAAAACAAAATACTATTCCAAAATGTACAATTTTTTACTGTTGAAGTCGTAAATATCTGACCAAATGTCAAATAAATTCAGCGTATAAATTTTGCAAATAACCAAAACAATCGAAACGATCTCTTGTAAGTTTTTAAGGCGGCAAAAAAATTGCGTTTTATTTCCAACGGAATGAGTGAATATCCCGAACTTGCTTTCTCTTCTAACAAATAAAGAAACGAAAATTCAATGCGGTTTCCAACAATAATTGCAAGGAAAAATCAATGTTTTGATCATTAAACTTTGCACGAAATTTACTCAAAAGTAACCCGGCCCGGAGTTGGACAAAATTATGTAATTTATTCGATAATCTTTGCACTAAATTAACTCAAATTGCATCCGGCTCGTACTTGGACCAAATGTTATGTAATGTGTTCCATAATCTTTGCACGAAATTAATTCAAATTGCATCCGGCTCGAAGTTGGACCAAATGTTATGGAATGTGTTCCATAATCTTTGCACGAAATTAATTCAAATTGCATCCGGCTCGAAATTGGACCAAATGATATGTAATGTCTTCGATGCACATTACATATAGAGAATAATATTCAAAAAAATGTATGAAATAGATGTTGCGGTTTTAGTTCAATGCTGGTTCAATGCAAGTATATAATTGACGAAGGACCTTTAGCGGAACAATCAATAAACACGTGCAGTCACATAAACGAATCACCAAATAAAAGTTATCACTAACCTTTAAGTCGAAGCTCTGGTCTTTTCTTGGTGGTTCTTTCTTCTGAGGCTAGCCCCGTGAACAGGAACAGTTTCTTAGAGCTTCGTCTGGACAACACGTTACACAAAAAATAGCGACGTAATGTTTATTGATTGAGCATACAAAAAATGCGGGTTTAACAACAAATGATGCGCTTTTGTAAACACAAAAGAAACAAAATGAAAGCGGTTTAGCGGTCGTTACGAACGGAGCTAAAGAACTCGCGGACTCATAACACTAACAAGAAAAAGCGGCGTCTCTACAGACGGAATCAAAAAATGTCCGAACAGTTCGGAGCGCAAACACGAAACTCCCAAGCGTCCAAACAGCTCGGGATCCAAAACACGAATCACGAATACTGTCTATATTTTACACGCAAAAACACACTTTTACGATTAGCATTAGCGTGACGGAATGTTTTAGAAAAGGTGCAGAAGTTTAAAAATCAATGAAGTAATTCAATCAGATTGAACACAATACACTAAACAAATGCGGGAACGCACCAGGTGGTGAGGGGTAGGGGGTGGTTTTTGTGATAACCACTATAAACCTTCTTCTAGTACTTGACGAGTAAAAAATTATGGCGGTGGAATTAGGTCGATAGCTGTTTTCCTCTTGAAGTTATAAAATATTCCGCTGGCGTAAACGTTAATGTAGTAGGGTAGGTGGAATAGGGGTCGGTTTAGAAGTAAAACATTTTAATGGCGGTAAAAAATTAGTCAAAAAATAGTAAAAAAATATGATATAATTTATTTTTGATTCCGTTATAAAGTACCTACTATATTAACGAAACTAAATTTCAAGGGTGGTGAGGGGTAGGGGGTGGTTTTTGCGATAACCACTTTAAACCTTCTTCTAGTACTTGACGAGTAAAAAATTATGGCGGTGGAATTAAGTCGATAGCTGTTTTCCTCTTGAAGCTATAAAATATTCCGCTAGCTTAAACGTTAAGCTAGCGGGGAAGCTATAACGGGGGTGGGTTCCGGAGTAAAAAATTTTTATGGCGGTACAAAATTAGTAAAAAATTAGTAAAAAGTTATGGTATGGGTTATTTTGGATTCCGCTATAGTGTCCCCGCTAGCTTAACGGACCTTATTATTTATATTTTTTAGCTTAGGATGTCGTTTTCACCCCTTAAGCTAAAAGAATGACAACTCGAAGATAGTATTAAATATCTCTGACAGGAGAAGTAACCTGAAAATTTTATCGTGACATTCTAAATTAGGAGTTACGGGAGGACAGCAATTACCCGGAACGGTTCCAGAATCGGAACCTCTGTGTGCTAGTGTCCACGAGAAATCTAGATATCGGTCTTATGTCTCGCGTCTATAAATGTCTAAGATTAGGTGAAATCTGTCGACCGTATTACTTTGCCTGGTACAATTGACGATTACCAATTCTTATTCCATATGTAAATCAACAAAAGTTATCTGTAGTATATTTTACACTGTTGTCTCCCAAAAAAATCAAAGCTATTACTTACGTCAAGATCGTATCGCCATCAAAGACGGACCAAAACTATCCATACTATTCCCAAAATATAGGAACATTCATCGGTTGCGTACCATAACCATAATTGCTAAATGTTGTTTTCATCAAGAAACCAACCATTACGTGGTAAAATATCCCCCATATTATTGACAATGAGAACATAAATATAGGGCAAAATCACTCCATCCAACAAATAGCCAAAGAGTAAAAACATCATAATTGTTTAAATTGTTAAATTAGTCCAATGCATAATTAGCAAAATATGACCTAACAAAAAATATACAGCCTAACGGAGAGTTACTCTCTTCAAAAATATATGCCCCGGAAAAATAAAGGCCCAGTAATTGGACCCGTCAGGCTTCTGCAGAAAAGTAATAGATCTTCCCTACAATATAGCTCTTCCGAGAAACCCTATAATACGTCACTGTTTCATGTCAATTTTACTTCAGAACGCCGTTATATTCACCGTCTAACAAACTGTTATAAGCAAATCTCAAAAATTCTAGCTCATCGATACATATTGAAACTTTTAAACGGTGCCAGGGAATAAACGACCTTTACAGATATCTTTTACGACTGATATTCTGAACAAGTCGGCTTCCGAAACTCTAACGCTAAAGTACTCACGTGCTGAAACTTCAAATTCTCAACAAGTGGCCCGCCGTACTTCACTTCAAAAAGGAAACTAGAAGAACCCTTCGCTCGATAAGAATATTATCCCCTCTTATTATAGAACTTAGCCCAGAATAATGCATTTGTATACTTTCGACGTATTTATGACAAAGCTCAATGTGTCCATTAACCGATATTCCATGTTAGTACTGTCGGTACTCTTTATTTCAAATTTTGAATGAAAACAAATCGGTTTTAAAATAAGTATTCACTTCCACAACAAGTACATAGTAGGAAATATTGCACTCTATATAAAGTTTTAGTTCGACTTTTCGAGCAACAAACAGGTAGAAATTAGCATTAGTTCTATCAGAGAACAAAAATAATGTAAAGACAACAGAAAACAATATATCCATTTGTCAATACATCTTATTTTATAAAGTAAATAACAAAGGTTAGTACCGAATATCTTATTGATATGATCGGCTTCAATTTTGCACACGTCACAGTGTGCTGAGAAAATGATCCCTCACAGAGCAGAACTATTTATACCAGAATCACAGAATCAACTGTCTGTTGAATTGAAAGGAAGACAGATTTTCAAGAAACTGTCTTACCTAACATGACACATTCATTATCTTAAAAAGAATTAATAATTTAGATCGCGTCCTTAATTTCTTCAAACATCAGCCCAAACTTTAGTAACAAGATACAACCTTAATCTCAAGAATAAGTGTTCATTGTTTGAAGATGTATGCCTCTAAACTGATGAGCACGCATACTTGTTTTTTTTTATTTTCAATGTTCTTTAATAAATGTTCGGTCCTGTCTTCTAGTAGTTCTTCATCATTTTGATCACGGACTGGGTTGAGGTTCAATTAGTAACTTTATTGTAAAGTGTAAAGAATTTTTCCAATCCAACAATTACTTTAATTGCTATGAAAATAACTTTTCCTGTTCAGTGATTATGTGGTTAACAGTTTTCCATGAAATTTTGTTCTGGGATATTACCGCCTTGGCTTGTACAAGTATTTCTGTAACTGTGCTTAATTATCTAATATTAAATTGCAAACACAATTATAGCGTGACTAACTCTATTTATATGGTTAATTAAGTGTTTATAACGCTTTGAACAACACGCCGTTTTGGAACTGTTTTATTTGTATATTTAATTGGTATTGTGAATGTATACTTAATTAGAAACTGTGGTTGACTATTAAAATCCTAAATGAGAGTAAACTATTTTTTTATTTTGTAATAACTCATTAATAAAATATGCTCGTAATTCACTTATTATTATCAAATAACGAAATTATGACAAAACTTTGCAGCAAAATAATTTTAGTAATTCATATTATATATCATGATTTATGTATAATAACTTGGTCATGTTGCACTCGCATACATAAAGACTTCGTACTTTTCAGATTTGCTAATCCAAGTAAATCATTACATATATTTTAAATTTTTTAATTTGCAGAAAAATTTGTAATATTAAAAATTATTGGCTAAGCGGTTGTCATAATCGGTAGAGAATAATTATATCTTAATACATTTTAAACTGAGTTTTATAATATTTATAATAAAAAATATACACTTTCTCCATACGAGCCTTTTTTTAAATATTCTCTAATTTGACCCCCAAAATTAAGAATCTTTGATTGAGGCAATATATCATCTTTTGTGTCTTGTGCATAGTGGTTTTGGAGACTGGGGTGAAAGATTAATTTTGTTTTTTTTTTGCTTAATTTTTTGTGCAAATCTTATGTGGAGCTCTATACTCCCAGTTTTGTCACAATATTAGGCTCAGTAGTTTTAGAGATAAAGAGGTGAATTCAAACAGTAGTTTCAATAACCAGCCAATTTATTTGTTATATTACTTGATGCCCAAGAAAAAATGTAATCTTTTTTTTCATTTAATTTTATAATTTTTTCCACAAGATAAATATTAGGATTTATTTTTCATGTACAGATCGAATGAAGGCCTGTATTCCTAGTTTCTGTAGAAACTATAGGTTGAGTAGTATCGGAGAGAAAAGGGTAACTACTCTAACGATGATCAACCAGGGGTAGCCAGCGCCACAGCCTCACCGTTGAAGGAAATTAATAATGTGAATAATGTGGCGAATGCTGACTAACTCTCCACCAGCACCCAGGACAATATAAATCAGGAAATTTTACAAAAATAGTAGTAGCCAAGTCGCCAAGGGCACTACCAATGTCCGATTAATCATCATCATTACAGCTGTCCATCCAGCTATGAACAGTGACAGACGAGTTCAGGTCTATACAGGGTGAGGTAGATGAAAAGATACAATTAGGGGTAACAGAATCCACCATAGGTTCCTGGTATCAGAGCTTAATTAGCCGATATAGATTGATGTTCCATCCAAAAATGACGTTCTTAAGTATTTTACAACAAATTTGTATTAGCACGACCAGTATTTTACAACAAATTTGTATTAGTCAACTCCAACATGACGGGCTGTAATTAAAACCGGATGAGACATATAGTAGAGAATATGTTAAACAACAATATCCGCATTCACTGGTGAAGAAATAGCTTGTTTTAACACCAAATAATTACTGGCCAACGTCAACCTAAAAGGATACCTAGCAATTGGTTCAAAAAGACGTCGATTAGGAAAATATAAAATCCATGTTGTTGAATGGAGTCAATGCTCCAATTCATGTTTAAATCTTGCAGACGTTTCGCCAAGGTCTCACTTGGCTTTCTCAATGCGTTGGCACGTTGGACCGAGCTGATCTACCTGAGCTTTTTATTTTATATGTCTCTGTCGGAGGTCGTATCGCGCTGATTTGTCGGTGTTGACTACGCCCCCTTCGCTGCAGGATCGAGTAGGTCGTTGTTGACGGGTTTGTATTTTGCCCAGCTAATTCTGTTTTATTTCATTGTTGAATAATTGTTTTCCGTGTAGAGGTGCAGGGTGTCGTCTCTTTTGTTTAGTTGTCCACTTTTCTCGATATCAATAGCTTCTCGTATTAGTCTGGTTTTGTAATGGGTTGTTTGTGCTATCTGTTTACAACTAACGAATTTTATTTTATTGCCTAATTGTTGTTGGTGTTGGAATAGGGCTGATGTCGTTTGTTTATTTTTGAGAGCTAATTTAAGTTCATTTAAACGAGCTGAAATTCTCCTGTTCGTCTGTCTGACGTATACTTTGTCGCACGTTCCGCAAGTTATACTATATACTCCCCGTTTTTTTTAGATTAACTTTCGTTTTGGAATTTCTTAAACTCGTTCATATGGTCTGGTGCGGTTTGCATGCCTTCGCTATGTCATGTCTTCGAAGAATTCGGCCAATTCTGTCCGTTGTCCCTTTTATGTAGGAATAGACTACTTTTGGTAAAGTCGTCGTTTGCTTTTGGCTCATGGTGTTGTTGTGCTATTGCCTTTTTGTTTGTGTCGTTGGTGTATCCGTTTTGCGTAGAGCGTCAGTTATCTATCTTTCTTTGTGTGTTTTGTTATAGTCGTCTCTCAGTGGTATAGTTCTGAAAACTAGCTTGTTGGCAACTTCCTGTATTTGATAAGGGTGGTAATGGGATTTGTAGTTTAGGTATCTGTTTGTGTGTGTCGACGGTGTGGTCATTCTGGGGGTTTTTCCTTACGAGGAAAGGCAGCTTGTTGTTTCTTCAATGCTAACGTAAATTGGGGTGTATAGAATTTAGGTGCTCCAGGAACTTAAGCAGTTCTAGTTTGCCGAAGGACCATATGACAAATACGTCATCGACGTATCTTATCCATAATTTTGGCTTCAGGTTTGCTGTCTGTAGTGTTTTTCTCAAAATAGATCTTTAAGAGGTAAGCCACCGCTGGTGATAGTGGGTACCTATTGCTGCTCCGTCGATTTGTTTATATATGCGGTTGTCATACATAAAATAGGCACTTTTCAGGAAAAAACTTCAGAATAACATCTGCCCTCTTCAGGTCGGTTCGCATAATTTTCGTAGCCTTCTGCTTACACTTCTAGTTTTCAGTATTCGAGTAACTAGAAGCGTAAGCCGAAGGCTACTAGAATTATGCGAACCGACCTGAAGATGGCAGATGTAATTTTGCCAAAACGTCGTCATTTTACCATCGATCCCGGCAGGGATCAGTCATCAACTACTCGGATAAATTCCCCGAAACCACCTAAAACATTTAGTGCCCGCGAAAACTTAAAAACAAATATAGTGAATCTCTACGGAGAGAATACTTTTCATTTGTGTAAAACATTTGAGAAATTGCGCGCGAAAAGAAGCAAACTTTTGTGTGATCTAAATTTTTTACAACGATGCCGCGATGAAAGAGTTATTCCGAAAAACATGACGGTAAAGTTCTGGAAGAACAACAGAAAAACACAGAATTTCTTATGGAAAGCAAGTTGTGCCCTACTTAAGGAAGGCATACGTGATGTCAGAAGATATTTGGATGTTGTTAATACTAAACTCCTAGATATCCACTTACAGGTAAGCAATACACTCCACCCAATAATATGGGATAAATTCGATAAAATTAGCGAATTTAGGACCGAAACGAATGCAGAGTTGACAACAATGCAACAATAGGCAAAATTTAACAAATTGAAGCTCCAACAGAAGCCCAAAAACGAATTTTTCTCTGAAAATAACGGTCGCAGTCTAACCTCACGGCAATTGGAAACGAATAAAACCGTTTATAACTTATCTTCGGTCCTATTGAACTCTTCCTCGATTGGCGTGTTGGCTAAGGAATTCAATTACGCTATTGCTCCCTCTCACATACCAACAGAGAGCCATAATGTGTGGCGTGGAAACAGCAGTTTCAAAATTAGATGCGAACACCGCTGAAAAAATTAGACAAGATGTGTCACATGTTCTAAGAAAGTCTAAACCACCCAAAAGGAACCTATCTATAGAAGAAAATGAGGCCTTGAAACAACTTCGCCTCAACAAGGACATTGTCATTCTACCTGCTGATAAAGGAAATGCGACTGTAATTTTAGATACAGCGGATTATTCAAACAAAATTCAAACATTGCTACAAGATCCAGCATATAAATAAATTACTACTGACCCAACAACTTATCTGGAGAAAACAACCAAGGGCAAAATCCAAGCAAATAGGATCGACAAAAATCTCCAACTGCAACTCATTCCGCGTGAAAAGTCATCGAGATGTCCGAAATTCTATGGGTTGCCAAAAGTACATAAAGAAGTTGCACCTTTGAGGCCAATAGTGGGCTCAATTGGATCCCCAACACAACAGCTAGCAAAATACCTAGCCCAACAACTTCAACCGTTTGCAGAGGGGCAGACTCATATATGAAAAATTCGACAAATTTCATCGAAATACTTAGAAAAACGGTCTTACAACCAGAGTGTCTTCTTGTAAGTTTTGACGTAGTGTCTCTTTTCACCAACATCCCTATCGACGAAGCCTTGGATATCATAATAGAAAAATACAAACCACCTCAACACCTTGTAGACTTAACAAGGCACTGTCTGATGGACACCTATTTTATTTACGAGAACCAACGATACAAAACAAGTGGAAGGAGCTCCAATGGGATCGCCACTCTCACCAGTTATAGCGAACCTTTTTATGGCGAACTTTGAGGAGTTGGCACTAAGAACAACGATTCTTAAACCCAGTTTATGGTTGTTGTTGTTTTTTTAGACCACCTTAATGGCATCCATCACAAAATAAAATTTACCATGGAGGTTGAAGCCAACATTCAACTGCCATTCCTTGACGTGCTCATAAGTAGGAAGGATGATAGAACCCTTGGCCATACAGTATATAGGAAAGCAACTCACACCAACAGATACCTTCATGCTAATTCTCACCACCAGCCCAACTACAAGCCGTCGTCAAGACTTTAGTAACCAGATCACAAAGACTAGCTGACCAGGACAACATCAAACAGGAAATGGACAGTTAAAAACAGCTCGGAGACAAAACGGATTTACAGACCGAAATATACAAAGAGCCCGAAAGTCAAAACCGAGACAAACAGACGAGGAGCATGAGACACCAATAACCAAGGCTTATTTACCGTATGTCAAGGGGACCACGGACAGTATTGCAAGAATTCTACGGAGACACAATATCGATACTATTTTCAATACAGACAGAAAAATAAGCACGGTGTTGAGGACTCCGAAGACGAGGATCCCTTTAGAACAACAGGGAGTGTACGAGATTCCATGTGCAGACTGTCATAAAACCTATGTGGGGCAAACTAATAGAAGAATTCAAGCTAGATGTGATGAACACCAGAACACTGTAAGAAAGCAGAAAAAACAACATCCATTGCGGAACACGCTACCACGATGTCACACCGAATAGACTTTGAGAACACCAGAGTACTGGCAAATATAGAACACCCGAAATCAAGACTCGTTAAAGAGGCAATTGAAATAGCGAAGAGGCCTCACAGTCTAAACGCACGCAATGAAATTCAGAACTTATCGAATTGTTGGAAAATTCTATTAAACACCGTACCGGCCCGGACCGGTCCGATAACAACTCAACTGGAAATAAAACATCAGCAGGCGGGAGGCGTGCCCACTGAGCGCCCAGGGCCAAGCACACGCAGCCGTTCACGGTGCCAACCAATAGGCGCCGAGCCGCGACTATATAACAGCGCGAGCGCTTCTGAAAATCTTAGTATTCGAGTAACTGGAAGCGAAAGCAGAAGACTACGAAAATTATGCGAACCGACCTGAAGAGGGCAGATGTGACTCTGCCGAAACGTCGTCATGTTACCATCGATCCCGGAAGGGATCAGTTATCAACTACGCGGATGAATTCCCGGAAACCACCTAAAACATATATATTTTAAAAAATATCAGAAAACGGCAGATTTTAAAAAATAAGGCGTCCTCAAATCTTCACTAGTACGTTTTATTTCTGCTGGGCTATCATCAATGTTGTTTTGAAAAAAATGGTAAAAAATTAAAAGCATTCGGTGTAATTCTTGCTTGACGTTTCGCCAAAATCCTATCTGGCATTTTCAAAAGAGTAGGTAAAACAATACAAACGAATATATATATATATATATATATATATATATATATATATATATATATATAATTGTAATTTTAATTTAAAAATAACAAACGTTTCAATTGGCAATATAAGTCATCTAACAAACTGCTAACAAAAAAAATATGCACCTAATTCACTTATTATTATCAAATAACGAAATTATGACAAAAATTTCCATCAGAATAAATTTTGTAAATGCCTATTATATATCTTGATTTATAAATAATTTGTAAAGACTTCGTACTTTTCAGATATGCTAATATCTAAGTAAATCATAACATATATTTTATTTTTTTTAATTTGCACAAAAAATAATTGTAACGTTTTAATTTAAAAATAACAAACGATACAATTGGCAATCAAAATCACCTAACAAACTGCTAGCAAAAAAAGTTATGTTAATTGCTCTAGTTGAACCCGTATAAATTTTTTATTTTATGAAGCACTCTTATCTTGCTCTTCAGCTACTCAGCTGTCGTTACTAAAATTCTTGCCATGGAATTTCCGTTCTTTCCGACCGATTTTATAAAGGACTATTCCAGGTCGCTAGAAGGCGAATTTCAATCCTTAACCCCGTTTACTGTCATTTAATCCTTATTCAGTGGGTTTTATTTTCACTGGTTTTAAGTCCTCTTTGTAATGCGAGTGATGCATATTTCAATAGTAATTCTTTGAAGAAAAATTGTAAAGTGCAATGCTGAAAAGAATGAAAAGTCCCGCTTATAGTTACATATTCTGGAGAAATTCTTTAAAAATATAATGGCCATTTTGACAAGTAAATACCAAACTTATATAAGGAAACTTAATTACATATTATCTATTGTTGTTTTAACGATACCGTTGTGTGAAAACTAACATAAGATTGATTTGTCAAAATTGCTGTATCTATGCAGTTGCCTTTAAAATCTCTTTCCGGAAATACATATTTATGTTTTATAATTGTTACTAACAAATCAAGTGAAAGATCGTATATGTACATACAAACATATTACTGGGTTTGGTGTTTTTGGTGTTCATTCTTTGTAGTGTTTTTCTAGCTGTTTAGTGTATCGTACTTATACCGGGTGGGGCATTTATCTTGAGACAAGTTAATTTCTCGACTGCATTCCATTATTTTGTAAAAGTTTCAGACAAAAGTTGTTGCAGTTCAACTGGGCAATCAAACGACCCACATTTTCACTTCTAATATGAACATAAAATGAATTTTTTAAATAGAAATACCAAATACTTGCCGTGAATTTCAAAATAGAAATGAAAAATAAAAACTAACTAGTTCTTGGCAGTTTTTCTATTCGATCCATCTTATGACAAACTAGTCACAAATTAGTGTGTGTGTAATTAGAGTGTCTACTTGATATTTCATTATTGTCAACTAGGTCTGAGTTAAAGTTCTAGAGTTTCGGGTGGGCCACCAAATAGACAGGAAATGAAAATTGAAAAAAAGGAAAATTTATTGCTGTTGCCATTTTTTCTCTTTTACCCTACTTTGGCCAGGTTTTCGTTAGTTTTTCACTTGTCCTTATGAAACACTGGCCTGAAAATGTTTTGATAGAAAGTCGTAAAATGGGCCTCTTGATGACCCACTTGAACCCTGCACTTTTATGTGAAACTAAGATCAGTTATATCAAAATAATTAAATCAACTCGAGATATTACCTTGTCTCAAGACAAAACATTCGTAACCATTTATGGCTCATTTTTGACAAAAATATGGTTCGAGTCAAAACGGAAATAAAAAGTTTTGTTTTTCATGTTTCTTTCAATAATGAGTACCTTCATTAAAACAACACTTCCGGTGACAAAATGTCATTTCCTATCTGGCCCGAAAGCTTATCAGGTTTTATATCAGATTTTGCTTGGGAAGTAATTCATATTTGGATAATGTTTTTGACATTTTTTCTGTTACAGACATCAGTTGAAGAGAGAGCACATTTTTGTTAAAATATTCAGTAATTTCGAGGTGCTTAACAGCAACAGTGCATATCTCTGTTCTGAAGCTGTTTTATCTGGCAAATTTTCTGACTACACATTGATTATTTCTCTTTCCGTGGTTGGAGCTTAATTTAATCGTTGGGTCTTTGTGTCGTAAGGAGATATTTCTATTATAATTTTTTATCTTTTATCTCTCATTGTCTATTGTTAATTTCTTTTTTCCTCAGTTTAAGATAAGTTATTCCTTTGTGTTTCTTCATTAATTTTTCAATTTCTGTTTGATATAATTTTATATATCTCTTCGTATCATGATTTGATTCATTTGAAGAAGTTTATTGCATATAGATAGTGTCCCGTTAGAATTTCGAGTAGCACACCAATTTTCTATATTTTCTTCTTGTTTTCCTTATTTTTGAATTGTCATCTCCCAATACTAGAATTGGTGTTTTCTATGTTGTTGAATATTTCATTAGAAAAACTTTCCATTTCTTCAAATGTATGGATTGTTGATAAATAATACTGTATTATTTTCAACTTTGTTTTGTCTCAATTGAATGAATATGAAAACAATTCTTTCTGATTCATTGTCAAATTTTCTGATGTATGGCGTTATTATTTTTTAAATTATAAATTCGATTTTCTGCTCTTTTGTAATATGGTATGTGATCGAATTGTGTTAATGCATTCTGCATCTTATGCCTGTTTAATTTGTTCGCCACCATCTTTGTTCATGTTTTTGTCATCAAAGGCATTCAGGCCTTTAACATACCACAGTACCCAGGTGGGTTGATGTCTTTTGGTGTGGGATATAGGAAGAGATGATAATGTGTTCAAAATTTAGGTTATTAGGTAATTTAATGTTGCTTGTCCGAAGTGGGCCTATCTTATATCTGGATTTTAAAATTGCGCCCCTACCTAGGAGGAATACAGAACAAAATTTCCTTAAAAACCATTTTCGTGATGACCAGTAATAAATTACATAGATTTAACCTGGCCATAGAAGACATCTGTAGTAGAACAGATTCTGGTAGTATTATTGAAGTATTGAAAATTACAAAATTAACAGTGGGTCGGGGAAGATTTGCACTTAATATACATATTGTTGTAAAGTCCGTGGTTCAATTTAAAATTATAAAACTAATATTCACTTTCATTTTTCTAGAACTTTTATTTACATCAAAATTTTACAGAACAGCTGATTCACAATAACATTACAATATACGCTCGTCGTCCTGTCTAACTAATTTGCGATCGTGGGCTGCTTCCTTTTTAAAACCAGCATAGAAAATTCTCGTAAAATCAATCATCAATCCTACAGCTGCCGAGTCATTTCGAGAACCATTTTTTTTCCAAAAGCGATTGGTGTCGTACTGAAATGAAACAGGGTCGACTTTGGTAATTTTCGTAACAATATTTTAGATATTCCTACAGCTTCCGTAATATTTATCTTATAATATGCCCTATTTTAAGATAATACAATACTATGCAAATATTCGTTGTAAACTCACAAAAATGCATTAATATATCAAACTAATATTCAATATCAAACTAAGAGTCAGCGTTCTAATTGTACCAATAATAACATATTCTGTTGGGTTTTTCGGACAATTCTTGGTTTTGTACTTAGAAGAGGTTGAATCTGGTCTGGCTCATGATTATTCCAACCTCTAGATGAGGGACCGTTATCGACCAGATCTACCAACAAGCGTACGGCTGCAGTGACATTTGGACAAATCCGTAGGCGTGGATTCCCAGCAAAAGATGCAGATAGAGATATTAACTAACGAATAGAGGAATAGTGGCAGATCACCACAGCAAAGGCAATCATCTCTTCGAAGGAGATTTGAGTTAGTACGATCGTCCCTACAAGACAACACCTCTTACAGACATGACCAAATGTGCGGACAGAATACTAGAGTCCCAATTGTCTAATCAAACAGGGTGCGAATCTCTAGTAGTTCGAGATTTTTACAATAGGTGCTACGAACCTACTTTTCTTTAGCGCTGAGTCCACTTCTGTCCTATGAAATTTAGCTAACTAGGACCAGTTTGGTAGGTACATAAAACTGGTGATTGGTTCTAGACTGCATATAAAAACTATTTATGGTCTTTGAAAATACAGTCTAAAATTTTGTTTCGAGGAACAGTGATTTAGAAAGTAAATAGTAAAGTTCAAAGTTGAAAAGAAGTTAATAGAATACAAGTACATAGCAATATTTTAAATGAAATAGGTGTTGTTTTATCCTTGTTTTGAGAGTGAACTTATATGTACATTGTACATCGTTAAAAAATAGACAGGTTTGCGAAATGTTAGAATTCCATAAAAATTGGGATCCTTAGATTAACAACAGTGACCATTTTTTAGCCGTCGAAATAGTTAAGTTACATCGTTTTCTTCGCCATTTTTGCTAATATTGAAATAAGATAGATTTTGACTTCACTACACACTTCATCAAAAAAACTCGGAATGTAATTTGAAAAAGGGGTTACAAGGTAAACATCATTCATATTCATCTTTCAATCTGAAACATTCCCATTCTTAGTCAGTAGAATTTTTCGAGAATTGTTAAGTTATTTCTATGTTCAGCTAAATACTCGGTGTACCAACATATAAATTATGTGGTAATGAGTGTATATACTGATGATGATTTATTTCATCTAGTGCTTTATTTTTGCCGACTAAATGCGCATTAAAACATGGAGTGTTATGTTATTATTATACTGATACAATAAACTAGTGTAGGGGGCATTTATACGGATTATTTAAATTTGCGTTAGGTCATTCTTTTTTGTTAGTATAGTTGTAGAAGGATAAACATAAACTAAGCTGTAATTTGGTTTATTATAGTCGATGCAATCTTGGTTTGTACAAAATGTGTTAAATGTGAAAAATGAGGAGACGGTGCTAAAGTTTGTGTTTATAAGAGTCTATTCATTGAAAATAAAAAGTTTACGTCAACTTCATTAATATATTACAACTATATTCTTAAAAGTTTTCAATATATCTACACGAAAATTGTTGAACGGATAATTTTGAAATGATTGTTGGGGAAATCCCTGATTATTTATACTAGTCAACACGGTTTCTTCTGCTCATTCATTTTATATAACAGATAAGTATAAAAAACTACCGAATAACTGGTTGTCCCTTACAGAAATTCATACTTAAGCAACTTTTTTTTGATCTTATTCTTTCATTAAAATTTTGGAACTATTCCATTCTACGCTTTGGGTACCAGCGCTGCTTAATGTGTGGATGGCTAACTCTGATTTGTCCAGGTGTCTACGAAAAATATACTGGTGTTCGTTTTTCCTTGCGGCTAGAAGTTCCGAGGTCTTAGCCGTATATGTTTGGCCACATGCCCAAAGTACACTGTACAAACAATTCTTGGAAATTTGGGGTGTTTTGAATGTATACGAATAGATTTTATTTAAAAAGAATTTTCGTGAACAACAACCAAACATACGAACACCAAACAAAATTATGGGTGTAAAATTATATTCCGGGTTCATCCGAAAAACTCTTAGGAAATAAAAAAGTTAAAACGGCTTTTAAAACAGACATTATATTAGGATCCGTTCATACGCATATAAAACCGTTCAATTCAGCTCAAAATTCCATCAATTGTATATTCATTGTACTTTGCGCTCCTTAGTATACGGGTGAGAGACTTCGAGACACTAATAAAAACTTGATGAAAGAAGTCAACAGTAAGCTTAAGGAAGAAAGCGATGATTAATAATATAGAAATCGTCGCTCTGTCTACAAATGAGAATTATTGTTGGAAAGAGCTATTACTAACTGAGCAAAATATTCTTTTCTCCGATGAGGCAACACTACCTACATGGAACGGTTAACACGCAGAATTGTCGGTATTGGACCACGCAAAATTGTCACCAGATGATGGAAGGTCACACTCAGCATCCTGTTAAAGTGAACGTTTGGGCTGACATAATAAATAACAGTATAAACGGACTATATTTTTTTGAGTGGGCATTGACTGGGGTGAGTTACTTGGATCTTTTACAAAATGTTTTAATACCTTATTTAAGACAACTTTTTCATGATACTATTTACTCCGCAGACAATATTAGAAACATTTTTTTTTTCAACAAGCAGCAGCAGCAGCACAATCTTATCTCAATCAAGTTTTTTCTTATCGATGGATCGATAGACGTGGCGAAATTGAGTGGCCAACCGTTTCCACTAGATTACTTTTGGTGGGGCTATTTAAAATCAAAATATGCAAGAGTAAACAGACTAACATTGATGAATTAAAACACCGAACAAGAGAAGAAATTAATGAAATCAGCTCAGAGATGTTGTAAAATGTTATCCAAAAATTTCAACACAGTACATTTATGTCAAAAACTGAACGGTGGTCAGTTTGAGTATATAACTTAGACTATAATGTCAATTACTTTATTTATTTCTATATTGCTGAACAGAAAATTTTATTCAAGACATGTAGTGTCATATATGTTTCAGAATTTTTCATTTACATTCAAAATTCGATACTTGATTAAGGAAATATTATTGAACTAAAATAATTCAAAGACAAGCTGAGCTGATCATTAAGTAATAACCTGGGGGTTTATAATGAATACGAAAATATGACTTTTTCTAAAAAAAATACATATGTTAAAAACATTGTTATTCGCTTATTAAATGTATTACAATATAATTTTATAAGCTCCATTTTATATATTATGATTGCGTTTGGAATAAAATTTCAGGACATTAAAAATAAATTTAAGTCATTAGCAGTTATGCGAGATTCTAAATGCCACCCTTGATGTACAGAGAGTGATGAGTTGAGGCTTGGGGTTTTTCAAGTCAATCTGTTAATAATATCATCGTTATGTAAAGATCACTCTAAATTTGAAATTCAACATTTTCGTGGAACTACGTCGTTGTCGGTCTCATGCCAGGATGAGAAATCTCGAAAAAAAAAATGTTTCACCTGATCCGAGTAACAGCACCCTGTAAGCTTTCCTGTATAGTGTACCGACGATGCAAGCAGATTCTTAAGTCCTAAACGACAACCATCTAACGGAAGAAAACCCCGACAAAAAATTACCTGGTTCTTCAAGGATGGGGACTTGATTGCTCGACTTTCACTCAATTACCTATGCCTCGACAAAGTAAAACCAGATGGAAAAAATAAATTAAGACAATATGCACGAAAAGAAGGACCAAAGTTAGGAGGCTAGAAATCGGTACATATGTACATACCTATTTATAGTGAAGGGCCAAAGGAGAAATGCAAGCAAGCAGTTGAGTAAGCATTGTCGTAAGTAAAAAAATTAAATTTAACAGTGAATCATGGATTTAAGTAAGAAATTGAGTTTTACCGCTTGTATATGAAACTAATATTGACTCTTCGTTAATAATAGCCAGTAGCCACTACAGCCCAAATGATCACCAGTATACAGCAAAAAACCCCAGTTTCATGACAACCTGGTCAATTTGCTGGTACTATTGGACAACGAATGGAGATTTTTGTATTAAATGACATCATGGCAGAACTGGCTGGGAAAATGACAATCCTTTGGTAGAAAAATTCAGGGAAAATTTTGAATTGTGTCATCAGTTTGACCTTATGTAAAAGAAACCCAACGAAATCCACAAATGTACATAAGTGCGCCGATCTCTACAAGAAGATGTCATGGTAAATCATAAAATATTACAAAAAATAGCTGGCACTACGTTTAAGAGAGGATTTATTTATGAAATGCTTCTTCCAACTAAACTGGTAAGCATGCAGGATTGGACTGTAGAACAAATGTTCTTCACAGAACATCTAAAATCCATGAAGCAGCATTTGAACCATTAAGTAAGTCGAAAACACTGCTCATGGTGTAACGAAGAACTTCAGCTACAATTCAGATCAGACAAAGCAAGCGTACCGAAATTGGGTGCTATTTAAAACCCAAGATGATCGAGCTTTGCAGCCTGCAAAAAGGCACCGAAAGTGGGTGCTAGCTAAAATCCAAGAAGATCTAGCTTTTTTCCTGCAATGGGGCGTATACTGAAACGAAAAATGAAAAGAGTCCATAATATATACAGGTCAGAAGTATGTCAAAACAGAGGGGTAAACGGGAAATACAAGAGCGAATATAATCCGGTTAGGATGAAACGCAATATCGTTGTTCATATATATTACTTATATTCATATTACTGCTTTTGACTAGACCAGCGAGCTATAACAAAATGAATAATACAATTAGCCCGCATGGTCTATTTCTAAAATACTTTTTATTTGGACTGCCAATGGAAAGTTTTGCCTTTTTAACGATTTCTGATAACATATCGCTACTAAAATATAAGGACTAACAATCCACTATGCGCTTGTCCAATTAGTTGTTTGATTATGTGAATGAAATGTTACCTTTTTTAAGCGATATGTGACTGATTATTATGCTCATTTCACTTCCTCCTAGAAGTGAGGCATATGTTATAATAACAAAATATTACTGCAATATAAATTATTTTATTACATACCCAGTGCCAGAAAACACTAGAAAGTGCACAAACTGTTTCATATTTTTGCGGAATAACTTTTAAATACTTACAACATCTGGAAGGTATACAATTTCCCACTAAATACCGAGATGTGCTCTAGAGTTTCTTAAGAGTATATTCCTAAGATATTGATCGTTGATATTGTCTAAACTGCAAAATGAGGAAGAAAAGCAGCATCAACCAATCTAACTACATAGAGTGTTAATAATAAATTGACCTGAAAATCAATACCAAGAAAACTATAATATTGCAATAAATCTAGAAATCAAAAAATTACTGGAAGGTTCTATTTACAAAATCCAAATATTCAACATATCGAACTCGCTACTGCCAGACAATAACAAACGAATGAAATTGGATTTGATTACTTCAAATTGAAAGTGTTTGATCATTCAATGCTAGCGGTACAAACATTTGGGCATGAAAGCAACTCTCTGAAGCCATAAAAGGAAAAATGCTTCAAGTTTTGTAATGGTTGAATATGCCGAACACCATTAAAGGAATATAACAAAAGTCGCTTGAGTTATGGGTTACAAAGTTATAGGGTACGCTAACATGGTCTGATACGTGACTCTTACCTTTGTAAGTGTTTTTTATTAGGAGACACTGTAGGAGTTTCGAGCACAGAGAGCATAAAAAATATATAAAGCAAATACCTACACAAATCAGCAAATCGGTTTCAAAATTATTGAGCATCCTGTTCAAAGTGATATTGGTAATAAAAAAATAAAGAATCTTATATATATATATATATATATATATATATATATATATATATATATATAAATCTTCTGTACGTGTGTTAGTCATTGAACTCCTCCTAAACGGCTGGACCGATTTTGATGAAATTTTTTCGGTGTATTCCAGGGGGTTTGAGGATGGTTTAGATTCACAATACGGTCAACTAGATATTGTTTTTTTAGTTAAATTATTTATTTAAAAATTGTTGTTGATGTTAGCACAACTTACATAGGATCCGACAGATTGCGCTGTAGTCGCTGTGTCAAATATTCAAGAGTGTGCTTTAGTTTCAGTTACGTCTGATAGATGGCGTTCAGATTAGATTGTTACAGCTAATTTTTAAAAGTTTACATGGGACAGGACAACGTCTGTCGGGTCCGCTAGTGTTATGTAAAAAGATAACGATCATTAATAAATTAAATACGCTACCGTACAATAATTTCTCAATGAAATCTATAACAAAACATTTTTGTTGCATACACCCTGTGTATTCATTTTATATAGACTCAAATTATTGTTCTAGTAACCAACTTACTTACTTATATGTAAGGAAGAGAAAATAAACTTTTTTAATCCATAAAAAAGTCAACTATCCTAAAGCAGTTCATTTATTTTATAGCGAACTTTCACTTAAAGCTGCTGAAAAACAAATTTGAGACTTTCCTGTATACCAGTCATTAATCTCTCTCCAGTCGTTCGACAAACTCTTGGAACAAACTTCATCAAGTTTTTTTGCTCAACCTATGTTACCACATGAGCTCAATTACTTTTTCAAGAAAAGTTGGTTTTAGATATTTTTTTATATTTAACTGACATCACAAAATCCGATAGATACGGAAAATTATTCTACTGTTTAATAAAGTGTTTTTATTAAGAGCTGGTAGAAATTAGAAATTTATTATTATATCTGCTGACATAAGTGTGAGAAAAATAACAATGAACTTTCACTCAAAAGTAGTCCAATTTTTATCCCTCTTTATTTTTCTCCCTCATTCTTTCAAGAAAACCAAATCTGTCATAAATTTGTTGTTAATTCCAATATGTAATTTAAATTTTGAGATAGTTCATTTTGTATATTTGAATGTTTAGTTTTTTTTATTTTAGATATAAAAAGTATCAAGCCTCTTGTTGACATTGTATTTTGGTTTGCTATTATGCTTGCTTATTTACTTGACTTTTCGCGCATTTTCTATACAACGGGATTTTCCTACATATATTAATTCCGTGAACTCTTCTTTACTTCTATTTTTCATAGTACGGCATGTGGTCACTATGCTGTACTCATTGTGTTAATTATTAATTTACCAGGCTATCTCATCCATCCTATCGCGTATATGGGTATAAAAAAATGTCACATCAAAAACATTTTCCAGTGCCCAGTACAGTCTTCATAATCTCAATTCATTAATATCGCATCTGCTGCCGGCAAATTGATGATAACTTATAGGTGCTATGGGTTCAAACAGTGGCCTTGACTCAGCTCTCGTTATAAACGTTAGCCAGTCTCAAGCGATATTTTTTTTACAAAGTTCGGAAACCGCGTCTCATGCTCTTTGACAACGATAAACATCTTGAATCTACTCTTTTGAGGAATTCTCCCGCCGGCTCTTTGAATTTCCGGAGAATTCCGAGAACTAATATATAAATACGAAGAGCTGAAGGAAGTATTCATTCTGTATTCGATAGCCGTATAGTAAAGATAAATTGTAAATAGTTCTGTGAATATAAATTGTGTTAAAGTAGTGTAAATAAATTATAGTGAATTGGAGTGTGATTTTAAATAAACTGAACTGAACCCGAAGTGTAGATAAAAATATAACAGTGGTGATATATGTAGGTGTATTTGTGAAACTTAAGAACTGGAAATAAATAGACTTACAATGTTTAAAACGGTGAGTTTGGACCATTTAAAAGTGACGGACTTAAAAAAATAAATGGAGAAAGGGATTTAGAAATTAGTGGGAAGAACAGTGAATTAATACTGCGGCTATGAGGTGCCCTAATAAATGAACGTAAAAACCCCGATACTTATTTGTTTGAAATTTCTGGTAATGGGTATATGAGGATGTTATTAAAAAAATAGAAGAAAATTTAAAAGAAACATTGCAAGAAAAATTACTATAAAATTTTAAAACCATAGGACACAAATTACTAGAAAATTCTAAAACCCTAGAAGACAAATTGTTAAAAAAAAGTATTTACAAGATAAACTACAAACATTACAAGAAAATTCTAAAACAGAAGATAAATTGCTAGAAAATTCTAAAACCTTGAAAGAGGCGTTAGAAGATGAATTAGCAGAAAATTCTAAAACCCTGGAAGACAAATTACTGGAAAATTTGATAAGCATGGAACAGAAAAATTCAGAAATAATAGAAGAGAAAACAGTCGCGAATGAAGCTCAGGTGGAACAGTTTAAACAAACAATGAACGAAGAGGTGAAGCAGATGACTGTCAAAAATGAAACGCGGATAGAAGAGCTAAAACAGATGATGGAGGGTGAGATAAGTAAAATAAAAGAACAGGTAGTCACAATACAAAAACCGAAAGCAGAAACAGTGTAGAAGTAGTGTATTCGAAAATTGGCCTCGAGGGGACAAGACACAAAATGAAACCTTCCCAACTTGATGGAAAATCGTCTTGAACTAATTATCGGCGCCGCTACTTTGAGGCTGCAGTAACGCTAAATGGATGGTCGGCAGAGGAGATGCCAATAGCGTTAACCTTCGCTTTAAGAGATATTTTGCAAATGTTAAATACCTCTGAGCAAAACGACTACGAACAACTGGTCAAACATTTAGAACAGGGGTATGGCCAGACAGATTTGTAACACGTCTACCACTCCCAATCGAAAAGACGCCACAAGAGAACAAATGAATTCCTACAAGAGTTTGAAGCTGATATTGCCCGTCTGCTTCGCCTTGCCTATCCAGCTACACCGGAAAATGTAATTGAAAGGTTAGCAGGGCCAGCGTTTTTGGATGGACTTCGGGACCACGAAGCCAGAGAAGCATTGACACTAGCTCAACCCACTCAATTAGTGGATGCACTGGCTCGAGCTCTGGAATTCGAGGCCAGAGTCAGAATCATTGACGGGGAATCAGAAAATGGCTGGAGTGATGAAGCCTCTGTAAGGAAGATAGCAGAGGAAGTCCTTACCAAAAAAGACTACTGAGATGTCGAAAGTGTCGAAAGATAGTACATTTCCAGAGTAGTTGCAAAGGGAGCAACGGAGTACGAACTTCCTCGTCGGGAAAACTAAACAAGGTCAATATAAAGGAACCATCGTCGACCTGTAGCCAACAAGTCCCAACTATCAACGTGTATGTCGCTTCGTTCCGCAACCACCTTAACAGTGTATTTGTAGATGGCATTATTAATAAGAATGCTGATTTCTTATCGAGGAGACTATGCCCTGATGCCGTCAACGACCACTGGTAATCTGAGGATATTTAGAAACAACAGAAATTGGATTCGGAATTAAAAAAAGTTATCCGCTGGGAGGAAGAAGACCGAAAACCTACGTGTCAAGAGATTTCCCGTTTCTCACCAACCATAAAGTCATACTAGGCTCACTAGAACTGCATCATCCTGGAGAACGGACTTCTGAAGAACGTGCTGGAAACTCTAGACGAGCGCAAGGACAGAAAATAGATTGTAGTCCCCAGAAATAGGAGACCAGAGGTTTTCCGAGAACTACATGGTGGTACAACTGGAGGACATCTGGGAGTAACGAAAACCCTGGGGAAGTTGAGAGAACGTTTCTATTGGGTAAACTGCCAAGAAGGTGTTAAGGATTGGTGCCAGAAATGTACGATTTGTGCAGCAAGTAATGGGCCTCAGAAGCGAGCAAAAGCCCCCAAGCGGCAATATAATGTGGGTAGTCCATTTTTAAGAGTAGACATTGATGTTGCCGGTACATTTTCAGAATCTGACTCGGGAAATAAGTTCATTCTGGTGGTAATGGATTATTTCAGTAAATGGGCAGAAGCTTATGCCTAGGCGAATCAAGAAGCCTTGACCGTTGCTGATGTTCTTGTAAAGGAATTTTTTGGTGTTCCGTTGGAGATGCACACAGGTAGAACATTCTGGGACATTCCGGGACGAAATGGTCATAAGGAGGGGGCAATGTGACGGGAATTCATCCGATATTTTGGCGAATCCGAAATGTGGTTCGTCTGGCAAATCGAGGTCGACGGCTTGCTTTCTGGAGAATTCCGAAAAGTAATATATAAATACGGAGACCTGACGGAAGCATTCATTCTGTATTCGTATAGTTATGATAAATTGTAAATAGTTCTGTGAATATAAATTTTGCTATAGTAGTGGAAATAAATTATAGGGAGATGAACTGTGTTTTTAAATAAATCCTAGAACTGAACTGAGCCCGAAGTGGAAAAATTTGTGAATAACGCGATATCCGGATAGACCAAAGCATACTCAGGACACCATGACGCAGATCATTCCGAACTGTAAAACACAATCTCAGAAACCAAACAAAATTAATCTGTCGTAGGTAATGGATGCGGATCATCTACAATTGTAAAACACAAACAGGGGAACAAACAAGAAATTGAACAAACTATAGTAAAAGTTGGTGGTTGTTGCCTGCAACTTCCAAACATTTAAGAATTCTTCTTAAAAACCCGGCATGTGTGCCACTCTGAATGTCTGGTGGAGAACCTGATCGAAATTCATTCCGAGTTCCTGGCAATCTAGTTTTGTTGTTAACGGTGCAGCAGAGACAATATTTTTTATTCATCCCAAAAAAGGCTAATGGAATGATATCGGGAGAACGAAAGGGGCGTTAATAAGGTCCATTTATTCTCTATCTTCAAAATGATTTTCTAAAAAGTTATTCATAGGTGCAATATTATGACGTCGTGTTGATACCACAGCTGATTCTAAGTCAAATCTAAAGGTAAACCATTTTCTATAATTTCGAGATATCTCTCACTTAAAAATTAACGAAAAACATTTCTTGATATCACCCTTCGCTCTCCAATAAGGTTATAGTTCAAATGCAGTTACCTTGAAACTGTCTTTCTCTAAATCTGTGTGGATTAGTATCACTCCAGGAATGTGAGTTATGGTGGTTGAACATTTCATTTTTTATAAGTCGCCCCATTCATGTAAAAAATGTTCGCCTTCATGAATTTTGATTAATATGAATTCGAAAAATCATTCCGTCTTTGAGTGCCACCTGGTTTTAAATTCTGAACTAGTGAGAATGAATAAGGATAGTGCTTATGTTTTTTAGAATCTGCATCCACTGAGGAATTTTCTGGTTATGCTCTGAAGCATGCGAAGACTGTAACTGCATTTTGTTCATTATCTACGACAAGTTTCCGTTTTCCTTTCTTTTTCATAAACTGCCCATCTGTTTTTCAATTGTAAATGAGCCTCGTCAGCATGTCATGTGTGGGTGTTGGTCTATCCGAGTATCGTGAACGGAATTTACTACGGAAGTTACTAAATCCTAAACGGGACATGATAAATGCTTTCGATATAATTGTGCTTTAACACCAAATTCTTAGCAAATATTATTTGTTGACTCTTCAGCATTTGTTTCTTGTTAATTCTTTTAAAAAGCCTGTTGATTGAAATTATAGTGTTTCCAAGTTTATACAAACACGGTTCAATTTAGGTATGAGGTTTTAAAAATAAACTCCACCTACTTTAAGCGTAGAATTCACTAGGTTGCCAATAGAAAAAAAATACATGATTTTCGAGATAGCTGAATTCGGCGCCAATTTAGGAACCTTCAGGTTTTATTCAAGCACATTCCGTTAATTTTTTATTTGTTCCTTTTGGTATCCAGAAAATATTTTTTGTAGAGGGCTGCATGTGTCAAAATTTTCAAAAAGTTGAAATAACTTTGAATTGGAGCGTTTCAGACATATGATGCTTCGAATCAACTTATATTGAAATTCAGCGTAGTTTCTAAAAATGCTATAAAAACAGGGCATTTCATTTTAAAACACAAAGTTTGGGTCTACTACCAGTAGAACTGGAAGTCGTAAATATCTACTCCTAGTACCTTCTCATATATATCAGCTCATAGTGATATACCCTGACCCTGACCATAAATATAAAATTAACCATAACTTGAAAACCATCAGTCATCGGACTTTGCGGCAATGAAGACATTTGTTTATTTCTTTGAGATCTACAAAAAAGGAAAATTTCAGCTAAATACAGTGGGGTCACTTTCCATAAGGTGTCATTTATAAACTTGACAAAATAATTTAAGGCAAAATTTAAGACTAATTTTCAACAGAAAACATGCTTACAATGGTTTAAATTCGTTTTGGACTTCTGGTTAAGATGACGTGGCAGCAGCATGTGTGTGCAAATTAGGTTTAAGGAAATAGAATAGTTTTGTCATAATCACCGTGAATTTCGTATCAATTTCTCTAGAATCCCCAGAGAAGCTTATAAGTAATAAAGACGCTCAGGAATGATTTATATGTTTTACTTTTAGTGAAAAAGCCAGCTGTACAAGTCGGCCCCGCCCTGTAATTATATTTTTGTAAATAATCTAAGTAATCATAAGCTTTTGCCCGGAATTTTGAAGAATAGCGTTACATTTTCCTTTCAAGAGACACTTCTTGAAGCGAAAGCTTCTTAACGGAGGAGCAGACTTACATATATGAAAAAAGATGTGTAAGGGAATGAAATGTATAAAAACGTTTGGATCGAGACCACAAATGACACCACAACCGACACCATACACTTGATCTTGAAATATGCATACAATTCAGTTCTCTGTATAAGAAACAGGGACCTGATAATAATTAAGAGTCGCTTCCTTTATAGAAAATAAAAAATATATAGAAAATAAACTAATATAACAAGCAATTAATATACAATACCTGGACAAAATTTGCTGTTCGTTCTAATAAAAACTCCAATTCTTTCTTTGCGATATATTAAACTAGAGACTTGACATACGTCAGAAGTCAGAAAGAACATCATTAAACTTGTCATTGAATTAATGTATTGAATAGCTTCGTATTATAAAGTAAACATTATACATTAAGACTTCTGAATAATAATTGAAATTTATTGAGTGAGAATGCTTAACATGCAAAAGTTCAAGAAGAAGAAATAGATATTGTTGTATTTGTATTACCTATCGTCAGTAGATGGTGCTAGTGTTCATTCAACAAGCAAGAAAAATGACTTGGTACTTTGTTAAATTCGTTTATATGGCATTGTACACCACATACTTCTGTAGGTAGCATGCAATTTAGATTAATAACAGCCTTAGAACATATATTTGATATGATTTTAAAAACATAGACAAAAAAGTATCGTTTTAGTAACTTATTAGCCGATACCCGCGATTTCACCAGCGTATGGATTGTACAATTCTTTTCTAAAAGAAATAGCTTATGAAATATAAAAATTTATTTATATAACACATTTTTCTAACTTCTGAATATATTTCACCCAAATGTTATTGAACATTTTTTTGACCCACCTTGTATAACAGTACCAGTGCAACCACCTTGTACAAGCAATTGTTTAATTGTCGCCCAATATAACATTTTTTAAATATACAACTATAGCTCTACTCCACCCTATACTTCAGCTAGCCACTGATTATGATCTGCTCTATATAAAAGTTATTTCAGAAAATTTTTGAGCAACCGCGTAAGGTATAATTTCTTTCCACTTTATATTTTAACTACGTTTTATACACTACTTTTTCTAGTATTCTGTTAAACACTGTAATTGATCATGGCCTACCTTATACAGCAAATTTTTTGACATTTTTTATCTATCCTGTAAAACTATAATTCCACTTCGCCCCTGATTTCAACCAACTTGTATATACAACTTCTTATGGGCCACCCAATATACATTTCACCCAACTGCAACTGCTTATTGACCACTCAATATAACAATTTTATTCAACTTTTATTTAGGCTCTCCAATTTATATGCAACATAATTTTAATCACACTGTATAACTATAATTTTACATCGCCCCATGTTTCAGATATTTCATATCAATACCGGCATTCTACATAACAAAATATAACGTTTTTTATCCACTGTGTTTAGCTATAATTCTATTCCACCTTCTATTTCAACAATCCGGTATATGCGTTACTTATGGGTCACCCAATATAACTTATTTTTTGTGACCCTGTGTAACTACAAATCCACCAATACTCAATATATTACACGCAAACTGAAATTACTTGTGAGCCAACCTAGCAACTTATATTACAACCAGCCTGTATTTACTTCTGCTTATTGGTGACCCAATATAACTTAATTGTGTGATATTTTGAACCAGACTGTCTATTTATAGAAAATATTTCAACCATCCTGTATATGCAACTGCTTATTGGCTACCCAATATATTGCAAGAAAAATTACTATAAAATTTTAAAACCATAGGACACAAATTACTAGAAAATTCTAAAACCCTAGAAGACAAATTGTTAAAAAAAAGTATTTACAAGATAAACTACAAACATTACAAGAAAATTCTAAAACAGAAGATAAATTGCTAGAAAATTCTAAAACCTTGAAAGAGGCGTTAGAAGATGAATTAGCAGAAAATTCTAAAACCCTGGAAGACAAATTACTGGAAAATTTGATAAGCATGGAACAGAAAAATTCAGAAATAATAGAAGAGAAAACAGTCGCGAATGAAGCTCAGGTGGAACAGTTTAAACAAACAATGAACGAAGAGGTGAAGCAGATGACTGTCAAAAATGAAACGCGGATAGAAGAGCTAAAACAGATGATGGAGGGTGAGATAAGTAAAATAAAAGAACAGGTAGTCACAATACAAAAACCGAAAGCAGAAACAGTGTAGAAGTAGTGTATTCGAAAATTGGCCTCGAGGGGACAAGACACAAAATGAAACCTTCCCAACTTGATGGAAAATCGTCTTGAACTAATTATCGGCGCCGCTACTTTGAGGCTGCAGTAACGCTAAATGGATGGTCGGCAGAGGAGATGCCAATAGCGTTAACCTTCGCTTTAAGAGATATTTTGCAAATGTTAAATACCTCTGAGCAAAACGACTACGAACAACTGGTCAAACATTTAGAACAGGGGTATGGCCAGACAGATTTGTAACACGTCTACCACTCCCAATCGAAAAGACGCCACAAGAGAACAAATGAATTCCTACAAGAGTTTGAAGCTGATATTGCCCGTCTGCTTCGCCTTGCCTATCCAGCTACACCGGAAAATGTAATTGAAAGGTTAGCAGGGCCAGCGTTTTTGGATGGACTTCGGGACCACGAAGCCAGAGAAGCATTGACACTAGCTCAACCCACTCAATTAGTGGATGCACTGGCTCGAGCTCTGGAATTCGAGGCCAGAGTCAGAATCATTGACGGGGAATCAGAAAATGGCTGGAGTGATGAAGCCTCTGTAAGGAAGATAGCAGAGGAAGTCCTTACCAAAAAAGACTACTGAGATGTCGAAAGTGTCGAAAGATAGTACATTTCCAGAGTAGTTGTAAAGGGAGCAACGGAGTACGAACTTCCTCGTCGGGAAAACTAAACAAGGTCAATATAAAGGAACCATCGTCGACCTGTAGCCAACAAGTCCCAACTATCAACGTGTATGTCGCTTCGTTCCGCAACCACCTTAACAGTGTATTTGTAGATGGCATTATTAATAAGAATGCTGATTTCTTATCGAGGAGACTATGCCCTGATGCCGTCAACGACCACTGGTAATCTGAGGATATTTAGAAACAACAGAAATTGGATTCGGAATTAAAAAAAGTTATCCGCTGGGAGGAAGAAGACCGAAAACCTACGTGTCAAGAGATTTCCCGTTTCTCACCAACCATAAAGTCATACTAGGCTCACTAGAACTGCACCATCCTGGAGAACGGACTTCTGAAGAACGTGCTGGAAACTCTAGACGAGCGCAAGGACAGAAAATAGATTGTAGTCCCCAGAAATAGGAGACCAGAGGTTTTCCGAGAACTACATGGTGGTACAACTGGAGGACATCTGGGAGTAACGAAAACCCTGGGGAAGTTGAGAGAACGTTTCTATTGGGTAAACTGCCAAGAAGGTGTTAAGGATTGGTGCCAGAAATGTACGATTTGTGCAGCAAGTAATGGGCCTCAGAAGCGAGCAAAAGCCCCCAAGCGGCAATATAATGTGGGTAGTCCATTTTTAAGAGTAGACATTGATGTTGCCGGTACATTTTCAGAATCTGACTCGGGAAATAAGTTCATTCTGGTGGTAATGGATTATTTCAGTAAATGGGCAGAAGCTTATGCCTAGGCGAATCAAGAAGCCTTGACCGTTGCTGATGTTCTTGTAAAGGAATTTTTTGGTGTTCCGTTGGAGATGCACACAGGTAGAACATTCTGGGACATTCCGGGACGAAATGGTCATAAGGAGGGGGCAATGTGACGGGAATTCATCCGATATTTTGGCGAATCCGAAATGTGGTTCGTCTGGCAAATCGAGGTCGACGGCTTGCTTTCTGGAGAATTCCGAAAAGTAATATATAAATACGGAGACCTGACGGAAGCATTCATTCTGTATTCGTATAGTTATGATAAATTGTAAATAGTTCTGTGAATATAAATTTTGCTATAGTAGTGGAAATAAATTATAGGGAGATGAACTGTGTTTTTAAATAAATCCTAGAACTGAACTGAGCCCGAAGTGGAAAAATTTGTGAATAACGCGATATCCGGATAGACCAAAGCATACTCAGGACACCATGACGCAGATCATTCCGAACTGTAAAACACAATCTCAGAAACCAAACAAAATTAATCTGTCGTAGGTAATGGATGCGGATCATCTACAATTGTAAAACACAAACAGGGGAACAAACAAGAAATTGAACAAACTATAGTAAAAGTTGGTGGTTGTTGCCTGCAACTTCCAAACATTTAAGAATTCTTCTTAAAAACCCGGCATGTGTGCCACTCTGAATGTCTGGTGGAGAACCTGATCGAAATTCATTCCGAGTTCCTGGCAATCTAGTTTTGTTGTTAACGGTGCAGCAGAGACAATATTTTTTATTCATCCCAAAAAAGGCTAATGGAATGATATCGGGAGAACGAAAGGGGCGTTAATAAGGTCCATTTATTCTCTATCTTCAAAATGATTTTCTAAAAAGTTATTCATAGGTGCAATATTAAGACGTCGTGTTGATACCACAGCTGATTCTAAGTCAAATCTAAAGGTAAACCATTTTCTATAATTTCAAGATATCTCTCACTTAAAAATTAACGAAAAACATTTCTTGATATCACCCTTCGCTCTCCAATAAGGTTATTGTTCAAATGCAGTTACCTTGAAACTGTCTTTCTCTAAATCTGTGTGGATTAGTATCACTCCAGGAATGTGAGTTATGGTGGTTGAACATTTCATTTTTTATAAGTCGCCCCATTCATGTAAAAAATGTTCGCCTTCATGAATTTTGATTAATATGAATTCGAAAAATCATTCCGTCTTTGAGTGCCACCTGGTTTTAAATTCTGAACTAGTGAGAATGAATAAGGATAGTGCTTATGTTTTTTAGAATCTGCATCCACTGAGGAATTTTCTGGTTATGCTCTGAAGCATGCGAAGACTGTAACTGCATTTTGTTCATTATCTACGACAAGTTTCCGTTTTCCTTTCTTTTTCATAAACTGCCCATCTGTTTTTCAATTGTAAATGAGCCTCGTCAGCATGTCATGTGTGGGTGTTGGTCTATCCGAGTATCGTGAACGGAATTTACTACGGAAGTTACTAAATCCTAAACGGGACATGATAAATGCTTTCGATATAATTGTGCTTTAACACCAAATTCTTAGCAAATATTATTTGTTGACTCTTCAGCATTTGTTTCTTGTTAATTCTTTTAAAAAGCCTGTTGATTGAAATTATAGTGTTTCCAAGTTTATACAAACACGGTTCAATTTAGGTATGAGGTTTTAAAAATAAACTCCACCTACTTTAAGCGTAGAATTCACTAGGTTGCCAATAGAAAAAAAATACATGATTTTCGAGATAGCTGAATTCGGCGCCAATTTAGGAACCTTCAGGTTTTATTCAAGCACATTCCGTTAATTTTTTATTTGTTCCTTTTGGTATCCAGAAAATATTTTTTGTAGAGGGCTGCATGTGTCAAAATTTTCAAAAAGTTGAAATAACTTTGAATTGGAGCGTTTCAGACATATGATGCTTCGAATCAACTTATATTGAAATTCAGCGTAGTTTCTAAAAATGCTATAAAAACAGGGCATTTCATTTTAAAACACAAAGTTTGGGTCTACTACCAGTAGAACTGGAAGTCGTAAATATCTACTCCTAGTACCTTCTCATATATATCAGCTCATAGTGATATACCCTGACCCTGACCATAAATATAAAATTAACCATAACTTGAAAACCATCAGTCATCGGACTTTGCGGCAATGAAGACATTTGTTTATTTCTTTGAGATCTACAAAAAAGGAAAATTTCAGCTAAATACAGTGGGGTCACTTTCCATAAGGTGTCATTTATAAACTTGACAAAATAATTTAAGGCAAAATTTAAGACTAATTTTCAACAGAAAACATGCTTACAATGGTTTAAATTCGTTTTGGACTTCTGGTTAAGATGACGTGGCAGCAGCATGTGTGTGCAAATTAGGTTTAAGGAAATAGAATAGTTTTGTCATAATCACCGTGAATTTCGTATCAATTTCTCTAGAATCCCCAGAGAAGCTTATAAGTAATAAAGACGCTCAGGAATGATTTATATGTTTTACTTTTAGTGAAAAAGCCAGCTGTACAAGTCGGCCCCGCCCTGTAATTATATTTTTGTAAATAATCTAAGTAATCATAAGCTTTTGCCCGGAATTTTGAAGAATAGCGTTACATTTTCCTTTCAAGAGACACTTCTTAAAGCGAAAGCTTCTTAACGGAGGAGCAGACTTACATATATGAAAAAAGATGTGTAAGGGAATGAAATGTATAAAAACGTTTGGATCGAGACCACAAATGACACCACAACCGACACCATACACTTGATCTTGAAATATGCATACAATTCAGTTCTCTGTATAAGAAACAGGGACCTGATAATAATTAAGAGTCGCTTCCTTTATAGAAAATAAAAAATATATAGAAAATAAACTAATATAACAAGCAATTAATATACAATACCTGCACAAAATTTGCTGTTCGTTCTAATAAAAACTCCAATTCTTTCTCTGCGATATATTAAACTAGAGACTTGACATACGTCAGAAGTCAGAAAGAACATCATTAAACTTGTCATTAAATTGATGTATTGAATAGCTTCGTATTATAAAGTAAACATTATACATTAAGACTTCTGAATAATAATTGAAATTTATTGAGTGAGAATGCTTAACATGCAAAAGTTCAAGAAGAAGAAATAGATATTGTTGTTATTACCTGTCGTCAGTAGATGGTGCTAGTGTTCATTCAACAAGCAAGAAAAATGACTTGGTACTTTGTTAAATTCGTTTATATGACATTGTACACCACATACTTCTGTAGGTAGCGTGCAATTTAGAATAATAACAGCCTTAGAGCATATACTTAATATGATTTTAAAAACATAGACAAAAAAGTATCGTTTTAATAACTTATTAGCCGATACCCGCGGTTTCACCAGCGTATGGATTGTACAATTCTTTTCTAAAAGAAATAGCTTATGAAATATAAAAATTTATTTATTTAACACATTTTTCTAACTTCTGAATATATTTCACCCAAATGTTATTGAACATTTTTTTGACCCACCTTGTATAACAGTACCAGTGCAACCACCTTGTACAAGCAATTGTTTAATTGTCGCCCAATATAACATTTTTTAAACATACAACTATAGCTCTACTCCACCCTATACTTCAGCTAGCCAACTGATTATGATCTGCTCTATATAAAAGTTATTTCAGAAAATTTTTGAGCAACCGCGTAAGGTATAATTTCTTTCCACTTTATATTTTAACTACGTTTTATACACTACTTTTTCTAGTATTCTGTTAAACACTATACTTGATCATGGCCTACCTTATATAGCAAATTTTTTGACATTTTTTATCTATCCTGTAAAACTATAATTCCACTTCGCCCCTGATTTCAACCAACTTGTATATACAACTTCTTATGGGCCACCCAATATACATTTCACCCAACTGCAACTGCTTATTGACCACTCAATATAACAATTTTATTCAACTTTTATTTAGGCTCTCCAATTTATATGCAACATTATTTTAATCACAGTGTATAACTATAATTTTACATCGCCCCATGTTTCAGATATTTCATATCAATACCGGCATTCTACATAACAAAATATAACGTTTTTTTATCCATTGTGTTTAGCTATAATTCTATTCCACCTTCTATTTCAACCATCCGGTATATGCAGTTACTTATGGGTCACCCAATATAACTTATTTTTTGTCACCCTGTGTAACTACAAATCCACCAATACTCAATATATTACACGCAAACTGAAATTACTTGTGAGCCAACCTAGCAACTTATATTACAACCAGCCTGTATTTACTTCTGCTTATTGGTGACCCAATATAACTTAATTGTGTGATATTTTGGACCAGACTGTCTATTTATAGAAAATATTTCCACCATCCTGTATATGCAACTGCTTATTGGCTACCCAATATAATATTTTTTTAAATGTTTAACTAGAATTTTGCTCCTATCTGTCCAACTCCTTAAGGCCTATGAGGATTCATTTTTCCTTATGTTTTTTAACCACAGTGTAGAGTATAATTTCTTTACACACTATATTTAAAGCACCCTTTACAAACAGTTTTTTTCTAAAAATATTTGAATCCATTGTATAACTATAATTTTACTTCGCCCCACATTTCAGGTGTTTTATATATGCAACTGCCCATGTCCTACCCTTTATAACATTCTTCTACCATTTGTGATACATCCTATTATTCTACTCCACTCTAAATTTCAACCACCCTGTATAGGCAACTATTTATTCGCTACCCAATATAACATTTTGCACCACTCTGTATACTTATAATTCTATTCCCACTTATATTTTAACCAGTCTGAATAAATAATTATTTCTAACATTTTTTTCAACTCATTTTATACCTATAATAATCATACTCCGAAAAAGATTTTAAATATTCAAAATCTTTATGGGCTACTGTATTTTGTTATTTACCCTGTATAAAATAATTCCACACCAACCGTTTTTCAGCCACTTAGTATATGCAACTATTTATATCCAACCCAATATAACTTTTTGAACCACCCCGAATAACGAATTCCACTCCCCATTATTTCAACCACATTGTAGGTATATATGCAGCTGCTTATGTGCCACGTCATATAACTAACTGTCTTTAGGATTTTTTAACCCATGTAATTTTACTCGGCGCTATGTCTCACCTATCCTATATATGGAACACCATGTGAAATTACGCTTGATATATCAGTTGAATTTTTTCAAAATATTAGTTACATTGGCATCTTCCGAATTTTGTACAAAAACTAAGCTAATGCAAGTATCTGACTTTTGGTGCGTGCGGTAGAACCAATAGAGTAATTATTTTACCCAACATCGTAGAAGTTTTTTCACTATATCTACTGTTTCTGTCAATGTAGGAAGATAAATTGTATATCAGATTTTTAGGGAAACTATATGCTTTGCAACAAAAAAGATTCAGCAAAATCTGTTCAGTATCTTCAGAGTTTAAGTGCATAACTTAGAGCGTCTACTTCCTAGACATAGCCTGCAGTGCATACATATCCTGCCAAGTCTAGAAAGATAGGGCTATGTAGAGGGTAAGAGGCTATTTCACTCGATTAGGAACTGCATCCAATGTACTGATTGGCTGCACCTACCAATCGATTGATTTCTCTCTCTTTTGCCCCCTCTTTCTATCCTTGGCACGACATTTGTGCATTGCAGGCTACCTCTATAGGGTGCATAAACAAAAAATTATTGTTTTGTGGCATTACCTACTATGTGTATGATTTGTGGTATTATCGAAATATAATTAGAATTTGCAATTGAAACCAAACCTAGGATATTAATTTTTGGTAGCTCACAATTCATCTGGCATAAGCTTCAACTGACAAGTTAATGAATTATCAAATATTTTATTGCTTGTTGAAATTGTTGTATCATTTTTTAACCGACTTCCAAACAGGATTAGGTTATCAATTCGTCTGCAACTTATTTGTTGTGTAAGACGAGCGATTATTCAGGCTTGGGCAATTATGATGATTTAAAAAGTGTCTGTATCATGAGAGATTTATGGTTTCCCAGAAAATAAGAAAAACTTAAATAAGGGACTAGTTCTCAGTGTATTTCAACGAATCTTCACTGTGTTCTCTAAAACAGCTTAAGAAATTTGAATATTATAAATTGTATTCTACAACGATATGTTTCAGCTTGATTCCGTATATTTTTGTATAACGTAACACATACCATTTTTCTGAAAACCGGAAAAATATATGCAAAAAACTGGAAACATCATGGTAAATGTCAAAATTTCATCATAAATAGTTTAAAGGTCAAGATATGCCATGAAAGTATATCGTACAGGGGTTTCATGAGGCATGTGATATTAGGTGGTACATAAGCAGTTTTATACATAGGATGCTTGAAATAGAAGTTGGAATTCAATTAGTTATACAGGGTGGTTCTAAAAATATTGTATTGTGTAGCACATAAGTAGTTGGGTATACAAGGTGGTTGAAATAGGAGTGGAGCAAAACTATAGTTATACAGAGTGGATATTTACGTTATAGGACGAAGAATAATTACAGTCATAAAAAAGACCATATAAAATTGTCAGACGCAGTTGAATATACAGGATGGATGAAATATAATGTGGAGTAGAATTCCAGTTATATAGGGCTGTTTAAAAAAGTTATATATTATGGAACATACGTAGTTGCTTATACAAGGTGTTTGAAGTAAGGCTGGGATAAATTTTTTGTGATTCAGGGTGTATCAACAAATTGTTATATAAGCGTAAGCAGTTAGGATATTTGAATTATAGGACGTAGGAAAGGGTATAATTATAGACATGGGTTCAAGAAAATTTTGAAGCAGCTGCATAAATCGTTCGTTATATAAGGTAGACCATGAGCAATTGCATAAATAGAATACTAGACATATTGGACGAAGTAAAAGCATTGGTATACAGGAATAATAGTGTAGAGAGGGTTTATATTTATACAGGGTGGTTTTAAATCTATCAGAACCGTCGTAATATTGTGTTAAGTTGAATTATAGTTGTACAGGGTGATTCAGATAATGATAGACCTATAAGTTATATAGGAGATGACCAATACACAGAAGCATATACAGTGTGGATGCAATATACAGTAAATTAGAGTTACACTTATAGAAAGTGGTCCAAATAATAAAACAAATAAAAAAGGTAAAATACTCTTGGAAAATATAGACAAAGAATATAAATTTGAGAGGAAGAAAAAGAGAGGAGAGAAAAAGAGAGAGATAAGAATACGGTAAAATTTTCAATTGAATTATACCTTAAATCAGATAAAAAAGAAGATATGCCGGAAAATAGTGATGTATACGGTTTTTAAACGGTTTTTATTTTAAGTCAGCTGAAGTCGGTCCTTTTTTTAAATATAAATTATTAGGGTTGTCTTTTCAAGTATAAATAGTTATTATTGAAGAGATTGATTCAATTTTCTGAAGCGAAAGCCTCATAACAGGAGGTCGCTCGTAAACAACGGAGAATGGGCGAGGTGACATGTAGACTGATGACACCCCTGTGATCGTGTATTAATCGCGAATTCTCCGTGTATTTAATATATTTGTACACGATTGGTGTTTCTGTAATTTATCATGTTATAATTAATGTGACCTTGTCATATGTTGCCAGAATATTAAATAACTGAAGTATGTTCGAAATATTATAATTCAATAACTTTTATTTGACACATTTTGTTTCAACAGTTCTAGTTCATGTTGCCTTGTTTCCGTATACCAAAACAAAAAACAAAATACCAATGACATAAAAGAGAAATAGACTCTTGCGGGGCTAGAGAAGAAGAATGGGAACATTAACACGAGTTGCAACATCTGAACATTTTAAATCGTCACAAGTGGTGTGCCCTAGAGTGTCATAGCATCGGTCAAGTGTGTACGCAGCATATGTAAATAAATGGAAGAATATAATCATTCACATTTGCCGCATGGCGTGGAATGCCATAGCCTTGGCGTAACGTGTTGATAATGGGTTTCTATCTTATGTGGTATTAAATATTCTTTGGGTCGATATATAACTTTGCTTAGAGTATATGTGTATGTGATCAATCGTGGTGATGTCACTGCGGAAAACGACTTGCTTTGTAGATTTTCTTTCTCTTTATATTGTTCGAAATTTTCTGTCAGACTATATTTTCATCTAAAGTACTGCTGGGCGTTTTCCCGGTGAATTTCAATATTTCCATTTTCGTGTTAAGGCCAATTCTAGGTCCAACAAACTTACGATTACTTCCTGCCCGGAATGTTTTTAACTATTTCATTTACCATAATTTGTTCCTACCCTATAAATTAGATAGAAACTACTATTTTTTAAATCATATCATATCTCAAGTCTAGAGAAGATATAGTTCAATCACAACTATTGTACATTATCTACGCGAATATATATAATTATTTCACAAGCATCTCATTTGTTATTGTAAAAGCTTCTAATGAAGTTTTTGAAATTAATCACAGTGTATGAAAAGTGAAAACTATGATATATGTGTCCCTTATAAATCGTTATTTACCTGCCGTTTTTAACATTGTTCACAAAACCATTCTTTATCACAGCCCATTTCATGTAACTATCCGTCTGAAATAGATCCCTTCGCATGTGAGAAAGTGGAAAGTATATAGGTAGTATAAAACAAATAACGTTCAGAATTATGGGTTATAATTTAAAAACAAAATATGTGTTTTCTTTTAGAGATCATTTCTGAAGTTTGGCGCAGTCTGCGTCAAATATTACTTCATTGTTATTTGCCATAATTCTGGTAATATTAATATCTCCTCCAAGCAATTTTATTGTTGTTCTTACTACTTCAAGTGCTACATGAAAATATGCTGATTATAATAATGTGTTGCTTGTTGTATTTTTAGTTATCAGAAAACGAATAAATATATTGTCTAATAATTGTGCTTAATTCTGATACCAACAGAATTTTAATATTGAAATTTGAATATGTAACAAATGTATTTTTCAGATTACCTCCAAACGAGTCATTTAATGATGACAAAGGCAACAAGAAAATGAAAAAAATATTTAATTTATATTTCTGAAGATCTACGGTGAATAAAAAAGAAATACAATCTGATATTGAGACAGAGGCCAATATCGGATGTGGAGCAACTCTTTCAAGTCTTTGGTATATGTTCTGTTTTCTAAGAAATTATTTCCAACGGAAATAAATGTCTGAAATCTTTTCTTGTTGGTGCATCTTCATATGTAGTAATGTCTTTTTCCCATATAGCTCCAATTGATCCAAGTATCACGTATAATAAACCTTTTTAAGGTTCATTGAGGTCGAGTAGGATCTAGCTGTTTTCTCAAAAATACACCAAAATATACATCAGTTCTTCAATTTACGATAAACATTAACATATAATTTAGTTTGCAGATTTTGCCTGCAAAGCTAAGACCTAAATTAGGATTTATAATTTCACTACAAGTTCTCTCCATGTGTTATCTCAAAACTGATTCATTTGGAATACATATCTATTCTAACGTTTGAGAAAATTTTTACTACTCTTAGTTCCGGTTTCACATACATAGATGGACTTGTTATTTATCTTGTGGTCGTTTGGTACTAATTTATAAACTGACCTACATGATATCTTGTGTGGTAAAGGTATTATCTGATATGAGTAAGTAATAGTTGTTAATTTGAAGTTGGTGGACAATATAACTTGTTGTTGGTAGTTTTTTTGGACTTTCCATAATTTATTTTTATTTAAGGGACTATTATTCAGTAACAGTCAAACTTGTCCACAATAATGAAATGGAAACCGAAGAGATAAAGAAAAGTTGAAACACCTGTAATCACAGGTTGCAACATGTTGCAGAGAAAGTAACTACTTAAAAATAAATACAATAAAATTATCAGTTGAACGAATAAAGTACTAGGAGGAGAGAAATTAGCAAGAAAAATTGGAAAGTGGAAGGTTGAAAAACAGAATCCAAAGGAAAGAACGAACAATAAATAAAAAGATAAATAAGCGGGAGCATGCAATAAGATATTTACCTAGTAAATATTGACACAGAATACAGAAAAAATAGCAATATGTTCTACAAAAGAAAACCAGAAAGTTACCTTTTACAAAAACTACTCTATTCGAGGTGTCATTCTTTTGCACTCAAGACAATATATATGATACATATATATAGTTTCTGGTCGGAAATCTTCATCAGTTGCGCTTCCCACAATAGAATGTCCTCTCGAACACTAATTTATGTATTTGATACATAACAGTAGATTTGTAGATATCGGTCTTACATCACGCGTCTACAAAAACTAATAAACAAATTATTAAAGAAAATAGGAAAGATAGACAAAATGGTGTGAGAAATAACTAGTGGCTTAATAGAAAAATATGAAGATAGCATGAAAATTGTTTTCTTAGAAAATAATAATAGCTTTGATCGAACCTACCGCTCTAAAATCTTGAGGGAAGCAAAAATATGAAATTATTTTCAAGTATCTAATACCATATAAAAATCTAGTGTGTTTTTCATTTTTTATGTCAAAGAATGTCACCTTTTTTAGAATATTGAGGCAGCTCAAATAATTTTACCTTTTTAAGAGACATAACAGACCATATTTCAAGATGCAATAATAAAATTAATTCCGGTTACACTTTCAAGAATACGGTCCTAATATGACTGTTGAACTTAATGTTCTTTTCAGCAAACCTGGTACAGTTAATTTATTTCACTCTTTCCGGAAATTGACGAGCTTCTCATATTTACTATTGGAGTACAATTAGATTTGTATTTTGTGCCACTGGTCATCATAAGCTGACGAACTTAGAATAAGGGAAGACGGATACGACCGCAAACCAGAGGAAATAGTAAAGCGCAGAAATGATCTATATTAAAAAACCATTGGCGCTAACATCGATATACAAAGAAAATAATTTGGTCAAGTGCGAGTTGGACTCGCATACTTAGGGTTCCGTACCACCTTCAAGATTCGAATATTCCAGTTTCAGACCAGCAGGGAATGAGTGCATTTTCTTATACTTACCCTTATATCTTTTATTTTTTATATTACACACTTTGATGCACTTTGATTTTCCAATAATAGACTTTTTATTTTATCTGCTTTAGGATTCGCGTGAGTTTTATCACAATACATATGTATTAAATTTTCTAATTTGGCCCACAAAAAGGAACAGTAGAGTTTTATTTTACTAATAAACTTTCAGAAATGCCTTTTATAATCTACTATCTGAGTTTTGAGGCTCTGTAGATAGGAAGAAAATCGGCAAAATAGTTTAAATTATAAATTATTAAATCTGTTATAAAATTATTTAAAAATATAAATAAAACATATTTTTCAAATTTTAAATAGTGTAGTTTCTAAAGTGGGAATTAAGTCGATGTTTAATATTTTAAATATCTTTTATACAAATGATTTCAAAATATGTTATATTTGTAATTCACATAATGAGCCTTTTATCTGATATATTACATGATGCGTTTGAAAATTGAATCTTTATTTTCGATTTAATTGTATAATTTGTCCCTAAAATTACTATGGGGGTTTTCTAGTCATTTATTTTCCGTTTAATTCTATTATTTGGAGGCCAAATAATAGAATTAGGTATTTTTTTGAGTTTGGGGAATAATGGGGTAATTCTTTTAAAATATTTTTTTAATATATTTTAAAATATTCATTTTAAAATAATTAAAAAAATATATTTGTACCTATTCGTCATAATGAGCCCTGGGATTTGATATATTACATGACCCGTTACAAAGAATTATAATTTTTTATTTTCCATTTAATTCTATAATTTGCCCCCCAAAATGAATGTAGTAGTAAAGTTCAGGTGAGGGGCTATACTTCCAATTTTTCAAAATTTTTCAGCTTATGGTTTCGGAGATAAGGGGGAGAATGGGTAAATTTTTTTATATTTTTGTTAATATCTTTTAATTAATTTATTTTATAAATATGGAAAAAATATATTTGTTTTCTTCAACACGGGCCCTTTTATTTGATATATAACATGCTGGGTTAGAAACAATTTTAATTTTAAATTTTCCATTTAATTCTATAATTTACCCCCCAAAAAAATATTAGGGGTTTTTCCTTATTTTTCCAGTAAAGTTCAGGTGAGGGGCTATACCTCCATTGTTTTTTCAAAATTTTCCAGCTTATGGTTTCGGAGATAGGGGGAGGGTAAATTTTTTTTATATTTTTGTTAATATATTTTAATTAATTTATTTTATAAATATGGAGAAAATATATTTGTTTTCTTCATCATGAGCCCTTTTATTTGATATATAACATGCTGGGTTAGAAACAATTTTAATTTTAATTTTCCATTTAATTCTATAATTTGCTCCCCAAAATAAATATTAGGGGTTTCTCCTTAATTTTCCAGTAGAGTTCAGGTGAGGGGCTATACCTCAATTTTTTCTCAAAATTTTTCAGTTTATGGTTTCGGAGATAGAAGGGGGTGAATGGGTAATTTTTTTTATATTTTTGTTAATATCTTTTAATTTATTTATTTTAAAACTTTGAAAATATATTTGTTTTCGTCCTAATGAGCCCTCTCATTTGATATATAACATGATGGGTTAGAAACAATTTTAATTTTAAATTTTCCGTTTAATTCTGTAATTGGTCCCCCAAAATTAAAAGAAGAGGTTTCTCCTTATTTTTCCAGTAAACTTCAGGTAAGAACCTATAAATATATTTTTTTGCAAAATTTTACGTTTTATAGTTTCGGTGATAAGGGGGGGGGGGAATGGGTAAATTTTGTTATATTTTCGTTAATATCTTTTTAAATATATTTTTTAAAATATGAAAAAAATATATTTGTGTTCCTCAGAATGAGACCTTTCATTCGATATATTACATGATGCGTTTGAAATTTTTTTTATTTTTAAATTTTTATTTAATTCTATAGTTTGCCCCCAAAAATTAATATTAATGGTTTCTCCTTAATTTTCCTTTAAAGTTCGGGCAACGCTCTATATTTCCTTTTTTTTTCACAATTTTAGGCTCAGTAGTTTCGGAGATCAGGGGGGGGAACGGTCGATTTTTTCATATTTTTGTTAATATCTTTTAATTTATTTATTTTAAAATTTTGAAAAAAATATATTTGTTTTCGTCGTAATGAGCCCTCTCATTTGATATATAACATGATGGGTTAGAAACAATTTTAATTTTATATTTTCCGTTTAATTCTGTAATTGCCCCCCCCAAAATTAAAAACAGAGGTTTCTCCTTATTTTTTCAGTAAACTTCAGGTTAGAACCTATAAACCTATTTTTTTCAAAACTTTACGTTTTATAGTTTCGGCGTTAAGGGGGGGGGGGAATGGGTAAATTTTGGTATATTTTCGTTAATATATTTTTAAATAATTTTTTTTAAATATGAAAAAAATATATTTGTGTTCCTCAGAATGAGACCTTCCATTTGATATATTACATGATGCGTTTGAAATTTTTTTTATTTTTAAAGTTTTATTTAATTCTATAATTTGCCCCCCAAAATTAATATTAATTGTTTTTCCTTAATTTTCCTATAAAGTTCGGGCAACGCTCTATATTTCTTATTTTTTTCAAAATTTTAGGCTCAGTAGTTTCGGAGATCAGGGGGGGGAACGGTCGATTTTTTTAGTTTTACCCCCCAGAAGTACCCCTAAAATCAAAATTTTTTCTTTTACGATATGTACTTCTGATCGGGTCACCAAACTATACATTGATACCAAATTTTAACCTCTTCCGTCCAGTAGTTTAGCAGAAAATGGCTGTGATGTGACAGAGGCAGAAATCCTGAGTGATATTATAAGGGTATCCGTATATTGTATATACGGAACCCAAAAAACATTGATGATTTTTTGATCAAATAATTACTAGAGCGATATTAAAATAATATTTTATTTCTAAGTTATAATGAATAATATTTTTGACAGAAGTGAGTAGTTAAACAAAGCGGTTTCTGGAGCGGAAGTGGGTATAAAGGTAACCAGTCATCGAGTTCTCGCCGGGAGCTGCTGCCGAGCTGTTGGTAGTTGTTGTTTGGATAAGAAGAAGACATTGGGAAGAAGAAGAAGACATTGGGGGTGGTCGTAGGGGTGCGCGAAAGACATTTGGGTGTGTCGCAGAGGTGCGTGCCATCTGTTGTTAATAAATGAAAGCAATTGTATTGTGGGTTGCGTGGGTTGCAGAGTGCACGCCATCTGTTGATGGTTGTGGTGGTTACAAAGAAAAAAAGCTAAATACTTGTCCGGGTATCGAACGCGGCTTGCCTGATTACAAAGTCAGGTGTCCACCGAGCTGCACTAATGCGGTTAATCGAGAAATGTTTATTTGAAAAGGTATAGTACATGCCCGTTGGGTGGGCGCGGGTTTTTGGGCGTTGTTCGGTTAGATATTTGGGGGCTGGATGGGGGGATATAGTTGTCTGTAAAAAAATTTAAAATCTTGGTATTTTGTTGTCTGTAAAAAAATTTAAAATCTTTTGCTTAAGCCTGCATGCGCGAGAACGTCCACTCCTTCGAGTCTATAGTTATCGTAAGCGACCGCCTACCTGCGCAAGAACGGCAACTCCTTCGAGACTCTGATTTTGTCGGATGATTCAAGGCATTGAACGCCTGCAGGCGCAAGAACGTCCACTCCTTCGAGTCTATAGTTTTCCTAAGCGAGCGCCTACCTGCGCAAGAACGGCAACTCCTTCGAGTCTCTGATTTTGTCGGATGATTCAAGGCCGAGCGTAATAATTTTGAGACTTGGAAAAATTTTTAATGATGAATCAAGAATTTGATGTTATGGTTTCTAGTAGTCTGCTAATAATTTTTAGTATAAAGTAACGAAAGAGGTGCAAGATGAGCATAGTGTCTCACCAACTACTGTTGAATGCAGATCGATAAAAATGACTTTACTTAAATCAAGTTTTATAATATTCACATTAATTTTGAAAAATGTCTTGTATGTTAATATACCTTATGGAACCAAGGACATGGCTGTATGCCCTTCAGGGAACTGTTTGAACCGCTCCAACTACACATTGATGGCTCGAGATAGATTAAACGATGGACGGCTGCCTGTATATTTTGCTCGCCTGTCAAACACAACAAAAAATTTCAAACTGAAGCTGACATTTTCTGATGACACTGAAGGTGGCAGCTTCATGCCAAGATGAAAAAACTTTACTATCCAACAGCTCAATGACTATACATGATGCTAACCTACAAGAGGAGCTCCACAAAGTGCTAATTCTTATTTGTGTAACACTCTCTACAATTACAATATTATTACTTAAATTAATTGTGAAATGTATTAGGAAAATAATGAATAATTAAAACACATAGTTATATACAATGTTTTATTTATGTAAAACACTATTTAGAAGCCAATAATAAACTACATCAACATTTTCTTTTGCACATCGTACTGGATCATTGCTGCGGCAGTGAAAAATGCATGGAGAGTCAGAAGGTTTCAGTTCAACAGCGCCATTGAAGTTTTCCAGATTGATTAGGTGATAGTATGATTCCTCATCTTCGTTAAGCAGTTTTCTCAAATTGTTGATTTTCAGCTCTTCAAATAACTTGTTAAATAAAAAGTCATATTTCTGATGGCCTCGTACATATATGTGCGTGCATTTGGTTAGGAAAATTCTCAAAATGTCGTTCATAGTATTCAAATCATAGTGGCCATCAGAGTAGTGGAGTCCATGTAGCCGTTGTTCCAAATATCGTACTTGCCTTTTGTCTGCTGCTGATAGATAGTTAAACGGTTTAGGTGGTTTAAACAAAAACACTCCTGTGCGTTTACGTGTCTTGATAACCAATTCCTTGGGAACAAATCTTCCCTCGATTTCGAAACCTTGAATGTCGACAATTGCAATTTCCATGGTGAACCGTTGAAAAGCTATAACGAAACTGATTTTCTAAACAGCTGAGTGATCTAATATAAGCTTCGGACAATTTCGCTGAGTGGGAGAAATTCCATTAGGCAATCGTGGATAATTATGCAGAAGGCTCGGGTCTTATCGGGAAATCCCGTCTGGCTTTCAATATCCAAGCGAATATCTACAGTCGAGGATTTCATGGTGTCCTCACGTCGGGAGCAATCGATGACGAATAGGGTGTGCGTCTTGAATGCAACATAATCCAGTAGAGGGTGTTTGCCGCCGCCAAAGCTGGGATAAAAGTCCGTATACCTTTTGTACGCCTCACCGTACTCACTCTTTGAAAAATCTAAATCAAATCTCTTCATAGGCCAAAATTCGCTGTTTAGATTTAGACGAATATTGGAAATGTGAATATTGTCAAATTCCGTGGGATCTTCTTTGATGTTGCTGTGGCGATCCGTTTGAAAGGCTAAGATAACGTAACGAGGGCTTTCCAGTGCGGCACACGTCTTCACAGCCCAAATTTCACGAGTAGCACCTGTTTTGAGAGCAGGCAACTCATTTAGCTCCCATTTACGAAACGGTAAAATTATACTGGAATCCGCTTTGACGGCTTGCAGTAAATCCAATTTAACGTCATCGTTTGGAAAAATGTGACGGACTTTGAGTTCGATGTTGTTTATTGTCACTTTACCCTTGGTAGCAGCATCCGTGATTATAAGGCAATCATCATCGCTACGACTTCGCACCAGACGAATTGTTTGTTTACCACACATCACTTGCTTGTAGTCGTTGAAGATGGAAAACAAATGTCCCAATGGAATGTACATGTGAAAAGTTTTATCGGCGGCATTCATATACGCTTTATGTGGAAAATTCCACCCGGCTATGAATAGGTCCTTTGAACTGTTGGGGTCGTAGCACAAGTATCCACGAATTGTACTCACGCGACCAGGGTCTCTCACGGTTTCAATTTCCTTGCCGCACAACTCGTACGTAACGCTGTCGAAGAAGAAAGCTCCAGCATTTGGTGATAGAGAAACATCTCCATTGCCTGCTGTCTTCACCACTTGTCCCTGGATTGAGATGCAGGAATCAGCCATGGAAAACCAACAATCTGTTTGATTGACGGTGATTTCAACGATATCATTGTTGCCGAATGACTTGACGTATGGATAGTAGATTCGCAACTCCTCGCGTCTTACACTATCATCAAAATTTGGTTTGCGGAAGATATCGAACATTTGAGGAGTTGACATGGTAGCCGAGCGTTTGTAGAAACAATCTGTTTGAGAGCGTGAGTGATCTCTTGAAAGGTTTCATAGAAATTGATGGTGGACGAGGAGCGGTTAACCTCTTATATGGTTCTTCATCAAATACAAGTCGACCCATTATTATTGTAGTTGTTTCAGCTCAAGTCGAATGATGATTTCTTCACCACGAAAATTCACTAGTTCAGAGTCTTGATTCAAAATTTGCAATGTGAGGTTATGTATTTCGCTTCTGTTAATCGGCAAATAGATTAAATGCTCAGGTGTTTCGTCGATGGCAAAACCAGGATCAACTGCAACGGCAAACTCGTAAATGGTGTGTGAAGGAGTGTTATTGTAGAAGGCTCCCGATGTGATGTTGCTATCGAGATGAATCGTTCTAACTTTTATAATGTTCACTGGTAAATCGGAACTTGTGAACTTGATTGCGTGGTAGCAGCTGTTTAGATAAGCCCAGAATATCACCGATGCTGTCTTGCGGTTGAAAATCCACAGCGTACTTGCTGCTGAAAAGCTCACACTTGAGAGTATTGTTGTTGGGTTTCAATGAGAAAATATTCTCAACGTCCTTTGTCAAATGAATGCCAAGTGCCTTTCTAATATAAGCTTCGATGTCACCAATTTCGTATGAACCTTCGGGCAAGTCGATGAATGTTTGCGTGTTTTGATCGTCAAACAGGTAGATCTTGTCACCTCTCTCAATGTTTGGGATGCTGTTGTACGAGTGAAAACTCAATAAAGCTAGTCCGTAGTTGTAGTTGGAATCCAACTGAATAGGTGGTTGAAAATCAATCGACAGTATTGGGCTGCGACCTTTCAATGTGATGATCACAGACATGACTGATAATTATCCGCTTGTTAGCTGCTAATATAGGTTAAAGTAAAACAACAATAATGCAAAATATTTATTTTTTATTATAGAGAAATTTCAAGCATAAATGGCCACAATTTGATTGATTGTACGTCTGATAAGAGTCATTGTTGTAGAGGATTTTCACTCCATTGCCAAAGTAGTTGGCTAATTCTTGGGGTGGTTTCAAACATCCAAAGCTATCAAAGTACTGAACGGTGTTTCCATTTCGCACATAAGCTACCCAATGCGTACCGTGATGACTGCTGGTATCCAAATTAACGATGGCAGACTCCTTTGTTTGTGAATGTTTAGGTAAGGTGTTTCGCATAACTACTCCCCTAAAGTAGGGGATCTTCAAATGTTTGGCATATTGCTCAAGCTCGTGATTGTAAAGTGCTCGATTGGGTAGCTTTATTGGGAGTTTTTTTGCTTCTTTAAGTAAAGCCCGAAGCCGTTGCGGGACTTTTTAAGAAAAATACCGCTTCCTTTCTTTGCAAGCTCTTCCATGGCTTGATTATGGCGCTGGTCCTCCTCCAACTTCTTGCGGGCGTTCTTTGCATCTATCACGGCTTTGGCTACTCCAGTGGCTCCCCCGGCAAGAGCTCCTAGTGCTGACAACCCCGCAAATAGGGGTATTAGTGGGAGAAAACCACCAATTTTCGACTCAAAAGGAATGACTCGAGGTACATGGATTTTCTTGCGACCACCTGCCTTCTTAATGACTGCTCGGGCTGCTCTCAACGCCAATAACGATGTCTTACGGACATCACTTCCAGATCCGGCAATAGCTCTCTTGATTGGTAGAACCACATTCTGTCGAAAAGATTTTTTTCCACATCGTTTTTTGATTCCAAGCCCCATCTTGCGTTTAGCCTTCATGCCTGTAGTTATAAGCCAAGAAGCTGCTTTTTCTCCAAGTGAAGCGTCCTTTGACTTGAATCTCTCCCAGGCTCGATTTTCCAACTCGTAATCAGCCTTATGACGATCCGCCAAAGACTTGTATTTACTGTAGGCGATATCGTGCGCTCGACAAGCAGCGTCTGTCTTATTGATTCCCTGCTGACCCTTGGAGAGACGGTCTAGAAGTTTTGTACCGGGTCCACAAAACTGATAACCAGGTAGATGTAGTTCAAATGGTAATTTATTGATTGCACTATTCAGTAGACTACCTCCTTTGGGAGTTAGCATGACACTGATTGAAACTGAGATAGACTGCTGTATTTAATTAGTATACACAATAAGGATGATGTCAGTATATCGTAAGATGTATATGAAGCAACAAGATGTCCAACTGCCTATCGAAAATTTGGACTTTGTCGAAGAATCACCATCATCAGCAAGTCGACACGGACAATTGTTACCAAATTCCCTACGAGCAGCATTCTGTGGACCTAGTGGTTGCGGAAAGACCAACGCATCGTTATCACTGCTATTCAATGAAAACGGCCTACGATTCGAGAACGTCTACATCTATTCCAAGTCACTCTACCAACCAAAGTACCAGCTCTTACAAGACGTTCTCAAGCTAGTTAAAGGTGTATCGTATTTTCCCTTTAAAGACAACGAAGAAGTAATTGATCTGAGTGAGGCACGCGAATGTTCAGTATTCATTTTCGATGATGTGAATGGTGATAAACAAAACAAGATTCAGAATTATTTTTCGATGGGAAGGCACAGGAATATCGATTCAATATATTTATGCCAAACGTATAGCAAAATACCTAAACAACTGATTCGAGACAATTGCAACGTAATTGTCATATTCAGACAAGATGAGGTAAATTTGAAGCACGTCTTTGATGAGCACGTGTCTCCCGACATGGACTATGATAAATTTAAGACAATGTGTTCGGAATGCTGGCAAAATCGTTTTGGCTTTATTACAATAGCTAAGGACTTCAACTTGAATGATGGCCGCTACCGTAAAGGATTCGATAAATATATAAAGGTTCAATAAAGATGATTGCTGTTAGTTGATAAAAATGTCTTCATTGAGTAGCAACATTGCTGCCACTGCTCGAAAGAAAAAGATCAAGCAATTGGCACGTTCTATTCGCAAGAAATATCTTAGTCTGAAGCTGGGAAAGTCGGAACATGATGAAACATTGAATAAACTTTTTAGACCGGTAATGACACCGCTACAAGATATTGCCTCAACTACGGCAAAAGTTCTCACTAAGATACCAACACAGACCATTAAGCGTGAGGTAATTAAACAAGAAGTGCAGGAGCTGCCATCAGTCAAAAAACATGAGTTGGAAGAGACACAATACCTCGATGAAGAACCAATCGCTGAAACTAGTATGCACACCAATGATGATGATGATGAGGTGGAGAACGAAACCTTTTACGAGGATCCCGGTAATCTCTCTAAAGAAGCAATAGAGGACTACATGGATCAGTATCCTCCAGTTGCACACAAATATCTTGAAGACTATATTACTAAAAGCGATGTTATTGACAACATATATGGACCTATATATGACGCTGCAAGTTCCAAATGGTTTCTTGGGCAAAAGGAAATCAATTTCAGTCGTAGTACAGGTCACATTATCGTTGATGGGTTACAGTTTCGAGGTACTCCAGGGTTATATCAACTAATATTTTACAAGTCACCTGATTATGCTCCCGATGATTTAGAAGCGTACCGTGTTGGTAATGACATCAGCACACAAGAATGCAGCAGGTCGTTTGAAAGCTTCAAGTCTATATAAATATACTGAAATTATAAAGCCAATGTTTCCTCCCTTGACAAAAAAGCAACGTTTTGCTGGAACTGGTATTGAATTAACTTACAATAACAAGCTAATGGAATACGTCTACTGGGATGATCCCAACGAATTGGTTGAACGGCTGAAACTACTGATTGCATCCAAGGAAGCAGGCAACACCTCTCACGACAACGAAATAATTGCCATTTTAAATGAACTTAAGGAAGCTAATATTATACGAGATAAATAAATTTTGAACTTGAAAGTGTATATTATTCCTTATCCTATGGCAAACATGTCAGTTTCACGATGACTTTAAACAAGTTTGGGCGTAGTGCCCATCAGCAACTAATGTCATCAAAATCACATAACCTAGCTTTTATGAAAGTACCTTTTTCTTTTACCGCGGAGGGAAATATCGATGCTGAGAAGCTAAAAATTACCAATGTCGAAGTACCGACGAAGGCTATGGATGCCGCCAACAAGCAGTACGTTGATAAGAAAATAGCAAACGGACTTCAGCAAATACATAGTGATTTTCAAATAGCTTTCAGCAACTACACTGGTGAAGTTCAGCAAACCTTATCTGTGTTTAAGCAAAACGAAAAGGTTAGCGAGGAACGTGGAGCTCAAAACTTTGCTGCAATGAATACTCGCATATTGAAAACCGAACAAGCTATGGAAACCCAACTACAAAATATATCGCTTCTCATTTCTAAATTCAATACATTAGAAGCTCAGTTGGAATCTGCTCGGAAAGAATATAAGGAAACCATCACAAAATTTGAAGCCTCGTTTAATGACAACCGTATATCACAGGAAAAACGTATAAACGATCTGGAACTTTCTATGAAACAAGCTCCTAAAGGTGTTGATGCAGCAGAAGTATTAAATATTGTTCGAAAGGATAAGGCTAAAGATCTTTCTGATCTAACTGAACTTAGAGACAAGATGACAAAAGTAGTGCCTGAGCTATACCGAGACATGCAAAAACTACATGATGATATTGCAAATCAAATCTTGGACCAAAATCAAAAACTTGAAGCAATCGCAGACAGTATTGCTGCAATTAAAAAGCATCATTAGGATCAATAAAAACATGCCTTTGTCTATTTTTAAGCAGTATACAAGATGGCTCCTATAGCGAAACATTCCAAAGAAAAAGTTCAAGTTGTTAAGGAACTGCATAGACCTGTGAGACGAAAGTTTCCTCGCCGACGTGTAATAATTAAAGTTTCGATGACTCCTGGCAGTCGGACCTCGCACAAATGGATCTCTATGCAAAATCCAATCGTAATTTCAAGTTCTTCCTCGTGGTGATTGATTGCTTTTCAAAGTACGTGTGGACGAGACCGCTCAAAACGAAATCCGGTGAAGAGGTAACTCGTGCCTTTGAGAGTATTCTCAATGGAAGGACGGCACCCGAAAAATCTACAAACCGACCAGGGTAAGGAATACTACAATAGTTGCTTTCAGAAACTAATGAAGTCATACGGAATCAATCATTATAGTACATTTAGTGGACTGAAAGCCGTAATAGCTGAACGAGTAATTAGAACGCTGAAAGAACGGCTCTACAAGTACTTTAGTTTGAACGGCACCTACAAATGGATAGATATTCTACAGGAAATCGTTAAGGACTACAACCATCAAAAACATTCCAAGACAAAGATGAGACCTGTGGACATTAATAGGAAAAACGCTCGAGATATTAAAGTATACAATAACCTGAAAATTGCTGGGCCAAGAAAACTGAAAGTTGGAGATGTTGTGCGAATAAGTAAAACCAAGCACGTTTTTGATAAAGGTTACCTTCCCAGCTGGAGTACGGAATTGTTTAAAATTACGCAGGTTAAAATAACTAATCCAGTTACGTATAGTTTGGAAGATATGTCTGGTACACCGATTCAAGGGAGCTTTTACGAAGAAGAATTGCAAAAGGCTGCCTATCCTGATGTGTATCTCGTTGAGAAAATTTTGCAACGAAAAGGCAACAAGGTTAAAGTTCGGTGGCTTGGGTTTGATTCGAGCCACGACAGTTGGATTGGCACTGAAAACAAACTATAACACCAAGGTCAATCATAAATTGATAATAAATTATCATAAATATAGACATGTGCTTGCATTGCAAAATGAAGACTCAGGGTGAAAACATCACTGTAAAGTATTCGAAAAGTTTAAGTCAACATATCACCAAACTTAAACGATTACAGAAAGATATCAAATTTTATTGTGAAAAACAACAAGTGATGCAATATTTAAAAGCCTTACATATATGATGATGGTGATGGGGAACAGAGGAGCCATTAGCAACAAGAGATCTACTTTTCCATCTTGGCGTAGGAACACATAATTGAAATCAACCGCAATCAGGTAGTGGAAGGGGTACAACTATAAAATTGTGAAAATTCCCTACATATATTCCCAGTCCCAGTTTACCTCTCGAGTGATTTGTGAAAATGAGTAGTATCAGCAGCAGTTTTGAAACCATGGATAGTGGTTATAGTAGTGATTCCACTATCAGTTACAGTGCGGACTTGGATAGAGTGTTACAAATGTATGATGAAGCTGCGAAAAAGGAAGACTATTACTTGCTGCATTCGAGATTTCCATTACTGAGTTCAGAGTATGATGTTCAATGTGCACTCAGTCCTGCAAGATCCTATTCTCCAGTGGTTATCTTGCAAAAAACACCTGTAGCCGCTGGAACACCAACGAAAATTGTAATGACTATGTACGAGTGGGAGGATGTCATCATTGAGCTCAAGCTCCTGAAAACAAACTTTTTTGAAAATGCCACACCTCCAGAGTTTGCTGCCCCAGTGACCTGCGGAGATTGTCTCCATCTATCCCAGATCCAGTATGAAGACGTCAAACAAGTGTTGGTGATGAAAAACATTTGCGCGCTCTATTTGGATTATAGTGATGTGATTGAACTCTTAGCTATTAACCCTATTATCTCAAGTAAAATAATTTATTTGGAGCGCTTAAATTACTGTACTTTTTATTATAAAATAATAGATGAAATATGTTTATGGTCAAATTTACTAAATCGTTTGCCGATTGAAAAATTGTTAAAACCATTTTGTTTAGATGACAGGTCTCCATTATGTATTGCATTAAAAGAACATATTTATTATTATAAAAACATTATTTTAAGAGATATTGACATTAGAAAAATTGAATAAATGCTTATAAATTAAAAACATTGTTGTTTATTTCATCAGTTCTACACCATGGAGTGTCGAGAATACTTCCAAATATACGAAAATCGATTACGTACCTTTGAAAACTGGCCTTCCAACTTCCCTGCTGAAAAGTTAGCAAGAGCAGGGTTTATCTACCGACAAGATGCAATAGAATCCGATGGCAGCTTAAATGATGCTGTTGAATGTCCATTTTGTGATACACGTGGTTTCAACTGGGAAGATGGTGATGACCCTGTTGCCGATCATCTGGACTGGAATCCATATTGTCGCTTTTTTGATTTTGATGACACTTACCACATCACCAGACCTATCAGACATAAAAGCAAAGTGACATTTGAGAGCAGACTTGAGACGTTCAAAGACTGGCCTATTGCCTTGAAGCAGACACCCACTGAGCTTGTCAACGCCGGCTTCTTTTACACGGGCTACGGTGATAGGATCACTTGTCATTGCTGTGGCTTAGAGCTCAAGAATCTCTTACCTTGTGATGATATTACAGAGCTTCACAAAAAGGGATCAGCTAAATGTTTATTGCTTAGAGACTGCCCACCAAATCCCCACACTGACTCTAATCATAATACTTGTAAAATTTGCTTAACTAATGAAATGACAATTGTTTTTATGCCTTGCAGACACTTTGCTAGTTGCTTTGATTGTTCTCTGAAAATAGATCATTGCTGCATATGTAGACGGAAAATTGCAGGTTATTTAAAAATATATGTATGCTAAAAATAAAAGACAAAGTTACCAATATGCTGTTTTATTTAAAATAAATAAACATAGACTACTAACATAACTACATCAAATATTACTTATACATATATCTTGAAAGTAAAAATTAATTTAGAGGCTGTAGTGGCCCCAGGGTAAAGTATCATATGAGTCTTTTAACAGATAGCGCTTGTCATCAAAAGGACTGAGGGCAATTTTTGTCTGCTCTACACTAAATATGTTATGAGCATATGATCTAATACAGCGTTGGGAAGCAATAGTTTGCTGGTTTTCTTGCAAACAATAGAGGTAATCATCAAACGTAATACTATTTTTAACTACATTGTATTTTACGCCTTTTGACTTTTTGATGCATTTTCCTCCTAGGATTAGGTAGGTATACATTTTCGAACGGACGCCTACAAAATGTGAAATAATGTAGCCCTTAGCCTCATCCTTCATTAAACCAAGCACCTTTTTATTAACTAGTGGGATGTTGTAGATATTATCGGGGGGATAGTCTGATGTGTCGAAACGATGGAGATTGGGTTTGACGAGCTCTTCATATATATCATCAGAAATTATCTCAAGCAAAAATGAATCAGTATCGATGTATAGAAGTTTGACTAGATGACGAGGGTACTTTTTATAAATGAAATCATAGAGGAAGTCATACATTAGGATTTTTGAAAGTTCCAGAATTGCGCACCCGATATACAGAGGTTTATTGAAGAGCAAATCAGTTTTGTTTAACTCAATTGCCATCAACTCATCATCGAATATGGTGCGACTGTGAAATGCTGGGGAAGCAATAAGATTTTTAGCACCGTATCGACCTTCCCAATGGTTGACTAGTTTAACGATACGATGCTTTCGGATATTCTCCATAGTTTTACCGAAGACTGCGTTATTCATCAATTTGAACAAATTCTTCTCAAAATCATTAGTCGCCTGAGCTCTTAGGGAAGTATTTAGATCGATATAGGACTTGAGCCACGGAGACTGTTTGAATTTCAACACCCGGTGAATGTGTTTGAGAATGATGCCATTCTCAAGAGCTTGTTTCAGATTTCTATAGTGAATAATATATTTTTCCTTGTCATGCAAGGTAGTCATGAGTTTGGGAAGTTTAGAGCCGGGAGGGGTGCGGCGCTCCGAACAGAAGGGAAGGTCTTTATGATGATCATGCAAATGCTTGGGATACTCCAGATCAACTTCCAAAAAATAACCAATGTCTGAATCATCGGGAATTTGAGTGACATCGATGTTGGTATCAGCAGACCATTGGAATCCCCCGTAGGGTAAGGGTTGACTTTGACTATATCCATATAAATTATTAGCGTCTACGTGGTAAATGAATTTGGAGGGTTTATTAGGATTATAATTGGGCATATACTTGTTATTCGCCTCGGAAAACCTATTAGAACATTGGGAAATACCTCCACGTATTCCACGTTCAATGAACATCAGCATGTCAACATTTTGAAGAATTTCCAATTGGCAACTTGTGTACTTGAGCATACACTGCCAAGAATATCCAGGTAGAGTGTAACAATGGGCTGGATCTAAGCCATATGTTTGATGAGCCCTATCACGGAAATTTTCAAACACGTCAGTTAGAAGAAGAATGTCCACTTTCATGTACAACTCCATGTAGTTGCGAATGGTTTGGCATTCAAAGGAATCCCATACTCTTTTAGCATGTTCGTAATCAGCTTGAGAAACGTTCTGGTCATTCAATTTATTATAAAAATTCTCTATAGGCGGTAATTGGGTTTCACTTAATTTTTCCAATGAATCAACATAATCATAAGGAAAGATTCCCTTTCGTTTTAGCATCTTTAGTTTCGCTAACGACACATGATTGAAGATTGAAGTTAAATTAACAAATTGATCGGTTTTTAAAGTGGATGCCAGCTCATCCAAAGAAGATCCCAGAAATCTAAATGAGTCGATAAATCTAAATTTTATTTTTGTGTCCTTATCATGTTTAGTAAAGGCAATATACTTCTCTTTATTGATTGGTACAAGAGTTATTTGATCATGCTTGGCGAGATCTCTAATTATAAAGTGGGAGTCGTATCCACTTAGGTTGTGGAACACTACTGGAACTATGAAAGACTCTCGGTACCTGAGGTTACAATAATTATGTGAATAGCCTCTAAATGCACCGGAAAGGTGAGAGTGGTCTCTAACGATTTTATCTTGAGGTAAAAAGGGCTTCTCACAGATATGACATGTGCCAGATGCATCTTTGAGACTAACCTCCACATTGAGAGGTACAACATCGGTTAGTTTGGACTGCACGAACTTTGTCAAGTTTGCCATTTCATTGGTGAACCACTCCATACAGTTAGAGCCCGTGAAGCTCCTATAGTACGAAAAAGAGTCATCATAGGAACATTTGAAATAAAAACCAGCACATATGGCTGAATGCTGCTGATATTTATGAGTTTTGGTAGAAGTAGTATCGGAAATTGGTAAAAGTATCGACTCAAAATCTGCATAAACAATAAAAGGAAGCCTTTCCTTGAATGAAAAATTATTAAACTCAACTACCGCCTTCTTAGGAAAAGATATTTTGCAATTATTTACATTTTTACAATATTCAATGTGGCTCTCAAGGCTGCTGGAGTCACTAAAATAATTTAGACAACGATCGCATATTAATTTTTTACTTTTATGCTTGCTAAGTTGATTTGAAACAAGACGTGATAAATTTTTAATTAGGCAGAAATGATATTTTATTTCCACGTCGTTTGCTGTTATTTCTACATTTTCGAAATCATTGATTTTAGGAACATATTTATTTTGAATCATTAAGAGATTGACATGTTTGTCTAACTTACATTTAGTGATTCGAGCTGGAACTGTTTGATAATACTCATTATCTTTTGTTTTTATCAATTCTAAGACATATACATTAATAGAAATATTATTAAGTTTCTCAAACTTAGTAATTTGCTGTAAAGTCATAGGAAATGTCAAACCAGTTAGATTTAATACAGTAGATGGCTCGGGGTAAGCTGATATTCTATCAACATTAATGGCTGTAGGGTACAAATGAGCAATAACGCTGTATAAAAAACAAAGATCATCATCATAGTTCTTAATATTGATTACAGCATGTTTTTTAGAAATTGATTCTGGTAATCTTATGAAAGATGAGGCTCCATTTCCAATTTCAAATTTATTTATGTTTATTTCTAAGTTTAGAACTTTATACAAACTCCATCCTGATGCCTTTTCCTGAAATTCCTCTAATTTACGTAAAATTTCATTCCGAATGTGTTCATAGAACCACCCATTCAAATCTGTACCCCTATCTATTATCGCGTTTTTCGTATTAAAATATTTATATTCCATAATTTCCACCATTCCAGATTTTTTTATGAATTCACCACAAAAGGTTGTATTTACTTTAAGAGTAGGCATTGTTTTCAAAGTATTATTTATGCGCGCCTTAAAAAGGAAAAATGCATCATCTAAAAATTTAAAAATATTGATATGAATGAGATTAATAATTACTCCTGTTCGAACACGTGAGCGAAACGCTGACTCTACATCATACCATTTAACGCGATCACTTCTTTTTGACTTCTCACCAATTCCCCCACCCCTTTTGATGTTAGTATAATTTTTCAAATCATTTCTAAATCTTTTTATATGACTAATTTCAGACTGAAGCTTATTCAAAGTTCCTATATGTAAATCTGATTCACGAATAGCTCTGTTACATAAAATTAATTGTTTTTTACTTAATTTCAGCCAGTTAGATATTTGCTCTGGAGAGCAACGTTTCTTTGAGAAAATTATATTTGATGCTAATCTAAACTTGTTAATAATATCGGTACTAATATTCGCTATAGCCTCTGAATTCATTTTTACTCGTATAACAATATAATAAACTATTACAAACTTGAGAAATATCAATGGAATATTAACAGTAAAAGTATAACTGAAGCATGCAAAATTTAAAATAAAAACTTACAACTAAATTCTTTTATATTCACTCCGCAGAAATTTGAAAAAGCACTCGGGGTTGTAGTTTGCCTCCAAGTTGCTGCAGCCCGATGAATTCGATGTGGAACTTTCCACCACCAAATTTGTCTAGGTGTGGTTTATATACCTGAGTGACCCGTTTCGGCAGGAAGGTTACGTGGTCCTCTAATTCAAGTAAGATGGTTTCACCGTATCTTGGGTTGACCAGTTTGGCTGCCAGAATTCGATACTTCTGGTTAAGCTGCAAGTCTTGAATTTTTATTGCCGGCTTGTTGTCAATCTCTGCGGAGGAAACTGCATTAAGTTCTTTCAAAAAATCCATTTTCTATAACAAAAATTAAATACTATGAACTTGGTTGCGTCTAAACTCTAATAATTTTTGAAAGACAGGCGCAACATATTGGAAGCAAATTAACAAAAGTTGGAACTAGAACATTGAATTGAAAAGCGGGCAGAAAATATTCAATTCGAAAAACATACTCTATTAATTTCAAATATTTTGAAGGGCAGTCACAAAATACTAAAAGCAAATTAACATAAATGAAATTAAGTAAATACTCACATAATGTTTTTTTGAACAACACACACTATCACTAGATACACTTTGCAAGTTGAATTAACAGTTAATTTCACAAAGCACAAACACAATCACTGTAGTTGATATCTGATCTCTTTGAGAGTTGAATTAACAATGAAATAAAAATTCGCAATTATTTTATTTATCAGCATCGAACTACGTCATTTGCGTATAACGAAATTTCCGTTAGTTCTAGAAAAACAACTAATTAATGCTTATCATATGAGAACTTCCTGCAAAAGTTTGTTGCTGCAAACAACATGATAACCTAATCAAACCACAGCTTCCTGTAAATTTATTTAGCTCGGTTTCAATTAGCGTAAACAAGATATGACGGTTTCCTTTCACTGCGGTCATCATTTCCGGTTTGTGGTTTTGATATCTAAAATACCAGATATAATGTGAATTTATTATCAGGAAATTTCCGGTTTGTGGTTTTGATATCTAAAATACCAGATATAATGTGAATTTATTATCAGGAATTTTTAAATAATCACGGATTCATGATTTATATTATTTTTCGATTTTATTAACATTACATTTAAATAAATACAGATTTATGATTTGAGAATTTATTATCAGGAATTTTTAAATACATTTATGATTTTATTGGCATGAATTTTTAAATAAATACAGGTTTTTATTCATCTCTCAAGACGTAAAAAATTCCTGGTTCCACCAAGAGTAAACTAAAAGTATCTGGGAGTCCTCCTATTGCTGGGTGCTGAGTTCTACCTCCTCCACGTGTGAACTGAGCCTCTATGAAATCAGTACGACCGCCCATACCTGCACGTTTCATTTGAGGTGGCCCTATATCTATTTCTACCCCATTTGGTAATCGATGGCTAAACAAGCAAGTGTTTCCAAACGGACATTTGGGTTTGCTTTTTCGGAAATACCTACATCGCATTTTCTTCATTTTTTCGTTTTTCTCAGCTATATAACGATCTTTTTCCGCTTTCTGGTAATAAACCTCAGATTGATAGACATAAGGAGACACAATACGGCATTCTGGACAGCCTCTGCGAATATTCAATTCAAAGTCTTTATTTTGATGCCATCTTTTTACGCATGGGAAGCAGAAACAATGGTTACAATTTGGCAATAGCCCAAAATTATTAGTTATCTCTTCCAAACATATTCCACACCTTTTATTCATAGTGAATTGAATAAGACTGCACCTATAGCCACAAAAATCTAATATTTGTAGTGTTTGCTGTCGTCACACATTCACGACAATAAGTTAAAAGAATTTATTTCTTTTATTCAGTCTTGAGTTGAAGCTGTAACAATCCAGTCATGAATTTGGAAAGTTTACTTGATGACCAAGTAAGATTTAATATGAGTGCAGTGTCAACGAGAACTATACAACCGAAAGATTTAACTGGAAAGCTAAATCCCAAAAATGGATGTTACGTGGTACCAGACGTTTTAACAACTGTGATTACCTACAACGGACGCACTTGCATATATGCGGCAGTACCAGAAATTTTAACAATTAATATTACCGATACCGAGACCACTCTCAAAATTGGTGAAACAATTATACATTTAACGGTGGAGAGTTACACGGTGCTTAAAAAATACTTGGAATTTGCATATGGTTTCCATAACGATCCTTCACATGGAAAGGATGAACCTGACACTGTATGGGATGATTGCCAGCTTTGTTCTGATGGTATTTCTTTGGATTTGACTATGTGGTTGGATGATGGCGGCCTTACTATATATTGTACAAAAACAAAACAAAATATAGCTTTAATTATTAAGGATGCTCTGAAAATTCATAATATACTATATGCTAATAAAGATATTTAAACAGTTGTCTAGTTTTAATATATCCATTATTTTCACCTTAATTAAATTTCAGACGCTTGAAACAAATTTTTCCAAGTCTCAAAATTATTACGCTCGGCCTTGAATCATCCGACAAAATCAGAGACTCGAAGGAGTTGCCGTTCTTGCGCAGGTAGGCGCTCGCTTAGGAAAACTATAGACTCGAAGGAGTGGACGTTCTTGCGCCTGCAGGCGTTCAATGCCTTGAATCATCCGACAAAATCAGAGTCTCGAAGGAGTTGCCGTTCTTGCGCAGGTAGGCGGTCGCTTACGATAACTATAGACTCGAAGGAGTGGACGTTCTCGCGCATGCAGGCTTAAGCAAAAGATTTTAATTTTTTTTACAGACAACAAAATACCAAGATTTTAAATTTTTTTACAGACAACTATATCCCCCCATCCAGCCCCCAAATATCTAACCGAACAACGCCCAAAAACCCGCGCCCACCCAACGGGCATGTACTATACCTTTTCAAATAAACATTTCTCGATTAACCGCATTAGCGCAGCTCGGTGGACACCTGACTTTGTAATCAGGCAAGCCGCGTTCGATACCCGGCCAAGTATTTAGCTTTTTTTCTTTGTAACCACCACAACCATCAACAGATGGCGTGCACTCTGCAACCCACAATACAATTGCTTTCATTTATTAACAACAGATGGCACGCACCTCTGCGACACACCCAAATGTCTTTCGCGCACCCCTACGACCACCCCCAATGTCTTCTTCTTCTTCCCAATGTCTTCTTCTTAACCAAACAACAACTACCAACAGCTCGGCAGCAGCTCCCGGCGAGAACTCGATGACTGGTTACCTTTATACCCACTTCCGCTCCAGAAACCGCTTTGTTTAACTACTGAAGTGTCTCGTTTAATCGGTTCCTTCTTTGATATACATTGAAATTAGTGAAATTTGGTTTTGGATAAGTACTACTAGTGAAGCTTCTCCATAAATCTAACGAATCTTGTTTAAGGTCGCCTACAGGAATCGTATATCGTCAAAGTTCCAATTCCAGTCAATAAAAAATAGCACAAATCCAGTTCAGAGATCAGTAATTAAAATAAATGAATTTTTGATTTAAAATGTTCTAGAAATAATAGCAATTATATTAACAAACTTTATACACTTAAATATATCGTAATACATTTTAGTGAAAGCTTATAACGGACGGAATTCAGAAATGGGTTACGGTAAAGCATTACCCTGTTGTTCCATGCAGGATTTCCAAACCGTTTTTATAGTGAATCTTGCAGGTGTTGTGAATAAGGAACAATACAGATTTATTTGTTTTAATTTAATCAAAACACCTGAGTGTAACAATAAAAGTAAAAATAAAAGTTTGATGTTAGGGTACAAAACTATTTGTTAATACATCTGTAACCGACCAAAAGTTCCACATATTTTTCCAAAACCCGTGTACTCCAAAAGCGACAGCTGATTACCAAAGACAGCATTCAGAACAGTAGTACAAGTGGATTTTGAATTAAATTTGATGTGGCGTTTTTGTATCGTGAAGAGTTGTATGAGCTTTCCCATGCAGCATTTACTATACTTGAAATGCAGGGTTATTATAATTGATGCACTAATTTTAAAAAATTGATAGTAATTAAAGTACAAATCTAAAATGAATAATCTGTATACATCTTCATACCAATACAAAGAGGATAGTTCCAGACGCGGCCGGTAGAGTTCGTGCGGTAATGGGCGTGAAGACCTGGGTCTACACTTATGGTCACCGAGATCTCCTGATTTCACCCCATGTGACTACTTATTATGGGGTTCTGTTAAGAAAAGCTGATTAAATCCCATAGCTACTAATAACTCTGGATGATCTGTGGAACCGAATCGCAGCTGCCGTGCACTCAGTAACAGTAGGTAATTTTGCTCGTGAGTCGGAGGCGTCGGCTAATGCATAGATGCTTGCCATGCAGCAGACGTGGACATATTGAACTTGACATACCAAAGGTTACACAGTTTTTCCGGTGATTATGTAAGGTCTCATAAAAATATTTCAAAAGATATTTTGTCAATATCTCTGAAATCTCCTCAAAATGTCAAAACATTTCAATCTTTGTGGTCATTAGTTTGTTATTGAAAACGTGTGAACATCGATTTTCAATTCTTTTGCTTATATTATTGATGTATCGATGTATTAGAGAGACCTAATATCGACGATTATATCGATATTTGCACATTGAATATCGACGTTTCGATAATATCAGTTGTTTTCTGAAGGATATTTGTGGCATATTTTTTCAATGTTCACGCACTTTCTGGGAAATAACACCACAAGTGACGAAATTTATGTATGTTTCCAAAGGTTTGGGAGTCTAGGTCAGACTCCATTGTCAATGGCAAAGAAACTATGAAAAAGGCACAATTCTAAAATTAAATTGTTTGACAATATAATAATAGATATTGACAATTTTAAAGTTTGTATGATGAACATTGTTTTGATAACGTATTTTTAACATAACATCTATTTAAAAGAGTAATAATCAAATTTACATGATATTTGCTAAAACATATAGAGTTTTGGTATGGTGTTTGAGACTTCCCTATGAGTCACTTTCAAAATTGTGTATAAATATCTTCACGTAAGTATGGAAATGTGAAAATATAATAAGAAAGATGTTTTTGTTATCTTTTGACTTCAGCAGATCTATGTATTAAATAATACTAATTTTCCATCTATTATTCAGTTTGTTGGTGAACACCCATGCCAATAAGTCCAGCGGTTTGAGGAATCATTCGCGAATTAGCAATCTTGGCAGGTGGATGTGCGAACACTGGGTTCGTCGATATTATTGACAACGAGCATGAGCGAATAAACCTATTATGTTAACAGCATATGATTTATATAACTCGTTAAGGTCGAAACCGGACGACCCGTAATAGGTTTGTTAGTAGCGAACAGTTTAAACGGTTTGAAAATTTCGTCGCCAATCGAGCAGAGCCAACTGCCGAGATCGCTGATTAGCAGAGAAATTTTGAAGTCGTCGGAATTACTGGTAGCTGGTCTTTGCCAACAAACCATATCACTATAATGCAAAAAAATTCGAATTCACAAAACATTTAATACTTATGCATTCTGTCGTAGATTTGTATTATACAGACTTATAGAATACTGCTGTTGAACAGGTCAATAACACTAGTAAACTACTACATATCCAAGTTTGGAAATTCCAGATTTGCTTGCTCCATGTTAAAAAATTTCTCAAGTCAAAATTAAATTTCTGTGGTTGAAATACTTCATAAACTACCCAGAAGTAATAGTTTCGAACATTTTGTATAGAGGGAATTTACTAGAAATACACAAATTCCAATAGGAACATATTTGATATTTTAAGACCTCTTTTAGAAATGAATTAGAAATAAACTTAAAACATCTCAATAATTTTATATTCCAAAAAAATATTAATTAAGTGTGGTACTTATATGCCTTCTAAGATTATATCACAACACTCTTAAAACATTTTCTGTATAATCTTATTTCACGTAATCCGAATTAAGTTGTTCATAAGCGGAAGTTTATCCGGCAAACTTAATTCTGCAATATTTACGTGTTGGGAAAGTACGGAAATGATTTCAACAATCCCTTTTCCGTTATACGGCGTATGAAACCTGGTTAGTTTTATATAACTCCCTAAAATATAATTAAGTTTTCAGACAGTTTACCAAAGTTTATTGAAGAATATCAAAATGAAATTATCTTCAGTGAATAATACCGTTAAGTCATTAACAGTTTCTCGTTTGCTTTTTGTAGATAATGGAATTAGAGAGATCAAAATGTAATATACTTAAATTCTCCCACTGATAATAAATCCCCTTAACGTTTTCAGCAAGCAGATAAATTTACATACCTGAATGAAAGCCTATATAAAATTTCCATATAACATTTAAGAGATTCCAGCTTAAAAATACGTAATTTAACGCTCATACAATGTAAATATATTTTTTTAACATAAACTGGACGGTTCTTTCCCAAAAAACACTCTGAAAGCTATGTCGTTATTTCAAGCAAAACACAAATAATTCACTGTTTAGAAAATAACGACTAATACTACAGCTGACTTCTTCTGTTTTTTCAATCTCGCGAATATGAACGCAACTAACTGCCCAACGTGTACAATCGTCGTTTTTTATAATTAGCGTGGAATATACCATAATTTCGATGGTTATTTCTTTTTTGTCAAATGGGACGCTCACATTGTATTTACTGCATTCTGTCATTGGCCTACGTCTTCGAGCCCTTACTGGCTGCACAGGTGCCACATTTCTAGCACCAAACCCTGACGTCTTCGAAGTAATTTAATTAATTAAATAATGTCTTATTCATGCCCAGATTACCTCCGGTAATCCCATTGTGAACTTCGGTTACAACGCCAAATTCTCTTTAACATTCCATTCTCTGGTCTTGGGCCCATAACGATTTCAGGACGCCAGAGTATATAGCTAGCTCGTCGTTGCCTGGGTGTCCCTCTCGTTTTGAGTGACAGGATTGGTTCAATGTCTGGGTCAGCTGTATGGTCTGTATGCGAATCTGTCGGATGGCAACAAATTGCCTGTAGTACGAACAGAGACACAAGAAGTTCGTAGTTGATGCTTGTGTCTTGGGACCGGCCAAACACGAAAGGCTTCATTTGTACGGATTCCTGCCTCGGAAATCAAGTGGGAAAAAAACTCTACTTCTTTTTGAAACATCGAACACATTTCGGGTTGAGTTTCAGGTTGACATTTTTCATTCGGGAAAATACTTCGCCCAGGTTCTTCACATGGTCGTCGAATGTGTGACTCATGAACAGATTGTCGTCGAAGTATACTAACCGTCCTTGTCAACCCACTCAATATATACTCCATTAGCCTCTCAAATGTAGCGGGAGCATTACATAACTCAATGGCATGACCGTGCACTGAAACAGCCCTTTACTGGTGTAGAACGCTGTTTTTTCTCTGTTGTTTTCATGTAATCCAACCTGACAATATCCTCTCTTTAGGTATAGTGTGGAGAAGTAACTCTGCTAGTGTAGTCAGAGTGTCAACGATTCGTAGGAGTGGATTGCTGTCTTTCTTCGGAACTTCGTTCAATTTTCTGTAATCTACGCAAAATCGGGTGGTCCCATCCTTTTCCTTAACTAGCCCAATGGAAGGAGACCATGGGCTGATGGGTGGCTCAATAACACCATTTTGTAACATGCACTCGATGTTTGCTTCGACCGCCTGTTGTTGGCGCAATGGTGGTATTCTAATGGGTTGAGCCTTCCAAGTATCTATTCTGTGCTGTATGATGCTTTTACGACCGGTGGTACCATCTGGACTATTAAAAATTTGCCAGTGATTTACGATAACTTGTTTGGCTTTCTGTTGTTTCTCTCATGTAAGGTGAGTCAAATGACGAGCAAACTGTTGTAGAAACTCTTTACTGTGCCCTGTCTTCTTCACCGATGTCTGTTACGCTTCTTCGCTATTGATGAAGGTGTCTATTGGCTCGAAGCTGGGTATTTATTGACTATTGGCAATTCGGATGTCGTTGTTGGACATATTCAAGACTCTAATTGTTATTTTTCGTCCGGTTTTAACTACAGCCCATCCAACTAAGTACTCATGAGCTGAATGTACGGGCTCCACCATTCTGTATCTACATTACAATTCTAACCACCCATCAACAACGAAAACTGGCATCATCAAAACTCTTATCCATAGAGCCAAAAATATTTGTAGTACGCCAGAAGTCCTCAAAGAAGAACAAGCGAAACTTAGAAAAGACCTTTTGGCGAATGGATACCCGGAAACCATCATTAACAAGGCGTTTGAAGAACTGGACAAACCACCTAGGCAGGAAGAGGAAACCACGATAGCAATACTATTATTACCGTATACTAAAGGCTTGTCGGAGAAACTTAAACGAATTGCACACAGATTTGGAATCAGAATGATTTTCAAAAGCAGCAACACTCTAAGGAGCATGATTAAAAGAACGAGGCCGGACGCTCCAGCAATACTAAATAACTGCATATACAGTATACCTTGTGAATGTGGCAATCTTTACATTGGAGAGACAAAGCGACCGCTGGACACAAGGGTTAAGGAACACCGCACAGCTACTCAAAGGGCGGAGCTGACGAAGTCTGGGCTCGCTAACCATGCGTGGACCGAACACCACAACATCAACTGGGACCAGGCAAGGGTAATTCACAAGGAGGAGCATTGGTATAATAGAAAATTTATAGAGACAGCATATATAATCTGGAACGAGAATATAATTAGCGAGCCCAACGTCCAAATTAAAAATATTTGGAAACCACTTCTTCGGCCACTGTCGCTACGCGTCACCGACAACCAACCGCCAGATACGACGACGCTGATTGGACCGGATGAGACCCAATGACAATGACCGGCGACGCATGACCGATTAAAGGTATAAATACCACGGATAAACTGAATTTCCCATCATTCACCTGATGACGATAGCAGATACAAAGCTATTGAAACGTTGTGAGATCAACCTTTTCAAGACGATGGAAGTCCAAGAAAACTTCGAGGAACGAGGGACATTGTCTACCAGATTCAGACTAACATTTTCCATTTAATTCTATAATTTCCTTCTCAAAATTAATAGTAGAGATTTCTGTTTATTTTTCCGGTAAAATTCAGGTGAGGTTCTATATTTCTCTAATTGTTTTCAAAATTTTACGGATTATAGTTTCTTCATTTACGATATGTACTCCAGATCGAGTCACCAAACTATACACTGATACCAGATTTTAACCTTTCTCGTAGTTTAGGAGAAATTTGCCGTGATGTGAAAGCGGGGAAAATCTGGATTGATATTGTAAGGGTATCCGTATATTGTACATACGGAACCCTACAAATGTTCAAGAGTCTCATCTAATCGAGTCGAGACCGAGACGAGTTCGAGATGATTCTTTTTTTTTCTATACGTTGACGGGATCCGTCCATTTCTGCATCTCCTCTCGTCTCGTGAAGTTTATTCCTAATCCGACATGTCGGACTGTCAAAGTGGCGGACGAATTATATGTTCTATACACGCCCATGATATGGATATCCAATGAAAGGGTTTGCTGAGAGGAATACGGAAAATAAAATAACGTCACTATAAATTCCAAATGTCAGACCTCCCATGGTATGGAATGGGTTTCCCAAGAGAAAAAAACCTACAAAAACTATCTACAAACCAGCTTTTTTATTATTAATATGATATTATTAAAAAAGAACTAACACAATGACAATCAAAACTAATAGCAAATATTTATTTTAAAAAATAAGCTAGTATTAAAACGCACGAGAAAATAAATCAAGGGGTAACATCCATAATGTTGTCGACACCTGAAACCAAGAAAATAATTAAATATGGCTGCTGTATAGAGTATAGAGGTGTCACTAGCAAAATTGTGGATAACTACCTATATGAGTATGATGACATGATTTTATGTCGGGTAATTTAATAATCCCTTAAACCTGTAATTTTAATAAAACAAACTAGAAACTAATTTGAATAATATCAAATTATGTTCTACAATTAATGAAGTATATAAATAATTTATCTTCTTATACATGGATTATAAGAATTAATTTATCTTATGAATGTTAATTTTCATATAGCCGAATCATGTTTTATTACAATACCTAAAAGCTGGTGATCCATTGTTGGCCTTTCTTTGTGGCGTTGATTGTGTTTTCTTTTAGATTAACTAGAGAAAAACTGGAGATGATGCATCATATTTCACCCCACTGCCAGAATTTCTACAAGATAGAGTTTGAATGGCATAAGTTTATATATAAAATCATATATTTTTAAGCTATTACTTAAATATATATCAATATAATACAGATTGAATCTGTGAAAACTACGCGGGATTGTAATAGAAGACACCACGCAAAGAGATCTCAATTCAATGTTAAATGATAAAGTACAGGCCTTTTATTCTGTCCATAGATTAATGAGCACTCTGTGAGCGATTAACGTGATCTTTCAACTAAAATGATACAACCTTCCAAGAACTGATATGAGGAGAATACGCTGGGTACATAGTTAGGGTATAAAATTACTAAAAAATCCCTGCATCAAATAATTTTTATCTCACATTTTTCCGGACGGAGGTCACTTCAAAAACCTATAAAAATAATGAAACTATCGGCTATGTAGTTACATTGAAAAGGGACTAGATTCTTGAAGAAAAAAGGGACAGCCCGTGACAAACATTAGTTTTTCACATATTCTAAAGTTTACGGAGAGCTCGACATACGTAATTAAAACACAAAGCAATTACAATTTTCACTTTTGTGCAACTTATCTGGATTCTTGAACATCAAACTGTTAATCAATAAGACTATTTTGATAATTTTGCTGACTTCCGAGAAAAAGTGCAAAAAGGTAAATACCCAATTTGTGAAAACAGTAACCACCTGTCTGATTTGACTTTATTTATGTGAGATTTAATTTGCATCCTTGTTCAAACCGGCACCATAAGCAACACGAATCCGGTTAAAAATGTGAACGAGCTCACAAAGGAATACCTCCGGCACAGTATTGAATAAAGGTATAATCCTGATATTGCATAGTCATCCCTAGGGGTGAGTTCTAAGTAACATAATTCCGCAGGTAAATGTTCTCTATTTTGATTTTGAAGAAAATCGTTTGACAGGTGCAAGGTATGACCAAATATTCGTATTTGATACAAGAAGGATTCGCAATATTGTACATGATATGCTATAATTAAACTTAATAGTCTTTGATTATAATGAAAAAGGGTAAAAGGGTTAACAGGATAGATTTTTTAGAAGAGTAAGAGTAGTGTTGATCTAAAGAAATCAAAATTATGGACACCAATAAGTGACAGTAGTAATAAGATTTAAGAGGCAGCATATTTGTGAAAAACTTTGTAATAATTATTTTGTTACCACTAAAAACGTATCAGAACATATTCAATATTAAAGCATAAAGTAAGATTTATTTAATCAAATTGTGAACATTATTGAGGTTCGTTTATCAAACGTATATGTCTATCAGAAATATAGTAGAGGAAAAACCGGAGTAGAATGCGTCATATTGACAAATCTATTGAAATAATATCCCCCAATTTTTGGTGGGATTGCACTTTGTAAGCTAAAAGTTTTCGTCATTTGCAGTTTCAATCGAGTTCTAAAATAAAAAAATATATATGTTAACAACCTTATAAAAAATACAATCTTTCATATATTTCCTGTTGTCCACTGACTGTCAATTTCTTACACAACACCTTTGGAGGATTGTCAAATAAAGATCTAATAAAATAATTAAATTGACAACAAAAAGTCACAGAATAATTAATACGAAACTTACTGCTACTTGTCCGAAAAATCAATACTGTCTACTACATTGACTATTTTACTACTGAACAATAAACAACGCTTGATGCTGAACTATCAAAGACATGATTTAACAGCAGGTAAGGCTTTTCCATATATAATTACTCAATAGTTTGACCTTTTTCGAGGGAAAAATATCTTCAATAAAAATATATTTCGTTGTAGACGTAAGTACCTATAACTTACCATAACAAATTAGTAAATGCATTGACTTTCTTTATATTTTAAATACGCATCGTTAAAATATCAATGACATGTTAAAGGGGTTAAAGGTTAAAGTCAGTTACCTTGTTATAAAGCTATGAACACAAAAAAGTAACTAACTGATTCCCTACCTAAAAATAGTTGAAAGATTCGGCCTTTAAATATATTAAAATATGTATATGTTATAAATTTTAATATGAAAAAATAAATCCCTTTAAAAATATTAACATTATATGAAATAATAAATTAATATTAAATGTAATATTTAAAACATTAGTTAATACCTACTTTTTTCAAAAATATTTTTTGATCTGTGAGTGACTGATAAATTTCATTCTAGCATTTTACAGTTAACGATTTTAGCTCGTAAGCAGAAAATGAAATCAACCAACTCAAAAGTTAGTATGAAGGTGTTATACCTACTTTTACTTTTCCAAATAACTACAACACATAATTACATATTAATAAACTTTCAACCAAAATCTTAATATTCAATACAAATTTATTAACGTAAATGAAACACATAGTAATCAATGACTATTTCTTATTGTATGGAAAATATAAAGAAATATAATGCACCTGATATCCTGATGTTAATTAAAGATAAACAAATAATATTCACATTTGTTAAAAAACTTTTCGCAGTGAATGAAGCTGAAATCTTGAACTTTACACATTGAATTTACAAGTTACCTTTACCATCGTGCTATAATAATCTTACGCCAAACAATATTCTGAAATGTCAAAATGCAAATGAAGGCGCTACATCAAAGATAGCCGTGAATTTAGGGCTGCCAGATCTAACTATTTGCCTTGAATATTACAATCAGTGCATTAATTCATATTTTTTGTATTCTTTTTCAAATTTTATGATATTTGTAGGGTAAAAATTAAAAAAATCTTTAAATTGAACATTAAATTTAATAAAATATTGTTACTAAAAAGCAAGTAAGAATAAGTAACTTTTATAAATTCTTCACAACACTACAATTACAAGTAGTAAAACAAGTATTCCATTCACGAGTTAGACAACATAATAATTTAAAAAAGTAAACAAGGGGACCAATATAGATTTGCCGAATAGGTATTTTATGATTGCTGCCAGACCACTCTACTGTATAAAATCTATCGAATACAAAAAAGGTCTATTCCCTTCATGTATCAAGCAGAAGCAAGAATATCAGAATTCTAACTGGATGGGAAGAGTCTTCAAATGACAATGAAGTTGAATAAATAATCGCAATATAAGAAAACACTAAATAGAAAATGCGCCAGATGACGACAGAATTAATTTTTTTACTGAAACAAACTAAGTTATGAGAAAATGAACCTGTGGTAGTTTATTGAACATTTGTATGTTAAAGTAAAGTACCTAAACAAGTTTGTCGTAAGAGTTGAGATAGTGTCGGAAAAAATTAATTAGCTTGTTTCATTTATATATTAAAGGCAAGTGTACCAAATAATGCAAATATATGACTAATCTATGCACTAAAAGGTGTGTTATGCTCAACAAGTTGTTTTAATAGCAGACAATGATTTTATAAGAAATTAGGAAGTGTTTGGTAATCAATGAAGACCAACATTCATGCTAGTTTTAAATAGATCGAAAATAAATATTATAGCAGAACAAAGAAAAACAAATATAGGGACAAAAAAATGCAGACTTATAAACACAAAGTTTTGTACCCTAACACCAAGCCTTCCTGTTTTTACTCAATGCACGTATCAATAGCGAAACTGTCATCATCATAGAGTAGACCAATTTTTTTGGTTTACTCCATGTTCCAGTATAGAAAAATTCAGCGGACTAACAAAATTTTAAGAAGAATAATGTATTGAATTTATAAAAACCAGGTCATACGCACAGGAATTATGTTCATACCAGTGTAGGACTTACAATGTATTACTATTTATACTATGTATTAATATAAAATTCTATGTAAAAATAAATAAATAAAATAAATAAATATTCTTATGAGCAAGGAGAATAAGGCAGCAGCGACAGGGGGAAGATACACAGAAAACGAAACGAGCAGTCTTTAAATACTCTCTTCGAGGTGTCATTCTTTTGTACGTAAGACAATATATATAATATAATAATAATGTCTTTATTAGCGAAGTAGCTATCAATTACATCAACAGGTTATACATTAAAAAAAAAGAACACAACTAAAAATTATTCTTAACATAAATACTTAAACATCTCTTAAATGTATAATAATTTCCAGAATTTTTAATACTATCAGGTAAAGAATTATAAAGGATCAGACCTCCATACAGTGTTGATTTAGTCAGTTTATTACTATTACTATTTGCTACATAAAAGTCTCTTATTTGTCTAGTATTATATTGGTGTATATCGCCGACATGAATTAAGTTGTTGTATAAATATTGTGGTACCATTTTGTATTTAATTTTGTAAATAAAATCTAAGTTTTTAATATAAATCTTTGTTTTACATTCATAAAATTTAAAACGTTTAACATTAACTTAATAGGGGTATATTTGCTACATTTTAAAATATTTCTCATACATTTATTTTGAATTTTTTGTAACATTTGTACATTATTTTGATTTTGGTTACATAGAATACTTGCACAAAATTCAATGTGGGGTGAAATGAGGCTCTTGTATAACAGAACCTTACAATTAATGTCTAAATAATTACCAATACGGTTAACAAGATACATTTTTTTTGACATTTTGTTCGCAATATAGTTCGCATGTTCTATGAAATTCAAGTTTTCGTCTATAATTACTCCTAAATATTTCATTCGGTTTACTTTTTCTAACTTAGTGTTATTCAGGTTAATGGATAAATTATTTGTATCAATTTTATTCAAATTATTCTTAGAACCTACTATCATGTATTTGCATTTTTTAATGTTCACACCCAAATCATTATCACAGAGCCATTCATATATTCTCGTAAGATCTTAATTTATGGATTCGAACATTTGGTTAGGATCGGAACCAGTTAAATATAACATTGTGTCATCTGCAAATATTTCAATTTGAACATGTTGTACATATTTAACCATATCATTGATATACAATATGAATAGTAATGGACCCAAGACTGTACCTTGGGGTACACCACGTTTTACTTCATTAATTTGAGAAACACTGCTACCATATTTTACTCTCTGCTGTCTATTTGTTAGGTACGATTTAATTCATGTAAGGACGTTACCACTTAAACCTATTTTTTCCAATTTTTTTACTAAAATATTTCTGTTAATAGTTTCAAATGCTCGTTTAACATCCAAAAATACTGCTATTACAATTTTGTTTTCATCTAAGTGTCTTAACCATGTATCACATATGTTTACTATAACTGACTCACATAAATGATTTTGTCTAAACCCAGATTGGTTGGTAATAATGATATTATTTTTCTCACAGTAATTCGAAAGTTGGTTTTTAACGATTATTTCTAAGATTTTTTCATATATTGGTACAATATTTATAGCTCTATATTCTTCACAGTTAACAGTATTAAAAACCTTTTGTATTGGTACAATTTCTGAAGTTTTCCACTCATCTGGAAATATGCCATATTCTAAAGAGCATTTGATGACATCATAGAACCTATTACCAATTACATCAAAAGTATCTTTTATGATTTCAGTAGATATTCCATCTATTCCAGCTTTACGGGAAGATCATTAACAATTTTTTTTAATTCAGAAAAAGAAATCTCATTAAATTCTTGAAATGTCTCTTCAACAATGATATTATCTAGATAAAACTTAATATTTTTAAACTTGGAATATTCGACACTATGTTATTACACTATCAATAAAATACGTATTAAATTTATTGGCAATATCTAGGTCACCGTAGACTTTATTGTTTTCAAAAATAATATACTCACTAATTTTACTTTTATTGTTTGGTAAAACTTTTTGAATTTTCTTCCAAATTTCTGTTTTATTGTTATATTTGATAATGTTTTCTATATGTTTTTTCTTTCTCTTTTTATTATGGATGTTACTTCATTTCTTTTAGATCTGAAATTGTTCCAATCCTCAGTAAGGTTAGTGAAGACAGCTCTTTTATATAATGAGTTTCGTTCCGTTATTTTATTCAAAATGTTAGTATTTATCCAGTTGTTATCCAAATGACTTTTTTTTGATACGAATGTTTTAATAGGACATATAGTACTTAGTGCCGATTTAATGTTATCTGTTAAGGTATTGGCCATCAAATTTACATCAGTTGTATTATTTTGCCATCTTTATTTAGAAGTGAATTTTGATATTCTGAACTAATATAATTTGCCATACATCTTTTTTTAATAATTGTTTTTGTGTTACCGCTAAGAGCAACATTTTGAAAATTGACAGAAATAATGAGATGATCACTAATTTTTGGACTCAAATGTACTTTATATTTTAAATTAGGATTATTTGTAATTACCAGGTCAATTATTGTTCGGCTATGTTGCGTTATTCTTGTAGGTTCTTTAATAATTTGTTTCAGTCCGGATTGATAATAATACTTTTTAATTTATTCGAATAAAATGAATCGTTACTCTGGTCAAGGTTAAAGTCTCCAATGAAAAAAATATCACCATTAAATGAATTGTAATTTTCAATCAATTCTTCGAAATAACTTAAAAAATCAGAATCTTTATTTTTTGGAGGATGATATAATGTATTTATTAGATATTTATTTTTGTTAATTTTAATTCTAAGGAGACAATCCAACAATTTTTTTCTATACATTCGTTTATTTTTGTAATATAACTTAGCCCCTCTTTAATGTATATTAATACACCCCCTGTACGTCGGTTTTCTGTAATGCAGTTTATGAAATTATACCCTGCAATTTGTAATTCACTATTAGTAATTGAACTATCAATATGTGTTTCTACTAGACAAACAATTAGTGGAGACCAATCTTTAATTAATATGTCAAGTTCTGTTTTGTTATTTAAATATCCTTGACAGTTTAAATATACTATATTTTTGCTAACTATTTGCTACGAGCATGATTTAGTTTTTTCAGACACCCTTTCTATTATTCTCTTATAACATGGACATTCTTTATCTGTTGCTTTATGTTTAGTATCTAATCTTATATTTAATTTTTGTGTGGTATTTAAGCAATTTATACAATTATCTACATCTGACTTACATTCAGAGGTTTTATGTTTTCCTGAGCATTTTGAACACGTTACATCATTTTTACAATCCGAAACAAAGTGATTAAATCGATAACATCCTATGCACTGTATTATATTAAAGTGTTTATATATTTTACAAATTCTCCATCCAAAATTTAGCTTTCCTTGTTTTATTATATAATCATAAACTTCCATGTTCTTAAGTTCCACCACTACACTACCACAATTTCTTCTATTTTTATTTATATATTTTCTAATTACCCTTAAATTTTCCTCTGCTATACTATCGATATCTTGTAACGAGTTTTGTTTCACCATTTTTTTTACTATTTCTTCGTTTGTTTCATCTATTTCTTTCGCTTCTACCCCAGTTATGATAACTTGAGGGTTTCTGTACTTTGGTTCTTCCACTTTATATTTGTCACCCAACTCTTGCTTAACTTTGTCCGCCATAATGCCTTTAGAATCTGCATTTGCACAACTCATTATAATACCTCCTTCCTTTATGTTTTTTATATTTTCGACTCCTACTGCCAATGTACCCGGATCAATTTTATTCTTAATGTCATTTACTGTTATACTATTGTCCCGATCTCTTGTTGGTCTTATCATTAGAATTTCTTTTTTCTTGTTTAACACGTCTGCATATGATTGTTGTTTGTCTACTTCATTTTTGGTGATCTGAAACTTCGTAATTATTGCGCTATGCTGTTTAATTAATTCTCCTTGTTGACGAATTGTATAGATGCACTCAGATAATTGGTCTTTCATACCCATCAACACTTGAACAAAGTTGTTGTTCTCACAGTTTTCACATGTATATTTAACACGTTTATTGTTCACAATGACTCTATTTTCCCCTTCATTTATTTTGCCGCATTTTAAATGGTATTTCTCATTACACATAACACAGAAAATTTTCGGATTATTCCTTTTTATTTCGAGTTTGCATTGTTTACAGTTTAGACCCGTCATCTTGCATTACCAGGCCTGTACTTTTTTCAGTATAATAGTTTGTAAAACACAGATGTTGCGATCTGTTTTACTTTAGGTGCTTAACACAGATGTTTTATTGGTACAATTATACTTCTACCCCGAATTTACGATATTCCGAGATACCGGGACCGAAATTTTTGTTGTTACCTCTTCGAAGATTCGACACTGAATATATGATATATATTGTTTCTGGTCGGGAACCTTCATCAGTTGCTCTTCCCACAATAGATTGTCCTCTCGAACACTTATTTATGTATTTGATACATAATAGTAAATTTGTAGACGCGAGATGTAAGACCGACATCTAGGATTTTTGACCAGAAACAATATATATCATATACATTCTCTTGCGTACAAAAGAATGAACATGAGAGTCTTCAATATCTTTGACAGGTGAAGTAACCTGAAGGAACGTCTGTGTGCCTAGTTTCCCCGAAAAAATCCTAGATGTCGGTATTACATCTCGCGTCTACAGCAGTGTTTGTTGAATAATTTTGTCAGACATTCTAGGGTCAGAAAGAAGACTAGGAATCATAGAATATTTCGTTCCAACGACATGAAGTAATCTGTCAAAGCGTTCGGCAATAATAGAATATTTGTAAAACGAAATTTGAGAACAGAATAATATTACTTTCTCCTCGAAGTTTCCCTGGACTTCCATCGTCTTGAAGTGGTTGATCTCACAACGTTTCAATAGCTGTGTATCTGCTATCGTCATCAGGTGAATGATAGGAAATTCAGAGTATCGGTTGTATTTATATTATACCCTTAACCGGTCATGCGTCATGGTCCAATCAGCGTCGTCGTACCTCGAGGTTGGTTGCAGGTGATGCGTAGCGGCAGAGGCCGAAGAAGAGCTCTCCAAATATTTTTAATTTGGACGCTGGGCTCGCTAATTATATTTTCGTTCGAGATTATATATGCCGTCTCTATGAATTTTCTTTTGTACCAGTGCTCCTCCTTGTGAATTGCTCTAGCCTGGTTCCAGTTGATATTATGGTGTTCGGTCCATGCGTGATTAGCTAACCCAGACTTCGTTACCTCTGCCCTTTGAGTAGCTGTGCGGTGTTCCTTAATCCTGGTGTCCAGCGGTCGCTTTGTCTCTCCAATGTAAATATTGCCACATTCACACGGTATGCTCTATATACAGTTATTTGGTATTGATGGTGCTGATTGGACTAGATAAGACCCAATGACCATGACCGGCGACGCATGACCGGTTAAGGGTATAATATAAATACGACGGATACTCTGAATTTCCTATCATTCACCTGATGACGATAGCAGATACACAGCTATTGAAACGTTGTGAGATCAACCACTTCAAGACGATGGAAGTCCCGAGGAACGAGTAACATTGTCTACCAACTTCAGACTAACAGAATAATATAATATTTAAGGCTCTGTGAAAAAATCTACAACTTGTTGTTGACTCCAATTAGGCTTTTAATAATTTTAATTCATGCAAAACTTAAATTAAACGTAAACTAGTAGTTCTAGCAGAGCTCGAAAATGAAGAGGGCCGATTCGAAATAAATCCAGCGAAATATATGTGAACTACAAAAATGAAATAGCAATATACAGGTTCTCCTAACTTTTAATGAAATTGCATCCTTATCACCCCAGAGCTAGCTACTCATTTTTTGGGTTCCGTATATACAGTATACGGATACCCTTATAATATCACTCAGGATTTCTGCCTCTGTCACATCACAGCAATTTTCTCCTAAACTACTGGACGGAAGAGGTTGAAATTTGTATGAAGGTATTTTTGGTGACTTGATCAGGAGCACATATCGCAAAAGAAGAAATTTTGATTTAAGGGGTACTTCTGGGGGGAAAACTAAAAAAATCGACCGTTCCCCCCCCCCCCTTGATCTCCGAAACTACTGAACCTAAAATTTTGAAAAAAATAGAAAATATAGAACATTGCCCGAACTTTACAGGAAAAATAAGGAGAAACCATTAATATTAATTTTGGGGGGCAAATTATAGAATTAAATAAAATTTAAAAAAAAAAAAAATTCAAACTCATCATGTAATATATCAAATGAAAGGTCTCATTCTGAGGAACACAAATATATTTTTTTCATATTTAAATAAAAATTCATTAGAAAGATATTAAAGAAAATATACCAAAATTTACCCATTCCCCCCACCTTATCTCCGAAACTATAAAACGTAAAGTTTTGAAAAAAAATACTCTTATAGGTTCTGACCTGAAGTTTACTGGAAAAATAAGGAGAAACATCTAGTTTTCATTTTGGGGGGCAAATTACAGAATTAAATGGAAAATATAAAATTAAAATTGTTACTAACCCATCATGTTATATATCAGATGAAAGGGCTTATTACGACGAAAATAAACATATTTTTTTCCTATTTTTAAAATAAATAAATTAAAATATATTAACAAAAATATAAAAAAAATTACCCATTCCCCCCTTTATCTCCGAAACCATAGGCTGAAAAATTTTGAAAAAAAATTGAGTTATAGGCCCTCACCTGAACTTTACTGGAAAATTAAGGAGAAACCCCTAATATTTATTTTGGGGGGCAAATTATAGAATTAAATGGCAAATATAAAATTAAAATTATTTCTAACTTATCATGTTATATATCAAATAAAAGGGCTCATTATGACGAAAACAAATATATTTTTTTCATATTTTTAAAATAAATTAATTAAAAGTTATTAACAAAAATATAAAAAATTTTACCCATTCCCCCCCCCCCTTATCTCCGAAACCATAAGCTGTAAAATTTTGAAAAAAAAATAGGTATAGCGCCTCACCTGAACTTTACTGGAAAAATAAGGAGAAACCCTTAATATTCATTTTGGGGGGCAAATTATAGAATTAAATGGAAAATAAAAAATTAAACTTGTTTCTAACGTATCATGTAATATATCAAATCACAGGGTTCATTATGACTAATACAAATATATTTTTTTTATTATTTTTTAAATAAATATTTTAAAATATATTAAAAAAATATTTAAAAAAATACCCATTCCCCCTTTATTCCCCAAACTATAAAACCTATTTTTTGTTATTTACAGGAAAAATACGAGGAAATCTTTAATATTAATAATGGGGGGCAATTTATAGAAATAAACGGAAAATAAAAAATATTTTTTACCGTGTCATGCAATATATCAAATGAAGGGGCTCGTTATGAGAAATACAAATACATAATTTTAAAATTAATTGTTTACAAGATATTAACATAAAGATATAAAAAAATTCTCATTTCTCGCTTTATTTCCGAAACCATACTATCTAAAATTTTGAAAATAATTAGGGGTACTGGGGCTCACTTGAAATTTATAAGAAAAATTATTAGAAAACCTCCATGGTAATTTTAGGGACAAATTATACAATTAAATGGAAAATAAAAATTCAATTTTCAAACGAATCATGTAATATATCAAATAAAAGACTCATTATGTGAATTACAATTATATCATATTTTTAAATCATTTGTTTAGCAAAGATATTAAACATCGACTTAATTCCCATTTTAGAAACTATACTATTTAAATTTTGAAAAATATCTTTTATTTGTATTTTTTAATAATTTGAATAACAGATTTAATAACTTATAATTTAAAACTTGACCTATTATGCCCTTTATCTTCCAATCTATAGAGCCTCAAAATTCAGACAATAGATTATAAAAGGCTTTCCTGAATGTTTATTAGTAAAATAAAACTCTAATGTTAATTTTTGGGGGCCAAATTAGAAAACTAAATACAGCGAATCTTGAAGGTGGTACGGAACCCTTACAATGCGAGTCCAACTCGCACTTGACCAAATTATTTAATTGAACCCTACCATAAGTGACACCTCGTTTAAAACCTGTAAGTAAAGCAAGTCTAAATACTTATCTTCATTTATGATCACCTAGGATTCCTGGCCACGTATTTAGCTTTAGATGTCGCTGAGTATGAGTGTCTCTAAATAACTGTGAATTAACGTTACTCCAGGATCGGAATTTATGACGATTTACCTCAGCATTTTAACTAAAGGAGGCTTGGTCAGAGATCAAGAATTTTATAAAAAATGGGATTGTTTATATGACCGGACAATGTCTCAGAGAATTCTATTCTTTTGTCAAAGTCATCTACATTTAATTCTTCGACTGGTCTGACTTTGTAGGGATGAAACTATTCACATTTCAGAATTTTGTGAACACTACTTCGTGGAACCCTGATGTTAACGCAATTTGGCTTAAATAATTTTTCGGATCCATCACAACATTTCCGAATACTGCTACTTTAACGTCATCGATTCCTCTCGGCTCGCTGTTAATCACGGATCCCGTTATGTTGAATTTGCTCCACAGTTAAATAATGTATTTATGACCAGATTTTTTAGAAAAGGTAATACGTGTCCTTTTAAAAGGTTAAAACAAAGCGCAATTGCTGAAATAGGGAGTGAAGATTGTAACAGAAATCATTTGTTTCCAATTATTGAAAGTTTTGTATGTTCAATGTGTGCAATGAAATTACTCAATTCAGTTAATAATGCTCCGTTCATACTATTTGTAAAAAGCATAAGGCAAAAATTATCAATGAACCTTTGAAAAAAAAAATATTACTAAATTTTGAAGCCTTGTTAATACCTCCTTCTGAAGCTGAATTAATATAGCATTTTTTACGATTACTTGCAAATTATGGAGCCACGCTCACAGAAAAAGTCCGACTTCCCTGCTACATGAACACATGGGATGGCCAAAAACTGATGAGAAGTATGAATTTCAATGGTTCAATAGATCTTAGGTACCATCCAGTGTGAAAGATGTTATTATCGACCAAGAGCAGACAGAAGGTAGGAATCTTTAGTGGTGCTTTTTATTCCCTATTTTTTTGTAATAGAAATAGAGTGATACTAAAAATATATGAAAATATTTGGTAGCCCATAAACAATTAGGGTGGAGTAGAATTATAGTTATGTAGAGTTGGTTAAAAAATTTTTAGAACCAAAAATTGTTGGTAGGCTGGTCCATGAGCAGTCACATATCCAGGATCGTTAGAATATAGAGAGGAGTGGAATTATGGTAATTCAGGGTGGTTCAAATAGTGTGAGAGAAATTTTATAGTGGGTGATCCATAAGTAGTTGCCTATACAATGTGGTTGAAATATATGAAATTTTATTAATCTGATAGGTCTAAGTTATCGGATATTAAAATAAAAAAAACGAAGGTTGTTTCGGGTTTCGAAATTGAACAAAATAACTTGCATTAACAGCAAAAAAATTTGGTGTACAAATTATCGTTACAAGCAATTAATTGTCTAGGGTTTAACTTTTGACCAACATGATCCACATCTACTCTCGAGACATCACCTTTGGTTTATTTTGGAACACGAGCCTTCCTCAATGTCATTTGTACATAATCTGTAATCTGTCTATCCCATTTTCGCCCACATATCTTGCTAAATGGCCGTATAATTTAAATTCAGTTCCGCTATTGCTTTGTCTTTATTTTTGTTACTTACCCAACTGTGTGTTCTGTGAATGTCAAGTGTTATTTATACCTAACATTTTGCTCTCCATTGATCTTGGTGTCATATTTAAATTTATTTGAGACGTCTTATTTATATATAATCTCAATGTAATATACTGTAGATAGTTATTTGAATTTGATGAACTGCTTTATGAGTACTGGAACAAACTATGAAGTTTATGCTAGATGCTTAAAAGTCGCTTCGGTCAGTTCGGAAAACGTATTTGCATTCCATATTTATTTATGAGTAGCGCCTTGTCGCTAAAAGTGTTGGAAATATTATAGTGCTTTCATTCCATTATTCTAAATAACAACTAATTTCTGTTGTAAATTATAGCAGGAATGAAAAATATTTTAATATTACACATAAGTCATCATTCCCACAAACTTGATGGCGCAAAAGTGTCGAAAATCAGTAAACTCTCATCGTTGTGTTTTTGAGCAAAAATAAATATAGAACGTAAAACTTTAAGCTTTACAGATTACAAAAATGACCACCTGTCAAGTGTAATAAATTGCAACACCGACTGACCGTCGCGTCGTTTAACAATGGCGCTCGCCTTTTTTGCTTTCACAGTGATGCAGTAAATGTTCCCATTTTAGTAAGAATGTAAGCTATCAGAAGCATACTTTGCTAAGAGTTAGGCGTTTAGGTACAACCCTTTTTTGTAATTTTGTCTCACTAATTGATCAGTTTTTTCATATAAAATTAATTATTCAACTTAATTTGGTTTTTAAATAAGTACTGCTTTCTATGGAAACTATTCAAAATGTGTAAAAAAATTATAAATTAGGTATATTCAATTTTAATCCAGAACTATTTTTTGCATTTAGGTTAACTTCTCTTTTAACTGACTTCCAAAAAGGAGGAGGTTATCAATTCGTCACGTATTTTTTCGCTTTTTTATATGTATGTTACCTGATTTCTTCTCCTGTTGTACACCGTTTTGAATGAATACGGTGTTGTTTAATAGAGTATATATCGGGATTGGTGAAACTTCAAATTTTGGAAAAGAATTCTATTGGTAAAGTGATAAAATTTGTGAATGAACACATGCGTGCATGGAAATCGACCAATATCTCTAATATTTTAGTCGATTTTTCGATAACTCCTTATGGATGTGTATAGTTCTTTAACGTTTAATCTATTAAGGAAGATCCTTAGGTGATCTCATATACTTTTCTGCGACGTGCAACTCGCAGTTTGCAGAAATCGCAGTAAAGAAACCCATAATTCCAAAGTTCTTTTTATCGAAATTACATAACGGACATTTCCTCATAAATATTTTAATTCCAACATAATAGTGCGGTAATTTTAGGCACTGGAAGTTTTAATTGCGAATTTGAAAATTTTCTATGTACATCTCAAGCCTATAGGTAGTAAAGCATAGTATTTTCAGCTCCTTAAATCAATGAGTACCAAGCTCGTTTTGTTTGTATATCAGGCAAATACCTATTTAAATGCAAATTTTTCCATTTTGCGAAGACGGTGCTTTTGGTTGTCACATTCTCCCGGCCTAATAGAAAATTCAGTGACAACACATGTCAAACTTTAAACTGCTATTTGGTATGTTTATAGACAGGGTGTTTAGTTATAGCAAACAAAATCACAAAGTAAAGTGATAGAAGGAGTTGCATTTATATGACGATTGAAATATAGGACGGACTAGAATGATAGTGGTCCGTAGGCAGCCGTATATACAGGATGGTTGGAATATAGGGTGGACTGGACGTTTGGTGGTATAAAAATGTTGGAAAAATGTGAAATTAAAATTATATAGGGTGACTAAAAAACTGTTATATGATGTGGACATAAGCAAATCATATACAGGATGGTTGAAATATATGCTGTAGTTGAAATATATTTATACAGTGTGATTAAAAAATTATTTCTTTTATAGCCCATAAGAAGTTGCATAAAATGTGGAGAGGAATTAATGTTACACAACAATAATATAAAATGTAAAAAATGAACTAATTTATGGGCAAGCCCACAAGGAGTTATATACTATGGTTGAAATATAGGACGGATTTGACTCCGTAAATATGGGATGGATTCTACTCCGTCCTATAGAAGGCAACTAACAAATTTATGCTTGTCCGTGGGCAGTCGTATGTACAGGATGGTTGATACATATGTTGGAGTGGAATTATCTATAGTTATACAGGGTTCTCAAAAAAAGTTGAAAAAAGGTTACATGGCGTAGTCCATAAGGCATAAATATATTCTGGGTTTATTAAGTCAACGCGTACTAGTACATTTGTTCGTAAAGATTTACCTGTCAATTTAAATGAGAAAGTATCATTGTGTAATGTTGATGCTTTCGATGTTACCTGGTTCAGTCTATTAAGGTTATACATACAAAATAAAAAATAAAGAATGAAAACTACCTGAGTTCAAAAATTCTAAAAATTTGAAAATAAAACATTTAAAAAATATAATAACCGATGTACGTACAAAGGAATGACACCTCGAAGAGAGTATTCAATATCTCTGACAGGTGAAGTAACCTGAAAAATTTTATGGTGACATTCTGTCCTAAGAGTTAAGGAGAACAGTAATTACACGGAACGCCTCCAGATTCGGAACCTCTGTGTACTGATTCTCTTGAAAATCCTAGATGTCGGTCTTACATCTCGCGTCTTCAAATTTAACGAAATGCATAAAATGCATAAAGAAGTGCTCGAGAGGACATTCAATTGTGGGAAGCGCAACTGATGAAGGTTCCCGACCAGAAACAATATATAGTATATTTATATATAATATATATTGTTTATTTATTTATTTATTTATTTATTTATTTACTGTTCAAACAGGTTTACACCCAACTACAGAACAGGAAAAAAAGCAACTTAAGAGTAACAATAAGTAAATTAACAATAACAGTTTTAACCTAAGTTTACAACAAATATCAACGATATTGAATGATTCAGAACATGTACATAAGTTAAAGTTGTATCTTAGAACTGAGAACACAGACAGTTCAGAAACTTATATAATAAATAAGATGAATAGACTATTTCAGTTATCTAAAAAGCAGGTCTTTAAAGCTGAAATAGTACAATTAAAGATGTCAAGCTGGTAATTCATCTCAATACACTTCGAACACATTTTATAAAGTGGAGAATGATTTAGAATCTTAGTACGGGAAGTGGGAAGGTAAAACGTGTGATTTGTCCTAGATATGATTCTAGGCACAACAATATTTAGTTTTTGCAGAAAATTGAGTCGTTACGTTTATTGTTGATGAGTTTAAACAGAAAAATTACTGAATGACTGTCTCTCCGGTGGCTCAGTCTATCTATTTTATGTCGGGTAAGAAGTTCAGTGTTTGTGATATCAATTCGCGGATAAGCATGATCTATTCTACACGACAGGAGTTTTAAAAACCGTCTTTGAATTAACTCTAATTTTTGTATGTGAATCATGTAAAATGGACTCCAAATTATATCAGCATACTCAATTTTAGACCTCACAAAAGCAAAATATAACATTTTTAAGGTCTCTTGTTGCACCAAATCTCTGGAGTTACTGGGAACAAAGCCGTAGATCTTGTTGGCAGCAGAGAAAACGGAATCGATATGAGCAACAAAGGAAAGCCTACAGTCAAATGTAACACCCAGGTCAGTAAAAGTGGGCGGTCGCTCAAGAATAGAATTATTAATTTTATAATGAAAGTCGATAGTATGTTTCTTTAATGTGTACGACATTACTTTACACTTACTTGTATTGAGAGATAAATTATTATTTTGGCACCAAATTTCAATCAGTTTCAGATTTTGAGAAAGTCTCTCGCAGTCGGAGATGCTATTGATTTTACAGTAAATCTTCAAGTCATCAGCATATAATAAGCAATTTACGTCTAACTTATTAACGATATCATTAATGAAGATATTAAATAAAAGAGGCCTCAAGTTACTGCCCTCGTGAACACCTGAAGTGGCCACGTATTCGACCGACTTAAACCCATTAAAGACTACCGACTGTTTCCTATCACTCAGCTACGACGAAAAAAGTTTAATCAATGAATTTGATAGACCAAACTGAGCTAGTTTAGATAATAGAATTCCATGATCGAGTCGGTCAAATGCCTTCGAAAAGTCCGTGTATACTACATCACACTGTACCCAATCGTCTATACATTCAGCCAGAAATTGAGTCATGTTGACAAGTTTTGTGATAGCTGAGCGTCCTTTCATAAATCCATGTTGATAACACGTAATAATATTGCTAAGTTGAGAATACATTCTATTATAAAGTAATGTTTCAAACACTTTACTGAAGTTACACAATATTGAAATTGGACGAAATTTGCATATGTCAAATTTCGTAATATTGTTAGCCGTTAGGTTATTCTAGCACCGTGCTAAAGTTAAGTTTTTAATTCAATGTGTAAAGTTCAAGATTTGAGTTTTATTTAATTGAGAAAAGTTTCCAACAAAAATAGGCATTGAATTTCTTTATATTTTCCATATAAAACAGACATTGCTTACCATATGTGTTTCATTATAATTGATGAAAATTATTTTGAATCTTAAGATATATGGTTTAATAATATGTTATGTTATGTTATGTGGTTATTTTGTAATACTCATACTAACTTTTGTGTTGGTTGCATACGAGTGGAAAGCGTTAACTGTGAAATATTAGAATAATTATGGTAAATAATTTTATTACTCATTTTAAGGCTATTAAAATCTTTCAGTCTCAAAATATATATTAACTAATGTTAAAAATATTAAATTTAATATTAATTTAGTATATAAAATAATATTGATATTTTTATAGGGAATTGAAATTTTATAAGTAGAAAATTATAAATAGATATTTAAATATATTTAAAGGCCGAAATTTTTACTGTTATGTTATAGATAATTTATAGTATATTACAACATTCCTGCAAAATTCTGGATTTTATTACAAGACCTGACTTTTAAGTAAAATAAACTTCTTATTGGCATTTTAAAAAATGTATTTTTTAAAATATATAGAAATTTAATGCATCTATTGATTTGATCTAAAATATAATATATTTTTATTCAACATATTTTTTCTTCGAAATCTTGCATGGCTGGCCTTGAGGGCCAAAACATTGAATAATTATATATGGAGGGAGCATTTGATGCTGTTAGATTGGTTGACAGTGACATGTTAATTTTGATGTGAATTTAATTATTATATTAATACATTAACACAATCTCCCGAAGACTGAAGTTCTCATATTGCTGTTGATCCCCTCTTTTCTTTAATACTCATGAACTCGATTGAAACCTCAAATGACAGAAACTTTTAGGAAGCAAACAACAATCTTCCTATTATTATATCGAACATTTTACCAGGAGCGGATCCAGCCAAAAATTTGGGGGTCACGCATTTGTCAAAATTTTTTCGAATATATGTTTCATTACATTTTTATTTTCTATTTATTTCAATAGAGTTGTTAATATGACTTGAACAATTTTGGTCATTACACATTACACATACTTCTCCCATTTCTCTTCAAATTTATTCCTTATACAAATATCCTTTTGATAAATGAACCCGAATAATGTTTACAATTTGATGAAATCGGATCGAATTTCAATTACTGGTCGAGCACTAGTTCTCATAAATAGACATGTAATTCCGAAAAAAATCAAATAAATGTTACTTTTTAGTTACGATTCAAGTACTAATCCTGAGGTGTAAATTTAATTCTTAAATATAACTGAGAAGAAATATATGACGTAAGTTAATCCAAATATAAAGCTTATTGTTCAACTATATTAATATAAGTTTGAGAATGTAAATGAAGTTCCTGGAGAAGGGAGTTACCTATTTAATTTTCTCGCAAGAGCTCTCCTAACAAATCTTCAAGGCAAGGGCACGTTGTTGGTTTGGGGGCTGGGGGGAGATGGTGATACTAATTGGCTTTTAGGTTCAAACTTAATGGGAGCAGGTCTAGAAAATCCTCACATTACAATTGGGGGAAATGTGTGGTGCGGTTTGTCTTCATGCGTGTAATACATTATTCCATATTTCCTGGATATATCTATTTCTTCTTGTGGGCAAATTAATAGTTATAAGTGTTATTTCACACATAACGGAAGGCCCATGATCAGCAAAGGAGGTCCGGGCACAACTCCCCCCTTGCCCATGCCTGGCGACGCCCTTGTATTCTGGCAATATAACGAGGTAACTTTAATTATTAGAACAAGCGAATACCGCTGGTTTGTGTAGTTTTGTAGATTAAGACTTAATTAATTTTTAAGAAAATTGACGGGTGCTTGTCAATCAATGAAGCTATCCTTCCAAGAACTAGTAAATACATCTGGACTCCTGTAGCGAGCAAAAGTTGACCAAGGTTCTGCTAAGTAAATAGAGAGGTGAGTGGATTTTGTTAATGTTCTACTGTGTTCATCGTTTTATTGAAGTTTATAATTTTTTTATGCCACTCACCTAGTTAGTTTAGCTCAGGTGTAACTTGCTTGCGTTCTGGGAAACCAGGATAAGAATTGCAAATTGTGAGAAAAAAATATTTTTTTATGTCTGTTCTGGTCTACCCTTAGGGTAGTTTATTAAAGTTTGGTTTGAGCAAGTGAAAAATGTTTCACATTGTTTCGACGTTAAAATAATTGAGAGGAGAAATCATTTACATATATCAGCTTTTGCTGACTAGGAAAATGAGCACGAGTGTGTAGCTATTTTTACCTCCATTTTTATACCTATCTATAACGGATGGGCAAGTCTCTATACCAATATAAGGTAGTCTATCACTAGATAATTTAAATTTTATAATCTAATTAAAAGTTGTGTTTTTACGTTCAGAATAATAAATTGTTAATTTATATTTTGGAGCTCTATTGGTACCCCAGTTACCCAATAGTTTTGAACGCACGCCCACTGGGTAGCTCTAAATGATAGTACTGTCAATATTGTGCTAATGTTGAATTTTCTTGATGTTTGTGTTAGTTTGACTTTAGAGCTATTGCTATAATTCTATCATTAAATCAAGATTGTTTTTGACCTGTTTTTGAATCTTTCACTTCCTGTTTGATATTATCTTTGCTAGTTAGTCTGTGCGACCCGGTTACCAAAGTCTTAACTACAACAGATATTAGATAGGATAGGTAACCCCACAACTATAGAAATATGAGTTGAAAAACTAACCCCAGTTAATCACAAATGCTCATAATTGGTCAGTAGTAGCAGTAGACAAAGAAAATAGATGTATTACTTTCAGTATTCAGTAGTATAGAATTTATTCAAAATGGTTTTAATTGGTCACGGTGTGGTTACAGCTGGTTATTGCATTTTGATACTGAGTCACAGTGAATTACGGAATATTAAAAAAATTGCTAATCTTTAGGTCAACCCCACCTGACTATTATTTCAAATGATGAGTGTCATCTAGGCCAATATTGTCGAAATTGGGGCATTTGCGAAATTGAATCCCCTTAATGGAAAAAAATTTAGGAGAATCTGAGACAGCAGTTGACTTGTATGATTTTTATGTCAGTTTAGTAGACGATTATTCTGATATACAAAAAATTAATATAAAAACTACTTTAAGAAATTGGTAGGAATGTCAACATGCACATTTTACTAGAGACTGACCATCAAAAACGAGATTTGTCTCATAGTTTATCGCGGAATGAATGTCGACAGCTAGGATAGAGACTCCAAATATGTAATGAATAATTATTCGAAATTTTAATCATTTGATGTATGCCCAATTGATGAAGCTTCTCGCCTAGAAACAATACATTGTCTTGCGTTCAATGTCTTGTAATATCTCGAAAAAATAGTATCGTAATTGCTTTGATAGTTAATCTGCGAATGCATACATTTACTTTCTACTCTACGAATCACACAGACTGTCGGTTTGGGGCTCTGTGAGCTGATCTTTCCTGAAACTCCTAGATGTCATAATTCATTGCTCGATAAGTTATTAAATTACATGCACTAAATACTGAACTAATTGTACATGATTTCAATCAGATGAGGAAAGCGCATCTATGGACGGTTCCCGATTAGAAACAATATATTGTCTTGAGTACAATGGAATGTAAAATTTCGAAAAAATATTATCATAAGAAACTTTTTGTTTTCTAGTTAATTATGCAGTTGTTTTATATAGCCCTAGGGAAAGAGAATAGTTATTGTATTGTCTACTTCATAAGAAATTGAACCAGGTAAAACGGTCGGACATAATGAGCCACAGTAGATAACGTAACGGAATTGTCTGCACGCTACATAACTGATTATAACACTTCAAATAAAATTAAGACTGGTTCTAATTTGTAACTTAACTTAAATACTTAATTTTCCCTCAAATGGTAAAAGTTATGAAAGATGTAGAATATGCAGTAATTGATTTTAAAAACATAAGTTTAAAGATCATTAGGGCGCATTAAAATTTATGTTTTTTTTTTACTTACACTTAACAAAATCTGTACAGATCTTTCTTAAAAGTATTTAGAATTTGTATTTGAGTTTTAATGTTGCTGTTTCAGTTTATTATTGAATAGACGTTATTGTGAATGTTACTAATTGTTTTTTTTTGTCTATTCTAGTATTAGTAGTAGGGCAGAAAACTAATTTTAGTGACACAAGAATTTTCAAAAATCTGGTAAACAATGAAACACCATTTCAATTATTAAACTTCTCTTTTGCAGGTTTTCATATTTTCTCATTAAGAGTAACGCAAAGCTTGTGAAATTATGTTAAAGTAATTTCCCTTTCATTCCATATTGTGGGCTCAAAGGACAGAATAAAGCGTAAACACTGCTGCCTGTTACTTGATAGTCTGAAATAAATTATGTTCGTTTCTCATTTTCAGAATATTAGATGACTGTTTGCTCCAAGTGTAATTTGAATTCATCCACCCACTCTTTTTTCTAAATATAATTGGGTTAGGTAGAACGACCTTTATTATCGCGACTGACAAAAATAGGAAACTGAAACCATAACTTATTAAATGCCGGTATTTTTGCTACAGCAGCGATTATCTGGATTTGAAGCATCTATTTTAATTAAAACAAAATATTACACATAAGTTTAGTTAGCGAATTTGTAATTTCTTTATTTAATTTATTTTTTGTTTGGTGTCGGTTAATTTTCTGCATATGGCATGCCCAAGGATTCGTTTTTAATAGACTGATAATGATTTTTGATTATTCTACGGTCATTGTAATTTATATTATCTGACGTATCCATTTCAAGTGATTGTAAAAATTCTAGAAAGAACCAACGATTTGATCTAGGAGTCATCGATATAGAAGAAACATAACGATTAACAGATGCTGTTCCACCAAGATTTCATGATTTGCTCAAAATCCACGAATCTAATGTAAGTCTTTGGCTCATCATTAGTACGATCGGTTCTTCAACCAGCAAAATTGACAAGTATCTAACCGAACTCTTAAGATACAGGACAGTTAGTTACATACTAGTCAACTTCGACGTAGTTTCCTTTTACACCATGGTTGAGGTAGATAAAACCGTATTCCATTTTCAAAACATAGTCCCAAGCTACATCTCTGAATTGTTTAGACTTGTCTTAAGTACCACATGTTTTAAGTGTAACCGACAGTTATACGATTAAGTTGATGGGAAGCCCTTTTAATCCCGTCATTGCCAATTTATATATGGAGATTTATTAATGCTTCTTTAAAACCTTCGTGTTGGTTTCGTTCGTCAATGACCTTTGTTGTATGGAGGCATGGGGAAGACTCGTTAATTGAATTTGCATGCTATTCATTAGTACATTCAATTTACCATGGAAAAGGGAAACAACTGACTTCTTGTCTCTCTGGGAGTATTAGTAACAAGAGACAATGGTGGGACTCTTGGCCACAGTGTTTACCGAAAACCTACCCACGTAGTGAGGTATCTTCATAAGAACTACGATCACCACTCTAAACAAAAGAGTACTTTAATTAAGACTCTTGTGGATCCAGCAGCCAGAATCTGCCAACCACATCACTTAAAAGATGAGTTAGTCTATTTAGACCGTGCCTTCCAGGCTAACAGTTACTTGATTAATGAGAATAGAAGGTCACCGTGAAATTTTATTTTTAATAGTAATGGTAATAATAACAAGACACATGAAGTAATAACAAGTATACTATCCAAATAGATCCTATTCCTTCTGCGCTACTTCTCTTTAGAGAACTCTCTATACTTTTTGCTTGTCTGAGGGGTAGCTGGTGTTTATCCGGAAAAGTAATCCACTAGTGTAGTAAAAACTTAGACATGGAAATTGTGAATGTGGTGAAGCGAAGCCGCAATTTATAGTGTGGTTTAAACGGACGAAATAATCAAATAGACATAATTTTTAGTTACTAGAAATATCTGGTTGTCCCAATATGTTCATATCAAAATGACAGTGACAGTTGCAGTGAGAACTTTATGAAGTGGAGAACTCAAAATAGTCCTAGGGGAGATAAGGTTTAGGGCAGGATGTAAGTTACAGATTGTGATTAAGGCGGATTTAAAAGTATTAAGGCTCATATGGGAGAATGACGGGTTTCTGTAAGGGCTAAGTTGAGCCCTTCAGAAAATTATCAGATTCAGCTGTGATTTATTAAACAACTAAAGAACGACAGTAGACCCAGGGGGCTTATTGATTCAGTGTCCACTGGTGTAATATTGTCGAAAATGGAATTGAAAGGAATTTGGCCAATGAATATGGTGAGGGGAGCAGTAGTAGGCCATTATCCAGGCGGCTTCAGGTCCAGTGAAAGTTGTCAAACCGGTACGATCTGACCTAAAATATACATCGATTTCCATGTAATCTAAAACCAGTCTGGCAAGAAGTAGCGTTGCCGCCATAAAAGAACTGAGACCCCTGCAGCAATGCTAAATAGCAGGCGCTACGCTGTAGATTTGAAGATAGCAAAATGACTCTATGGGAAGTTTCTAGTAACTCTATATCAAAACTCATGATAATTGTGGTAGACGTACACTCAAAGGTGATTTTTAAGTGATATTAAGGGAAACTAGGGATGGTAATAGTTCAATGCCTAGAATACCGATATTTTTAGAAGACAGAAAGGGCCATTTGCAACATACTAGGATGTCAAAATTAATTGGAAAAAGTTCGGGAATATGGAGCCTGAGTAAGTGATTCTTCAAAGCACCTTCTCGCGAAGCTTCAAAATCCGGTAACTTTTGAATACATAACTGTATATCGTTTATGCCTTAGAATTTTCAATTAGTTGCTCTATCCTGAAAAGAATAATAATTATACCGAAAAATTAACGTTATTGTAATATATGATTGATTTGATTAAATATATAAACCCAAATTGAATAATAACTCTAGAAGTTTCAAGAAAAGGAACTGCTAATGATTCCCAAAGAGACTACTATATGTCATTATTCCATTCGGATTTAAATATCTAATCATATCAATTATATGTTTGAAGTATAATATGTGGCACCTCACATCAGACGTTGAGTTGATTTCAGACGTGGTATTGCGATTTAGCTGAAATTTTGCATACTAGTTCCACATTTTAAGAATTAAAGTCAACAAAACTTTAGTTCTTAATATTTAAAACGGCCCTATTTAGACAACTACCAAATTTCTGTGAATTCTTAATTTTAGAGGCATGCAATATTAAACTCCATGGCTTCCTATGATAAAGAGAAAGAATAAATCATTTTCATTTCTTGAGAAACTGTTAGAAATAAGACACATTTGGAACAAAAGGAAATTAAATGAGCTCAGGTAACTTCAAAAAAATATCAAAACTGGAGTGACGATATCTGGGACCATAAAGAGCATTTATCACTACACTGTCAATCTGGCTCTTGGTAGTATAGTAGGAGAAAGGGGTTTCTCGTATTACAGCCTCCTGTGATACCACATCCTACTGATTTTCAACTGTTTCTTGACCTTTTGATAAAATATAGAAAAATGTCCATACGGTGCGTTTTCTGTTCTATTTATGATACACAAAGTCAACTCAAATTGAATAAGGAATCTAAATATATAATAAGATATAGGCTGCTTTAAAAATATCAACTTAAATATGAGTCACCCTGTATATGTCTCTGAGTTCCTGGTACTGTATAGCCACAATCTTCGCCTCATACATTACTGGGCCACCCTGTATGTCTTAACAAATATTTAAAAAATTGAACTGCCTTACAAGATGTTTTATTTTCAAGGCATTTATACCATTTCAATCCATGTTTTATTAATTCTATCCAGAAAATAAAACGTAAATGACACGTTGGTGATATCTAAAGATAAATATTTCGTGATATTATCTTTGAACAGTTTTTAGGATCGTAAGATTTCAAATTGAGAAATAATATGTTTTTGACACAGACATTTTTTCGTAACTGTATTCTGTTTTATTGATCTATGTAGGAGGATAAACCCTCCCGAGGCAACTTGAATGCTTTTTCCATGTTTAACTAAAAAGGTAACTAAGGTCTGTTTGAATAATCGCCTTTCAGAGGCAAAGTGTATTTTTTTATGGATCACTCTCTGTGTAAAGGACTCTTCTCATAAACAATTTTAAAGTGTAGGTGTTGATTTTTTACTCACTATTTATACAGGGTCTGCTTAACGTTAGTGGATTTTCTGCAGCTTTAAATGCACAAAATTGAAATCCTACGAGAACATAGTTTAAATATGGAGTATAGGTAGATATGTTTCATATTTTTTATATATTATGATAATTTGAGTGCTTACCATTAATTTGGTAGTCTTGTGCTCACAAATAGTTTCGGAGGTTATGCCTATTTGTTTTGATTTAAATATTAGCAATTCGTAGCGATACCTAATATATAGACGAATTTATAAAAAGTATGCTATGTTTTTGACAATTTGGCAGACTAATGCAAAATATTTAGTTAAAATTTCTTCAAATTTGTTTTGTGGCATTCACAATAGTATGATAGTTTGTTATTCTGTTTATTTTTTAAAATAGCGTTTATTGCTTGATCCGAGTTAATTTATAAAATTTGTCAGTCTAATTCAGAAGAACGTCTTAAACTGACCAAAGGAAAATCATTAACATATGACCATTTGAGGAGTTGACGAACAGCTACTATGATGAACTAACTTCTTTAGCACAACTAAACGATTATGAAACATATTGTTGTCATTTCAATTTTGTCTTTATCATATTCGTCTTTTATGATTTTTACTGTAAATGTGTAGAAATTTTGTGTAATAAAATTTTAATTATGATTAGGACGCAAAACGGAGGCAAAATCTATCCAGTTTAAATAAGGGTAAAATCACGATTTCATAAAACCTTTTTCGCATGTATAAAGTCACTCAACTAAATATTAAAATAGACTATGATGGCAGTCCTAAGTTATTTGGCTAAATCAAGTTGCTTCCCCGCAATTTAGTTTATTGTCATTGCTTAAAGTTGATTGAATTAGTTAATTGATTTTTAAAATTATGCACCTTTTTTAAAACATCCGTCGCGACAACGCTTATTTACATTTTCGTACTTTTTGCGTTTAATAAGACAAAACTTCTATTTCGTTAAATTTGAAGACGCGAGATGTAAATTCAATATCTCTTGACAGGTGGTTAATCTGAAAATTTCATCGTGACATTCTAATCTAGGAATTACGGGTAACAGCAATTACATGGAACGGCTCCAGATTCGGAACCTCTATGTGCTAGTTTCACCGAAAATCCCAGATGTCGGTCTTTACATCTCGCGTCTTCAAATTTAACGAAATGTATCAAATACATAAAGAAGTGTTCGAGAGAACATTCAATTGTGGGAATAGCAACTGATGAAGGCTCCCTAACCAGAAACAATATATATTATATATATTGTCTTGCGTACAAAAGACTGATACCTCGAAGAGAGTATACAAAACTTCTAGATTTGGTTTTTGAACGCCAGTTTTGTTTTTTTAGTTTTATTAGGTTATCTAACTTCAGTCGTAACAATTTGATTTTCCTACGGGAGCGCTATAATTTGTACTTTCGTGTTTACGAAAGTGGTATTTTGTTTGTTCAATCGAGGTATATTGTTCGTCGCCGTCTTTTTTATGTGTAATGAGTACCGTTCAGATTTTGGTGTAAGGACATTACGAAGCCTTACCTGCTGCTACTATCGAGACTAGTCTCAGAAGATAGGAGAACTAAGAATACACCACCTTCAGGACTTCGATATAGTGTTACTGACTAACTGTTAATTGGTAACTTTATTGTCCGACTTTACATTGTTTATATCGATTGATCCGCTAAAGGTCCTTCGATAGGGTTTCTTTCACCTACTCGCTTAGAAAATAATGTTGTAAGTGTCGAAAATAGTGAAGTGGAGCCACATTGAAGTTAAAGCTAACAACAATACACAAGATGCAGCAGATTCATACGAAGGACAACATTCTAAAGGTACGTTCCAACAGTTATCGTTTACAATGATGTTACGCACAATACGATTACCGGTTGTTTATCGGTTTTACGTCGTGTAGGAACAAGCCTTAAGTAACATCAGTATAAATAAAGACAATTTAAATTCATGTTTACCAAATTTGGTGTGGTTATAATTCTAATTATTCCCATAAACATTAAATTAATTGTTAAATTAAATTGTTTCCAAAATATGGCACATGCCTCCCTCCCTTGTAGAAACAGTTTTCAAATTGCGGTAGAACTCTTCGGGTAATTCTTCATATGGTGTTTCCGTTAGTCCTCAGACTATCTCATACCTTCTCTTTCAATTTCTAACAATTTATCGGCAGATAAATTTCGTAGACCTTATTTTTTGGTGTCCGGTCATAAAGAAAAATCGAGCTCTGGTGAGGTAACCAGAGGCCAAGCTGGGGGACCATTGTTAGAAATGATTATACTGCCAAACTCCATAACCTCTCTGGTATTATGCTCAGCACAGTTATGTTTTGAAACAAATTGCTATTTACTTCATTACGTGATATGGCATTTCTAATTGCCTGGCATAACGTTTTCTTGTGAAAGGTGTAAATACTATTTCCCGATAGATTTTGTGGGAAAATAAAGGGGCCAATCAATCGGTTGTCAAAAAAGTTTTATGCATTTGAGAGAGTACAAATCATAGGGATTTATTTTAAGTTACCTCATAATATTACACTACACATTAAATCCAAATCTTGTTTGTAACAGTCTTTCTTCTAATTCACCGGGATTATTGCTATTCCGCTAGTGATGGCTAGTTACGTTTATTGAATATTTCATAATTTGTAAAGGACGGTTCATCCTTGCAAATTATTTTATATTGAAAACTGTGGATTTCTTGACATTTATTTATACATCAAAAAATCTTGTTAGTCTAATATAATCATTTCTTTGAAGCCTCTGAATTATACGAGATTTGTATAGATGAAAGTGATGCTGCTAGGTTATTCCTGAACTTTACGGAAACTGCTACTATTCATTCTTTTTAGTATTGGCTTTAGGTTTAACCGAAATGTCCCTAGTTGGCTTGACTCTGGAAATAGTTCTTCGTATGCATGTTCTGCAGTTTCTCTGTTTCTCTTAGCTTTACAATAAACTTCTTTCATGCCGAAATGTTCGTCATTTGAATAACATACATACATACATGGCCTACATACATACATACATGGCCTACATATACCTTCGGAACTTATGCGAAAATGGAAATACACTACATAGAGCATACATCTTCTGGAGTTAGCCTTCAATGCACAAATGTCGTGCCCACGATAGAAGGAGAGGGCAATAGAGATAGCAAGAGGCTATTTCACTCGATTGGTAGGTGCTGACAATGAACTCATTGGATGCAGTTCCCAATCGAGTCAAATAGCCTCTTACCCTCTTTATTCACCTCTCTTTCTACTATTGGCGCGATATTTATGCACTGCAGGCCATTGCTAGGAAGTGCAAACTCTAGGTACACTACACAGTTGTCATATAGCTTGACAAGTCAAAAAAAAACTAAGTTTGCTTGTTTTATTAGGGCTACCAGACGTGATCACAGCCTACTAAGAAAACAAGTATTTTGACTTTCAGAGCTTAGTAATTTGGTAACCTAAGTTTGTTACACATCATTCGAAAGCTCTTGACGAGATCTGTCCAAAAACGCAATTTAATATGCTGTTCGTCAGAAGTTTGAAAATTCATGAAAATATCTCGAAAAAAAGCAAGCTGAAATTTCATCTGTTACTGCGTCAAATTCTTCTTAAAAAGTGCCATAATCATTTATTCTTCCTAAAAGTGTAGTACTCGAATTTAAGGAATTACAGAGAAAAATGGACTGATTTTCTTAAAAACCTGCACAAATAAATGATATGTTCGAGGATTTAATTTGCAATAAAATTCAGTACAGCTTTCTTAAATTCACCATGTACCTACCTATACCAGTCCCTATATATATACCTGTAAGGACGCTAAAACTTGGACATACTGTATATTCACTTTAGGTAAACTGACAAAAGAATGCTAAAAAAATGTTGAAATAAACCAGTAAAATTTATAAAGATAAACGAAGTAGAAAGTGAACGCTGTTACGCTACGCTTTTTCCACCCTTGGCATTTCGTACAGCTAACATGCACTCAGCTTGGCACAGAGCGTTCCTTCCTTCCGACATTTAATCAAGAATAATGTGTCTCTTACAAAAATAAGAACACGTAATTTGGCCTCACTCATTTTTTTGCATAGAGGTTGTCATGTCTTTAGTAGAGTTTCATTTCGAAGGATTCTAATCTACCCCAAAGTAGAAACTGAGCATGCTTTGAATTTCTAAACTTCACAATATCCCAATAGACAATACGGTACAGGAAATTATTTTCATCGCCCCACAACACTCATTTAGAGAACGGCTTTGTGGCGATACCACAGAAAATTAATGAAGCCGTGAAAATTAATATTTCATCACAATGAAATCAATCCTTAATGTGGTTAGTTACCTTCAACCTATAAAAATATTAACAATATGAATCAAAATTAAGTCTTATTATCTGATGGAGGAGGTGGTTGTCAATTCATCGGCATATTTTTATAAATATACTCAGCGATTACTCGAAAGACGACTAATCATTTTTGATAATTTAAACTTCATTGAATTAAAAATTATTATGGAAAGGTGGCCTATAATTCTCTATAAGGTGACATTTATTTTTTCCAGAAAATCAAAAAAAAAGTTATTAACTGTAACTATAACTTTAAAATGGCTCAGTCACCTTGAATATTTAAATTGTATTCTATAAAGATATACTCCGATTTGATTTTTCAGACAATATTTTTATTTTATTTTATTAATGTCAGTTTATATCAACAGGAAAAACGTTAAACGTTAAAGTAAATTTCTACGCAAATCTCTAAAATAAAATGTTAATATATACCATAAATAGTATTTATCGTAAAGAAGTGTTGTTTAATTTTAATCTGTTTAGTTGATTATAATTCTCTGCAATTGGCGCACATAGATGGATTTTTGGTACATCTTGTTTAGAACTGATTTCAAGAAGAAACATGTCTGGTCTTCATTTTGCATGAACTTTTGATATTCGTGTAAACAAAACACGATGTTCAAAGTTTTGGCTTCCCCCTTAATCTTTCTCCGAAAATGTTTCATCAGAATAATACATACTAATTTAAGTTTCAATATATTCACCTACCAGTAACTATTGGTCACTTAAATTTACTGGCAAGATTAATTTTTATTGAGTATATTCACGCACAGAATTAATGAATGCATTTGCTAGAAAGAGGTAGGAAGTTACTTCATCATTTTCGGTTTTGTGCGTTTAAGTTTGATTTGTTTTAGGAAATTGAAGAATGGTTAAAAAATTAATGGTAAGTTGAAAATTAATACATTTAGCTTAAGGTAGAAGTGTTTTACAGGACAATATGAAAAATGATAGAGAGTCACAAGTGGAAGCGTGAAATTTGATCCAGTTGAATGGAAAATAATCGTAGTTTATTGAAAAAACTATACTATGACGTGAAAAGGCAAGGAAAATGTATGGAGGAAATTAGCAGAAGAATAGATTGCTCAAAATTTAAAAGGCAGGACTATAAATATAAAATATGAAGGAAGTAAAAATTGCAATGACAAAGTTCGCACAATAGGGCGAAACTATAAAAACTGGATGAGAATATAGAAAATAATTGCACAACACAAAATCTAAATAAAACGGTTTTCCTAGCTTAGACAGCAAAAGGAAGAAAATATTATCTCTCACTGAAATTTCAATTTCGATAAAATACTCATCTGTTGCTAATACCAGAAACGAATTGGTCTAGTTGCAGGTACAAAATTCGAAAGTTAAGATGAAAATAAAAGAAGGATGATTAAAACTTGTAGAATACAAGGATGAGTGAGCCATGAAATAAAAATATTAAAATTAGTATTAGTATACTAAAAAAGAATACATAATATACAAACTTATACATTAACGGGAATAATCTTTAATACAAAATCAAAATTATAAACATCTAAAAATAGTTCTTGGGAATTAATACTTATCTGTTTTTCCTCGAACTGATTTCAAGATTTAACTTGCCCTTCATGTAGACGAATTCTTTTCCAACATTCTAAATGTCCTTTCCACAAGATTTATGATTAATTTTGAGGTTTGTTTATTGTCATTAAGTAACTACTATGAGGATGTGAACTATCAACCAGATCGAGCTATTTGCCATTTCTTTATTTAACCGACTTCCAAAAATTCGTATGCAACTTTTTTATGTATGTCGAACGATTATTCAAAAACGGCTTGGGCAATTTTGATGATTTAAACTGCATTATATTAAGGAACATTACAGAATGGTCCCATATAATTGCCTATAACATGAGATTTACGGTTTTCTAGAAAATCAGAAAAAAAAAGTAAATAAGGGACTAGAATTCAGCGATTTTCAATGAATCTTCACTGTTTTCTCTAAAACTGTTTACGCAGTGTGAATATTATAAATTATTATTATACAAATATATGTTCCAGCTTGATTCCGTACATTTTCTTATAACGTAAAACATACCATTTTTCTGAAAATAGGAAAAATATATGCGCACAAACTGTAAACATCATGGTAAATGTCAAATTTTCATAATAAATATCTAGTTTAAATGTCAAGATATGCCATGAAAGTATGTCGAATAGGGTGTTTGTAATAATTTTCATTTTGATGCTTTTGGAGTGAGTTTATTTTAGAAACGAAGTTAAGTTACAGTCGCGTAAAATTGCAGAAAATATGCCATTAGCTTATTAAAACGAAAATTTGTTATTCCGGCGATCTCTTCTGTGTGGAATACGGTTGAAGGTGTGTGCGTGCGTGCATGTAATATTATGTGGTACATAAGCAGTTGTATACATAGGATGGTTGAAATATAAATTTTAACTGAATTAGTTATACGTGGTGGTTCTAAAAATATTGAATTGGGTAGCACATATGTAGTTGCGTATACAAGGTGGTTGAAATACGAGTGGAGCAAATCTATAGTTATACAGAGTGAATATTTGAGTTATAGAACGAACAATAATTAAAGTTATACAAAAGGCTTTAAAAATTATCAGAAGCGGTTGAGCATACAGGATGGTTGAAATATAAGGTGGAGTATAATTACAGTTATACAGGGCGGTTTAAAAACGTTATATAGCTTGGAACATAAGTAGTTGCTTATATAAGGTGTTTGAAGTAAGGGTGGGGTAAAATTATTGTCATTGAGGGTGTATCAAAAATTTGTTATATAGGCATACGCAGTTAGGATATTTGAATTATAGGACGTAGAACGGGGTATAATCATATACATGGTTTGAAAAAAAAATTAGAAGCAGTTGCATACACCGGGTGATTGAAATAAATGGTAGAGTAAATTGATAGTCATAAAATGTGGTTCAGAAAGGAGAATCTTGTTATATAGGGTTGACCATAAGCAGTTGTATAAATGGAATACTAGACCTATAGGGCGAAGTAAAATCATTGGTATAAAGGAATAATTTAAACAATAGAAAAATATAAAGAGTCAATAGTGTGGAGGGGATTTGTACTTATACAGGGTGGTTTTAAAGATATCAGGACCGTTGTAATATTGTGTTGAGTTGATTTATAGTTGTACAGGGTGATTCAGAAAATGATAGACCAATAAGTTATATAGGAGTGACCAGTACACAGAAGCATATAGAGTGTGGATGCAATATAGAGTGAATTAGTTACATTTATAGAAAGTGGTCCAAATAATAAAACAAATAAAAATGTTAAAATATATTTGAAAAATACAGACAAAGAATAAAAATTAGAGGGAGAAAGAGAGAGGGAGAAAAAGAGAGAGAGATAAGAATTCACTAAAATTTTCAATTGAAGGTACCTTAATTAAATCAGATAAAAAAAGATATGTCTTAAAATAAAGATCGATTGCACACGATGTTTAAACGGTTTTTATTATAAGTCAGCTGAAGGCGGTCCTTTTTTAAATATAAAATTATAAAATATATTTGTTTCACCTAATGATCGAAGGCTAACGAGTTAAAATTCCTAGTTCTTTAAAGCTGAGTTAGCTGTAATTTGCACGTGTTTACAATGTTGGAATATATTGCGTGTATTATACTGACACTACACACTTTCTATATCTTCAACCATGTAAATCTCTTCTTTAGTATAGTTAGCCTCAATAATATATTATGTTTTATTAACAAAACAAAAATACTTGACTAACAACTTATATAATTCTATGGAATTTTAGACATATCTTTCAAGTAAATATTTACATGTCAGCTACTGTTTTAAGTAAATTAACCTGCCTGTAAGTGCCGCTAACAGTAAGTTTAACTCTATCTGGGAGTTAATATACACTTATAGTGTGAAGTGACTTTTATTTTGTCAAGTAGTGTTTGCCACTGTTCTGGAAGCTGAATACCGGCCCAAAGTATATGGTTTTGTGAGCATGTTGGAAGGACTATTTCAAACAAACTGGGATATTTAGAAAATTAAGAACTAACCAGTGTGCGAATTTTTCGTCAAGATTTATTGTACCATAAAACGTGAAAAACACTGACTAATAGTCTGTACGAGCTGCTCCACGTTCCAATAATATAATGACACGTCTGGGTACTGAAGTAACCAAGCAGTTGATAGTCTCTTTTGGTATACTACTCCATTCCGCTGTCACTGCTAGGTTTTAACTCATCTGCAGTGCGAGGTGGGTTGATATGATTGTGAATGGCCCTGGCAATGTAATTTCACATATTTTCAATTAGATTCATATCAAGCGAGTTGGCTAGCCAATTCAATCTACTGATATGTGCTGCTTCCTTTGTATCCTGAGCCCTTCAGGCGCGACGTAGAGTTTGCCTGGTCATATATTGTGGTATCTCCCTTATTGTTATTCGGCAATTATACATTACTTCACCAAAACATTAAGACGCCCTCCCCTCATACAAAGCAACATCGCGGGGAAATGAAAGTCGTTGTCCTCGCTATTAACGCAAAAACCAACCCCTATGCTCTTGCCCCCAGTGCAGGCCTTGGAAGTCAAGTGGGAATCCGTAATGGTATTATAGTAGGTACTACATTTTCATTATGCGGTTGTCTTCGATTTCTAGGTGTTGATGTGACCGGGCGAAACCTATCCTGATAATGGCCGCTGAAAGCTGGAGCTTTAACACTGCGATGTCTGTAGGCATATTGAACTAAATAACGATCTGTTATCCACTGCATCAACTTGTAAATATCCGTGTATCCCAAATTTGATCTAGGAATGCCCAAGACGTCCGATATCTGATGCTCGGAATGCCACGCATTTTTTACGGTAGTAATTATAGCTCGATTAAATGTTGCTGAATATCTATCACTCTCACTATTAGTAAAAATATTTATAATAAATTAAGGACTCGTTATCGACAACAAAAAGATTGTTGTGTGTTCTGTTTTCTAAATAAATGTATATTTTACCACAGTATTATTAGATCATACTATCAAAAAAAAAAATTAAATAGTAAAAGTTTAATATTATATTTTGAAAAGTTTTTTGCTTTGCAAATAGTTGGTCATGGTCTTACAGTGAGTTATTAATAAAAACTGCATTGCTGACTTCCTGGATAACCCTCAATATAGATCTAAGCGATATTAAACATTTCCATGCTAATATTTTCCGCTTTTTTTTTCCTCAAGCAATTTTATCTGGTATTTCCTCAGTGGCATTACTTTTAGGAATATCAGCCTCATATGCCGTCAACTCAACTCGTTGGCTCTCATCCAAAGGCAGTTGTGTGGCTTATGGGAACACATCGGCAGTCATTCATCATCTTAATGTTAGGCTGTCAACGAGGTCTGCTCGTGTAAGTTGTGAGACGTCTTCATCACTTCATATTGCCCTTATTTGTAAGCATTTTTCTAAATATAGTTGGGGAATTAGAATGTCAGTGGGGAATTAGAACATCAGTGTATCTACTTTAAATGCTTGCACAAATTATTTGGTTTCACGAAGTGGTGAAGGCGCCGCTGGTAGTTAAACTTCTTGCAGAATATACTTCCTCGTCACCCGTCACTCTTGCTTTCTGTGGTTCTCTATCTTTGTGTAAGTCTTATAAATTGACAGAAATTTCATAAAAAGAATAATTGTCACTTTTTGTTACCATTCAGTATTAATCGTAAAGTGTATTTTTATTCTTACTTTACATATAACTGAAATGGAATATATCATGCATAATTAATTTTTAAACAAAATAATTGGGTGTTTGACTGTATTATGTGTAAAATATGGATCGGACTGGGGGAACCTTAGAGGATAATTATTATTTGTGATGGTTTTATGTAAATTGTCTTAAAAAATACCAGTTAATTTTGTAATAATGGCAAAGGCAAAAGTTTGTAGTCTAGAGTGCGGCAAATAGAACATTTTCTCGAAGTTTCCTTGGACTTACATCGTCTTGAAATGCTGCTCTCGTCATCACCTGATGATGAAGTTTTATTTCAGATGTAAAAAAGCTCCAATGAATGATCAGAGCAGTACAGGGGAAACAGTCCCTTCCTGTGCAAGTCTATCGACATGTTTGATATCTAGCATTAATTTCAAATTCTTGGGAAAACTGAACAGCAAATTGGTCTTAAAGGATCCCCATTTTTATTTTTAGGTAACTAACAAAAAATTGAACAAAAGATCATAAATTTAACACTAGTAGCTGATAGTAATATTTATAATTCAGTGGGACCTGCTTAAAAAATGCTGCTTAAAGACAAAGATCTTTTAGGTTGTATTTTCTTATTCCAATATCTACTATTTGAAATTACTTTTTTTGGCCGTTTTTATTTCAAGCTTTTAGTGACCTTGCAGGCCGCAAACTTATAAAAAAAATCAGTTCTATGTTTTTTTTTTATTTGATAATACACCAAATATGTCTGGTACTTCTGTAAGTCTAACGTTTTAATTCATACAAAACAGATTATTTTTTCTTTTTAGTGCTTTATTTATAAAACTAAACCCAACTTTTATTTATCTTTATATTTATTTTGTACCAGTTTTCGTTCTTCTGATTTTTTTAACTTATTTTAAATAATTTAAGCATTTTTACATTTGACTAGCTGTCGCCCAGTGGTCGAAATTCGACCAATTGTGTCAATATCTCTGGCAGGTTAAGTAACATGAAAATTTTATCGTGACATTCTATCCTAGGACTTTAGGGAGAACAGCAATTACACAGAACGGATCCAGATTCGGAACCTCTGTGTGATAGTTTCCTCGAAAATCCTAGATGTCTCATTATATATTTCCACCACCCTGAATATGCAACTGCTTATGGACCACGCATAATATTTTTTAACATTTTTCAACCACCGGGTAAACCATTCTGTATATGCCACTGCCTATGACTCACCATATTTACTCTTTTTCTTTATGAAATTTTTAATTATCTTCTGTAACCATAATTCTACTCTGACCTATATTTCAATCATATATATATGGAACTCTTCGTGGTCTACTCTATAAATCATTTCCTATTCTAACATTTTTTATCACCATCCTGTATATCTATAATTCCTCTTACCCTATATTTCATCTTAACTATATATTCAACTGCTTATGGGTTACAAAATGTTGCATTTCCATTTCCGGCACCCTGTATATGCATCTATGTATAACATTTTTTGCACCACCCTGTATAACTGTAATTTTACTGCACCTTCTATTCCAAGAACCCTGTAAATTCAACCGTTAATGGGCTTCCCTATATAATTATTTTATTAGTTATAATTGCACTCTACTCTATATTTTAAACACCCTAAATATGCAACTGCTTATGTGCCACCCATTAAAAAAAATATTTCTAACATATCTGGAATCGCCCTGTATAATTATGATATTCAACGATTACTTTACCCACTAAACAATAACAACGCTTGCATGCCACCTCCAGAAGTACATGCTCTAAGTATATAATAGCATTGGTCTGTCTATATATAATTACTCAATGGTTTGAGTCTGGCGGCAGCGGCACGCGGCACATTCATTTGTTTGGCATTGACATTATTGACGTAAATAATGAATTTTTATTATATTTTATTTAATGAATGAACCAATATTATAAATTAAGATTAGCATTCTGCACTGAAGGTCGTCAGTAGCTACTAAACAAAACAAAAATGAAGAAAATCGGTTGAGAAACAGAGGAGAAAATGGTACCTAATCGTTTTGTCTTAGCCTATTTATATATAGATATTTTATAATATTTAATAGATCGTTTTTGCGCTGTTGTTATAAATGCTCTTAGATTTTGACATTTCCAGAGTTTTGATATGTTTTGTCATCTTATATATAAAAGTCAATACCTGTTCAGCACAGTGTCGCTTAAATTCAAAAGCGGTTCTTTTAAATATATTTTTTGTAGTTTTGTTTGGTCTACGTCAAAGGTGGAAGGAAGAAAAAAAAATCTTAGGAACCTAGAAGAACAGCAAAAAATGAAAAATTGAGAAGTTGAAACAGATATTCAGTTTCTTTAAAAGCTTTAAAAATCGCATTGCCCCCCCATTGATTAATTAAATTTGTGAATCCTCCTGTATTAATTTAAAAAACTAATCCAGTTATAAGTGTTCATGCCTGTATTACATATGTATCATTTTTTGTTTTAGAAATACCCTAGAACGTCTGTAAGACTAACTTTAAGAGAGCTGCCAGAAAATTAGAGTTAGAGACTTTTCGACTTATGGAGGACATTTTTTTCGTATAGATTACGTTTTAAAAAATGTTCTGAAGTGCAGTAGAACTAAACTACGACTGATAATTTTACAATCGACAAGAACAAAAGACCTGCTTCGCTAAAGTACAAATATATTCTAACCCAAATTAAAATACCTGATCCATAAACAAGCACATATTAACGTCAGCCATAAATTCCTTTATGTATCATTTCATAGAATTAATATAATAATAATACAAGAATAGAATACAAGAACAATCTGCTTTGAAACATAAATCCTGAAGAAGAGGAAAATAACAACAAAAGAGGCAAAATTACTACCTAAAAATTATAAAGAATGGACAAAATTTGTATGTAGACCATAATCACCTACCTTTGTGGTATAAGAGTATAATAACTGAACAAACATTTAAAATCGGTTCGGTAAAGATAAACAATTAAACATACAAACCAGCAAACAACCAAATTTTACCCCTCTATATATTATTATTATTATTATATATTGAAATAAAACCTTAGTTTTAATATTTTCAGAGATTACCCCTTACAATCCCATAAAGCAAACAAATCTTACCTCCTTTAAAGAATACTATTTCAACATTCTAGAATTAGTCATTTAGTTATCTGCAATAAAAACTAATTCTCTGAAGAAACAAAAATCTGCATACATTAGCGAAACATATAAAAAGCCTGACGTACAGCAAGAGTGGAGTTTAGTAAATAGCGAGGTAGTAACCAGCTGATTTCGAAGTATAATGGTTTATCGGCTTTTTAAAATTAAAATTTTGTTATGGAATTTATTGTAAATTAGCCAGTAAATATTTTTATTATTTTGGTATAAATTTGTTTGAACTTTCGAAGTTTACATCAATACTGTAGATTCAGATATGTTCCAAATATCATTATTGCTTAAGGTTGTCATTAGAATCCATGATGATAGCCAGTCTGTGAGAAATAAAATACGCATTATTCATTATAAAATGTATACGTATAAGAAGAAAGATTAAGTTTATAGTATTACGAGAGTCTTTAAACACGAAAAGCTTCTCACTCAGATTCCAAATATAAGACTTCATTAGGATTTACCTAAGACCTCACTTCAATATAGCTATCTAGGCTCTGAACGGGGAGATGAATGGATATAATTTGAGATGAGGTGAGATTTCCTGCAAAATTAATTATTCCTGCATCAGCTGCATTATAGTTTTCTCCAAGCGGGAAAGGTTAAGCTGATATTTTATAAATATGATAACTCATTGAATGAAGCAATTATATCTTCATGCTGAGGTTCTCCTACTGGTATTTAAAATAAAAAACTTAAGAAGACTTTTTTAGCATTGGTTGTGAACGGTCTTAGGTAACCTGTTTCTACAGCAAGAAGTTTTACTTTCTTGTTTAACAAACGTAAATTGAATAAATAATTATTGTTATTTCATCAAATATTCATGTTGGGTCTTTAGGACTTAAAAACCCTTTTTAAAAAATATATTTATTTCCAACATAAAAATATAAATGTTCACTGATTCTACTTTAATTATTACTTTGACAATTGTATGTTTAAACACTAAAATTATTCCTTGGAAGCTTACTACAGACTAACTCAAAAATCCTCGGTAAATCAATTATTATTTCTATTTATTGTTTTTTGTCTAGGCGTGGGTAAAGATGCTACGTAGTGCTGATTGTGCTAAAGTGCAGGTGTTTCCTGTTTGTTACTTAAAAGTCATTATGAGGTCAAATGATTAATAATTATTATTTCTAACTGCGTACTGTCTTTTGACAATAGGTTCATTGTTAGGGTGATACATAACATTCATATATTTATATACAGTGTTATGGTAAAGTGTTCCACAAAATTACCAAATCTCTTTGTTGTAAATTAATCCGAATCATGTAAAGCGATTAATTCTTTTATGTGTCGACATAAGCTCGGTTCTGTAAATAGCCCCACAAGAAGGAATTCATTGGAGATCATAGTAGCCATTCAACTGGTCTATGTGTATCAAGCTATCTTCCGTTAAAGGCCGTGTCGAAAAACCTTCTTACTTGTAGGCAATAATAAAAATCGAGAAACCCGCTGTGGTTCTGCTTTGCCATGAACCCATTCTCACACAAACTGAACTCGACTAACTTTGGGTTCAGTCTCAAGCACAACAACATACAAGCATTAAAGATAAACCATTTGTTATACATGGACGACTTAAAGTTGATGGCAGCTACGAAACAACAGCTGCATGATATGCTTAAAATAGTAGAAGGGTTCTCTAGTGACATCCATATGCAATTTACCTAGGCAAATGTAGAATTATTAATATAGTTAAAGGCAAAATACAGCAGGGGTCCTACGAAATGGGAGATGGCACCTCAGTTGAATCCATGGAGGCAGGCCATACTTACAAATACCTTGGAATAAAGCAGGCTCAACGAATTGATCATACCGCCATGAAAAAGGACCTAAGAACAGAGTTTTATAAAAGGATAAGACGACTGCTAAAGACCAGACTTAACAGTAAAAATCTGTTTCAGGCTATTAATACGTACGCGTGTTCAGTGCTTAGTTACTCTTTCGGTATAGTTAACTGGTGCAAGACTGACAGTGAACAATTACAACGGAAAGTTCGAGTACTACTAACAAAAGCTCAAAATCACCATCCAAAGAGCTGTGTCGAACGTACAACATTGCCTTGGTGTGAAGGAGGAAGAGGATTGGCAGATATAGGAAAGTTAGGTGATCAACAAATTTCTAATTAACGTAATCATTTCCAGAGACTCGCAGAATTTTCTGATCTACACAGAGTCATATGTCAGGTTGATGACTCAACAGCTCGGCGACTAACAGAATAGCAAGTTCAAGTATACCAATAGACAACTGATCAGAAACTGCTCAAATGGAAAGAAAAGCACCTTCACGGAAGACATATAAATGATGTCAACCAAGTTTTTGTCGACAGTTCAGCGTCGAACTACTGGTTGATCTCTGGTCATATGTTTCCTGAAACGGAAGGCTTTATATTGGCAATCCAAGATCAAGTAATTCCAACTAAGAAATATCTAAAGTACATCGTCAAAGACCCTTCTATCAACAACGACAGATGCAGATATGGTTGCCAAACATCTGAATCTATCCAGCATATCACAGGAGGTTGCCAAGTGTTCGCTGCAACTGAATACAAAGAACGACACGATGTTGTGGCAAAAATACTGCACCAGGAACTAGCGCTGAAACTTGAGCTATCCCAGTCGGTAAGAACACCCTACTATATATATACAAACCAGAATCTATTTTAGAAAATAACAACTACAAACTGTATTGGGACCGGACGATTTTGGCCGATCGGATTGTTGCTCACAATAGACCAACTACTTCATTAACTTCTTATTAGGTAAAGATTGATAAAAATATATAAAACACTCTATTTAGGATATGTTTACGAAAAAGGCTTTTATACTTGTCAAATTTATTTCTGTCTCAAAAATTATTATGTAACCCCCTAATTCAACTGCATAGTCATTTGAAGTAAAATGTCCTTTATCTAATGACTCAAACGAAACAATATAATAAGCTTACTATCTGAAAAGAAATTAGCAGCGTAAAAAAATAATCCTTTTAAATTTTTCGGCGTTTTATCGTTCACTGTTAAAATCTAGAATTATTTTACTACCCGAGACTTAGGTATAGCTGTTAAAAAATAACTCTTAGACCAACCAAGCAAACTTACATAAACTCATGAAATAATACTGAATGACTTTTCGGTCGCATGACTGCACGAAACATTGAAGTGTTGTTTACTATTTTGTTTCTTATTAATAAATCGGTATGGCGCAATGATTTTATGGTTAAGCAGTTTTTATCAGTATGTAAAGCTGAATATTAAAACTAATGAAAAGCTCAAATAACAACACGTCTAGGATATTGCTATTAGATACAAAGATTGTTATAATGATTTGTAAACTTTCTAACTTAGTTTGAAGTTAAAGTGTATGATAAAATATAACACCTACTTCTTATAATAAGAAATTAATTGATAACCAGGAAAACAAAGCTTTAACAACAGAAAATTACATTGCCAACAAACACCGAAGCGATCTTTTTGTTTAGGATATCCCCAGAAAACCAACCTGTTAGGAGAACTTACATCAGGCGACAAGCTGCTAATGAAATTTCTGATGGATTAAGGGACGGGTGTCCTCTAGTACTACTAACTCCATACCCAGATAACAAAAAGGAGGAATGATGACATCTTAAGCAATTTTCAGAGCAATTTAATTGTATTTTGTAAAAATAGTCGAAAGTGTAGTTTTTGATATTAACTTGTGGTTAAATTACAACTATGTTTTTAAAACTAAATAAATTAAAATTAATCGCTTAAAATATCGAGTTATAAACGTTTCTGCTCTTTTTACCAGTAATCTTGTTACGACTTTTACTTCCTCTAAAAGATCATATTTCCCGGCTACGCCAAAATACCCTTGAGTACCAGTCTGTAGACCTCAGTAAATAATTCAATCGATCGTAATCAAGGCGAGTAAATGACGAGTTTAGTGCATATTCCTCGTTCATGGGGAAAAATTGTCAGCCATAATGCATAGCACGCACTGTAGGGGTGTCCATCGAGAAAAAACATCGATGTTTTCATTCGATGTAAAACATCGGAACCCTGCATCGATGTTTTTCGATACATCGCTCAAAAACATCGATGTTTTTTCAACATCGAATACTTTGTGTAATAGTTTGATATTCGCCATTTCCAATTACTTAAATGCGTTAAGTTCCGCTTTTGTGAGGTGAACATAGAGTCAGGGTATCAGAAGTGTAGTGCTAATAGCTGCAATAATGTATTTATTATGTAAGTATTGGTTAGAAGTTCAATTACATGAGCGCCATAGATTATATAGCTTCATAAGTGAACTAAAAAATAAAAATAGAATTATTTTACTAAAACAACAATTACAAAAAAACATTACTATTAAAATTTAGTTTACTGGTTAATTTTCATTAAATTATGTCAATTTTCATACGACTTTTGTCATCTTTGGAATAGTAGAGCCGTCGAATGGTAACAAGGATCGGGGCTCAATAGGGTACTAAAAACATAGGTATTCCTCTCAGCCATTTTTGGTTCATCTATCACTTTTGCCTATTTACAATGAATGTATTTTGGCTCCCCTTTAAGTATGAATTAATAATTTGTAGATAAACATTGAAACCTGAAAAATATTAAGTAAGCTTCTAAAGAGGCTTAGATTTCGGTTGTTGTTGTTGAATGCAGGAAGGCTTGTGTTAGGCCATTGATTATTAACACATTTGACACGAGCAGAACTGTTTCTCGGCCTCTAAATTGTTATTTTACAAAGTTTTCTCTTTAAAACTAAATTTAAAACCTAAAAATTTAAGGTTTTTTCTTTAAAGTATTATTTTCCTAATTTAATTATCAGGTATAGAATTTTGGAATAGTACTTACAGAAAATAATGTACAATTTAATAAGCAAAACAAACGAGAAAAAAAAATATAGTTGTTGAATTTTTGGGAGATGATAGAAGTATTTCTCACAAACGGGATTAGGTAGGCACTTTGATAGCCAATTTCCTTCAGTGGGATATATATATATTTTTCAATTCGTTTGATTTTTTACACATAATAATAGTGTTTTTTCTTCAATTCCTCTGTAGAAAAACTTACCGTGATTTTTAACATGTAAAATTCATTATCAAAACACTAATTTATTCAAAAAATGTAGTTTAAAACATTTTTTTATGAGAACCTTAACATATGTTTACTGCTTCATTCACTGCATATTTTCATTGATTTGAAACTGAGGCCTAATAAATTGTGAACATAGAGAAGCAGTGGCAGCTGGACCCAAAATGGCTGATGAGAATAATCATACTTTTAGTACCTTAGGCCCAATAGCTGCTCACAGATGTCACCCAGTGTTAATTAAAATTATTTAAAAATTAATAATTTGATCTTGAATAAATGAACTAATATTATATTATATTTTGAATGTTCTATTCCATTATTAGTCAGACAGTTAGTTTTTTTCATTGATTCGATGTTTTTTGTAAAAAAACATCAAATGGAAAAGATCTGTCAAAACATGGAATCAATCCGATGTATCGTATGGTAAACATCGAATGGATTCGATGCATCGAAGTTTTGTGAATATCCCCAGCACGCAGGCAGTTCAGAGAGTTACCCGAGTCGCTCGGCCAGGTAGGACACGCTGAATGCTGCAGTCTAGTCAGAGGCGGTTTAGAAAATCTAAGGGCAGTACAGACTTGTAATCGCTCAATTTCGTGGGGTTAAAAGAATTGTGTGTATGCCCATAGAAAAAAAAAACACATGGCAGAGCCAGAATCCAACTACTGGCAGGCTTTTGATATATCGAAATACACCTAGTTAGCAGGCTAGAGTCTCATTCGTTATCGGAATTAGTCAGACAAATGACTCATTAACCTATGAATTTAATCTTGAAACGAACTTGAAATTATCAGCAAGGGCAAGGTCATGGTTAAGTCCACATAAAATTTTCCGTCCATTCCAATTATGTGGTAAAAAAATATGGGGTCTCATTTAACGAAATTGAATTGACCTTCAAAGTACATTATTGACCTTCAAAGTACATTTCGGTGTAATCTCTTAATAACTCGCAAAGAATCTGTTCATTTCTGTCTGGGCCATTTTTTTCTCCGGTTAGTTCTTGTTGAGGGAGAAAAGGGGCCTCTAAATGTCAGTTGATTTGAAATGAGTTACAAAGTATTTTGAAATGTGAACTATGATTCCTTTTACACTAGAATTTTTCAGATTCCCAAGGAGTTGCAGTTTCATAATTTTGGGGCAAGAATTTTCTACACGGTCATTTTTAACCGACTTCAAAAAGAAGTAGTTTCTCAATTCGTCTTATCTATGTTTTTTTATATGTGTTCAGCGATTACTCGCAAACGGCTCAAGGAATTTCGACCGTTTATACTGGATCCTGTTCCGGAAGATGGTGAAGTAGTCTCATATGTTTTTCATTAACATAGTTTGTACCGTTTCTTAGAAAATGGGCAAAACTATTTTACAGATTTTCTTATACACTATGCTTTGGTGGAGTCGCCAGTATTAAAAATATGAAAACCATTTTATTCGAAACATGGGATAAATTAAAAACAAATTGGATTAGTGCCGGGGTATCCCAAAGTGGTCTCATAATTTTTTCCGGAAAAATAGCTTATAATGTTTCTTAGAAAATCGGGAAATTTTTTGTAAAATTTGGTGGAGTCGCTAGTTTCGGAACTTGGGGTAAATAAGTTGAACTAATCAAAATAAATGTCAGTTAATATGTCTGTACAGTGTGTATTCATAAAACAAACGATTTCTTTTTATTTATTTAAAATTATTATTATTAATAATTCTAATACAAAAAGTTATTCTTCATAAACAGATTTGCATGGTCTACAACGTAAATAGCAATCACTCCATGCCACTTTTTTAACTGTAGACGAGGTTTGTCATCAAAGAGGAATTTTGATTACAAATTAAAGTTTCTTCATTTTTATTAAGATCTATAATAGTTATCAAGTAGAAGTAATTACAATTAAAAACTGCAACTATTTATGCCATTGCACTAAAAATTGTATAATAACGAGTACTATATACTAGGTTTCAAATATATATATATCAATTTTGTTTAAAACCTTTATTTTTTTATAATATCTGAAATTGTAATTAAGGTTTGTCATAATTGAAAACTGCAACCAATTGTGGCTGTATTATTAAAAATTTTAATAAATTGGAATTTGATTGGAAATAAATGTCAGTTAATCAAGATGGAGGTTCCTGTTGGTTTCTGTATGCAGTGTGTCGTCATAAGTTGAATTCAAACGGAAAATGTTTTATGAATATTATTTAGAGAAAAAAGTTATTCTTCTTAAAAATATTTGCATGGTCGGAAATGTATAGTGTAATTATTACATGTTACTTTTTCAACTGTATACAGGGTTTGTCAGCAAATATGAATTTTGATTAAAAGTAAAATACTTTTATTTTTCATAGTATATAAAATTCTTATCCAACAGGGGTAATAAGAATTATAAAATGCATCTAATTATGCCACATAACTAAAAATTGTATAATAGATCTTCATGTCACTTTTCCAAATTGTGTACTAGGTTTGATAAAAAATATAAATTTTGTTTAAGTTAAGTACCTTTATTTTTAATAACAACTCAAACTGTTATCAAAGTTAACTTTAATTAAGTCGATTTTTGTTTTTTTAATGCATTTGTTTCACTTGGGCTCATATAAGCACCCGTTAATAAAAAATGTAGGAGTATTCATACACATTTATATAATTATTTGGGGATCGCGGTCCAAATACCAGTTCCAAGATAACTTTGAGGCCAGGAAGAAAAACATAATGTATGTATAGTTCGATTTTCTTGTCTGTACCGGAAAAATTAATATTTGTCTATGATAGAGTATTACAATGAACAACTGAATGGTACTCACGAATAAAATAAGATTTTTAATTTTTATTTTGACAGTTCTAGAATTTCAAATAACTGCATCATTTATAGTATTACATTAAAACATTAAATGCAACATGTTGACGGATTAATTAATGTCGTGATTAGTAATCAAAATATAATCGTTATACATATATTTCTTTGATCATAATAATGTAAAATTATCAGTTAAATATTAATATTTTGAACGAATTTCAGCGTTGTCGTTGAATGTAATTAAAACGGAAGGATAAAGTGAAATTCCTCAGGGAAGGGGCGATAAAAATTACACTTTGTCAGGGTCTTTCGGAGGTAGTAGATGTGACGTACTAATATTCGAGTTGAGGTTGTAATTTTTGTATTATGATGCGATTTAATATTTAACAAGATCTTTTTTAATTTCAAAGGCATTCCTGTAGTGCCACAAAAGTTGGGGAATTCTCCCTCTCTTAAACTTGTTTTCATTTATAGAGGTATAACGCACGCAATGCGGGAAACTTCCCTTTGAAATGAATTTGTAAACGGTTGCTTTACACTAAAGTCTGATATTTGTTTTGTGAGCGCTACCGGAGGTTAAAAAAAAACATTATGAATTTTTATCAGATTAGACGTTATTTATTTCTAGACGTTAAAGAATAACTAATCACAATTTTTCATAAATTAATATGAAATCTTAAATATTTAACGCACGTTTCAACAACAATGTTATAACCACTTGGAGTTAAGAAATGCTGATATTACATACATATTGTACAATATTAATATAACATTTAATTTATTATCGCGAAACATTTATGAATACAATTATTCACCTGTTCCTTCAAAGGGTTTTCAAGTCCCTGTTCAACAGTGTTGGACTTTTTGATTTTTGGACGAGGATACACCAGAGAAAAGGAAATCTAATCTATACAAACAGTCCTCGAGTCACATACATATCACAATTTCCCATTTACTAGTCTATTTGATATCTTTTTTTGCCCAAGAAAGTAAAATCGGATGTTATGCTGACATTTAACACATATTTAATATTATCTTTTTGTGACTTAAGATTTATTTTTGTTGGCTTGAAGCCGTTATTAATCGTTTATATAGGAATCTCTAACCAATTATTTTTTTTTCAAATGAATCTTTCTAATACCCAAAGAAATGAGATATTAATAATAATAATTGAAGTGGCTCATAAAACAAGAAAGCATTCTAAGCTATGCAGAATATTTTTAGAAGTATCCTGGTAGTCATATTTTCCAGTCTACGGTGATTAGAACAGAACAAACTGCCACTACTTGGTGCAACTGCCATCTATAATTTGAGTATCTTATTAACCAATCAATCAATTTCTTTTTTATAAAGTTGAGATAAATATGAGTTTTTTCTGTTTAAGTCTTTTTCCCTGTTTTTCTTTGAAAATAGTTGTAGTAACATCAAAACGGCTGAACACATTTAACTAAATGGGGCCTTTCAAAAGAGATTACGTTGGGCAATAAAATCTACCATATTTGTCGAGATATTAATTTGGTTACGCTACTAGTCGGCGGTTTCATTACTTATATTATATTTTTACAAAAAGTATTAAGAAAATAGAGCATATACAATCACGTGAAATCATCTTGTTCCTAGCCTACAATTTCAGAAGTGAGTATAATTGTTACCATGGCATTGAAAATAATTATTACTCAAAAATAATACCTTTTTGAAATCTATAAATGAAAACCGACAATGGTATTTCTTTTTTTGAAATCTGAAAATGAAAACCGACAAATGGTATTTCTTATGGTATCTTGAATTCTAAAAATTATCTAAGAATTATAAAAAATGTTATAAGTTTTTATCTTCCATCGCCCGGTAGTTAATATATAGGGCTTTCGTTTCAAAACTAGCTACTCAAACTAATTGATTTTTTAATCAGATTATGTTTTACAGCGTCATGATTTAGAAACCGAAAAAAATTACATATTTGAAAATAATTACACCAAATTGTTTTAGGGTTTCCGATCACGAATCTGAGGTCAGAAATGTGTCCCCTGTAAATATGTTTTTTGCATTTTTCTTTTAACGATATTTTAAAAGTTATTTTGGGTGGCTAGTTTTGAAATGAAAGCCCTATATACCTAATTATTTTTAAGTTTTCTTGGGAATAAAAAGCTGTATATTGAAAGTAAATACCAAACGTTTCAAAGTCGATTCTGACTTCGCTGTCAATGGCTTTAAATATATAATGAAAATGTAAATTGCAACCTGAAAGTTTGATTTATAACATTAAAGTTGAGATTTTTGTCGTTTTAAATATACAGGTAGCACAAAAAAATTCTAAAGATCATGTATTAAGTTAAACTTTCAAGTTGGAAGAAATTGAAACAGTTGTCTTTAGAATTTATAAGTGGCGTTTCTAGGTACAACTTTTTGCCAAAAATGCGATCAAAGAATTCTGCTGTTTCAGTGATCCCATTAACGTCATAAGGGAAAATCTAGGAAAAACCTTATGAGCAATCCAGATACTGGGTTGTCCAAAAGGATTGTTCAAAAGGATATGACCATTAATAATTTCTTCCTTAATTGTCGGTAACCCGATACGATTGAATTCTACAGAAGTAGAAGCGATACAATCGTCTTCATTCAAAAGAATTAAGGCAGACTCTTTCATTTTTTGTTTTGTGTTATGTTGTTCTTTGTGAAGAATAGTTGAATTGTTAAATTGTATTTTATGGCCTAGGTCCCATGCATGTTGACAAATTTTCGATTTTTCAAATTGACGTTTCTTTATGTAATTCTTGTGTTTATATATTCGTATGTTTAGTGGTCTCGATGTTTCCCCAATATAAAATTTATTGCATTCGCAAGGAATCTTGTATATGCAGTTTTTTGAGTTCTAAGTTTTGTTGGTTGGTTTTGTTTTCGATATTAGTGATTTCAGTGTATTTCTTGTTTGGAATGTTGTTTTAACATTAAATCTGCCCACAATTTTCAATCTTTCTGACAGACCCTGTATTTATGGTATAGTTGTAACTATAATGTGTTGTCTTGAGTAGCAGTGTTAATAAGAGAAGTTCTGGGTTGATTCGGAAGGTTTGTTCTTTGTTCAAGTCTGTTTAACTCTTTGTTGATAAATTTTGTATTTGTTTCCAGTGAGAACATTTTTTATAATTGTTTTTTCTTTGTTGAATTTATTATTATCAGAACAGTTGGTCTTTGCTCTATCATATAATGATTTAATAACACATTTCTTTACTGTATTTGGATGATTTGAATTGAAATTTAGGTATCTGTTAGTATGAGTAGGTTGTCTATAAACTTCTGTTTTGAACGAAGATTCTGTTTTTTTATTAATATGTCTAGGAAAGACAGTTTGTTATTATGTTCAATTTCTAGGGTGAATTTGGTAGTTGGTTCTTTGTAATTTATGTCAATTAATAATGTATCTAATTCTTTATGACTGTGTTCCCAAATTACGGAAATGTCGTCAACGTAACGCCACCATATTAAAGGTTTATTTCCGTTTGATAAAGTTACTTGTTGGTCAAATTTTTCCATAAATATGTTACCTAATGCTGGTGAGAGACAAGAACCCATGGCCATGCCAAAATCTTGTTGGTAAAAGTCATCGTTTAATTGAAAGTATGTGGTTTTGGTACAATATGTTAGTAGTTCTATATTGTTTCAACTGATAACTGAGTTCGTTGGTTTAATGAAGAGTCCCGTTCGAGTAGTTGTTTTACCTACTTATTAAAATGCAGTCACTATTTGCCTAAGCAAGAATTATTCCATATTCATTACCATTACAACCTAAAATTCCCACAATTAATCATTGCCGATTTTAATTCCATATTTCAAGAATCATTTACTTTGGGTGGAATTATGTCAAAGTTGGAATAAAAATTTGTCGCTTAGAATAAATTTAAATTTGAAAGGTTTGTTTTTGAGTTTTTGACTAAATTTGATTTTATCCAGTTTTAGGTTAGGTACAAAATATCGGGGTACTGATTTTAAGAGTATGTTTGTGAAAAATGTACTAGATAGGTAATTAATTTGTACAGAATGAGCAGAATTAGCGCATTGTTTTACTTTACGTTATGTTTTGTTAATTAGTCTCAACTTTTTAGTTCTACTTGGATGTCGTTTAATATATTTTTTAATGTTATATATGCCGAATAATGGTAAAAAAAAATTCAAAATCTGCCTGAAATAGTTTCGTTTTGCAATATCTTTCACAGAATTTCTGAATACATCTATTACCACAATCTAGTTTCTTTTTCCTCAACAAGATTGTGAGAATTTTTTATTGAACATAAAAATTACAACCTGACTTTTTATAGTAAATTGAAATCATTACATAATTGCAATAAACTCTGGAGATTTTAAATCTTTCCGCTGTGGAGAAAAAAAAAAGAAACTTTTCTATCTAGTTAATATTCCAGTCACCGTCTTGAATATTTCGTTCTTGCTTTTAGTTTAAAGCACGAACAATTTTATGTTAGCCATTTTGGTCACTTCACAGCCTCGCGAGATACTACGAGACTTAATTTATCGTTGATTTATTGCCTGAACAAATAATGAGTCGTTTAATGTTATTCCTGTCGGAGCTTCGAAATTTATTAGTTACAAGAAAAAAATGTCGTTTACGTGATAGTGGTTTTATCTTTCGGTGAATAAACTTTGAATTTCTGATGGGAGCCTAAAGATTAATGGCTTTTTAATTAATGTGGTGATGGTAATTATCTCAACGTGTCGAAGAGTGCAATATTAACTTGTCGGTTCATTATTGGGAGTGAGTGAGATATTTTAGTATTTTGTGAAACTTGATAAAAGCATTGCATGCGGGAACACGTGTCGTTCTATCAAAAAAAGTGTAAATCTCCAAGTTTATTTTTCGTTTTTGTTGTCTTCTCATCATGGATTTACATCAAGTATCAGCCAGAACAATTCAGTATAACAATTATAAACTAAATAGAATAACAATAGGAGTTTACAAATGTTTATTTAATCTGCTAGTTGTGTTAATATTACTAAGAAATAGCCATAATGCAATAAACGGGAAAAATTATCAGATTATAGGCTTTTCCCAGATGTATTTATACAAAGACCTGCCAGTGAATATTTCAAGAAAGTTGAATTTTATGGTTCTACCTAGAGGTCGGTCTTACATCTCTTACATCTCGCGTCTTCAAATTTAACGAAATGCATCAAATGCATAAGAAGTGTTCGAGAGGATATTCAATTGTGGGAAGCGCAACTGATGAAGGTTCCCTAACCAGAAACAATATGTATTATATTGATATATAATATATATTGTCTTGCGTACAAAGGAATGACACCTCGAAGAGAGTATTCAATATCTCTGACAGGTGAAGTAACCTGAAAAAATTTATCGTGACATTCTGTCCAAGGAGTTGAGAGAGATCAGCAATTACACGGAACGGCTAAAGATTCGGAACCTCTGTGTATTGATCCTCTCGAAAATCCTAGATGTCGGTCTTACATCTCGCGTCTTAAAATTTAACGAAATGCATCAAATGCACAAAGAAGTGTTCGAGAAGATATTCAATTGTGGGAAGCGCAACTGATGAAGGTTCCCTAACCAGAAACAATATGTATTATATTGATATATAATATATATTGTCTTGCGTACAAAGGAATGATACCTCGAAGAGAGTAATAATTTTATTTGTTTGCTAGGATAGTTGTGGTTTTCATTGTTAAATAACCTCACTAAACATTTTACTAAAAATAAATGACCGAGATGATTTTTGTATTTGGAGAATGCTTTGAAAATACATTTGTTGCAAGTCGAACATAAAAAGCACATCATCCTGAGGGAAGAAACTTTTAAAAGTCGTTTAGATAGATGCAGTGCTACAGAAAGTGTTCACTATTTTCAAAAACAAGAAAGGACAAAATCAGTGAAAAGAAAAATAATTAATCCAGTGTTATATTTGGCAACCATGTGGTTGTTCAGTTATTTTTTAACGGTGTTTGGGATTCTATCATTTAGTAAATTTCTTAAATAATCGTTTATTTGAACTCTTAGAAGATCTTTCTCATGACCAACTAAGAGATATGGACTTTCAACAAGATGGGGTACCTCGTCACATGTTGAAACTAAATGACTTTATAATGCATTTCATGAACAATACATAGATGGGTCAATACGTTGGCCAGCAAGATCACCTTACATAATTCGCCTTGATTTTTTCTGGGGGTATGTTCATCATTGGAATTGTAAGCAAATTAAACTACACGACCACGGTCAAATATATTATATGAATAAGATAAAAACATCATAAAAGCTTAAATCATTTTGGTTTCTAAAGAAACTGTTGGAAATAGTGACAGATAATCTTAAATCGGGAGAAAGGTAATTAAAAGAGTTATCAGATAATAAGAAAAAAAATGGGTGATCCGGTTGAGAAATCAAGTTATCCTTCTATAAACTTTTCAAAATTGGAATGACGATTTCTGACATAATAGAGTTGATAATAGATTCAACTGTTTCTAGACGGCAATATGTTACCAATGTAGAATAACGCCCAAACGGTACGTTTTGGATACCAAGTATGATGTTAAGGTGATATTAGAAGTTATTGAGGATTCTAAATATGTAATAATATATATATATATATATATATATATATATATATATATATATAATTAGTTGAGTGTATATTTTCTTGATTTGAGGTCGTTAAAATGAAAGGATTGTATTCAAATCATGTGTTTTAATGATAACGTTTCGGCCATGTTTTTGGCCTTTTTCAAATCTATTCTAAAATTGTTAAATTATTTGTACATTTAAGAATTTAAATTTTAAATAAATTCTTAAATGTACAAATAATTTTAACAATTTTAGAATAGATTTGAAAAAGGCCAAAAACATGGCCGAAACGTTATCATTAAAACACATGATATGAATACAATCCTTTCATTTTTAACGACCTCAAATCAAGAAAATATACACTCAACTAATTTATATAGTATAAATAAGGTCGAAGAAAACAGCATACAATACTATATATATATATATATATATATATATATATATATATATATATAGAGAAATGAATGGGTTTAATATACAAATAAAAAATCTGTTAAAGAAGCACTCGTTCTAGTATCTTAGATGATGTATTAGCGAATAAAAACATTACCTGTAGTATAAAATGTTTAGATCATGACATATCTGATCATAAAATTTAAAAAATAACAGTTAACAAAATGGTTGGAAACACTCAGAAGATTACAAATATAAAGAAGAATTTGGATGAGCAAAAGTGGAAAAACATGATAAAAAGAACAGTTGAGCAAAATTAAATTTCATCATTCACCGAATTGGCAAAACTTATAGAAGAAACAGAAATACACCAAAGAGTATACAATAAAAATTCATCAAAATAAAAACTGGATTACTCCTCAATATCAACAGAAAATAAAAGAAAGAGAGAAAAGTTACATAATGTGGAAAAAACTAAAAAATATACACTGAAAATGAATATAAAAAACTAAAAAATAAATAACATGAGAAAACATCTTCAAATGAAATATGCTGAGAAAAAATTTAATGCAGCTAAAGGAAACTCACAAAAACACATGGAATGTGATAAATAAATTATGTAACGAAAAGATAAAAAACAGAGTAAAATAAGTCAATTAAGAAATAGTGATGATAAAGAAATAAATGATGCAAAAGAAATAGCACACGAATTCAATAAACATTTCACAACCATTGGACAAAATTTGGCTTCACAGATCAAACAGAACAAAATGTAACATTTCAAGAAAAGAATTAAATCAAAATGTTCCTAAGACCTACAGATTTAAATAAAATAAGAACCACAATTCATAACCTAAAAATCAATAGTGCTCCTGTGAGAGATAACATAACTAAACAAAATATTCAAGCGATTCTTAGTAGCATTGGTGAGACAATAGTGAGACTTATGAACCAAGTGTTGGAAAGTGGAAATTCCCAGAAGAACTGAAACAGCAAAAGTTATTCTTGTACATAAAAAAGGCCCAACAACTGAGCTGAATAATTATCGTTCGATCTCAATTTTAAATATATTTTCCAAAATCCCAGAGAAGATAATTAGAAGCAGAATGGTAAATTACATACAAAAACATTCTGGCTTTGATAAGTATCAGTATGGTTTTCAAAAGCAAAGTAGTACTTTAAGTGCCACAGTTGAGTTGGTAGAATATATCACTGAAGAACTGGATAAAAACAGATATGTAATAGCTGTATTCATAGATCAACAGAAAACATTTGACATAGTGGACATACAGCAGCTGGATAAGTTTTATAAAATGGGTATCAGAGAAGTAGGCTATAATCTGATGAAATCTTATACAGAAGAAAGAAAACAGTACACAGTTGTAAACCAAGAAAGTAGTGAAATAGGAATGTTAAAAGTTGGTATTGCCCAGGGCTCAATACTGGTAGCCTTACAATATCTATTATACGTCCACAGCATAAAGTAAGTTCCTCTAAAATCAAAATACTTCATGTATGGAGATGACACTGTAGTGGTTTTGTCAGCATCCTGTCCCAAAGAATTGGAAATGACATAAATAATGATATACAACTGTACTACAGATGGCTGAGTTATATAAAATTAAGTATAAATATAAACAAGACTGTATACATGATAATTAAACAAAAAAAAACTGTGATATTGAAGTTAAACTAAATCAAACAAAATTAAATAAAGTAGAAAAACAAAAGTACTTACGTCTAACGATAACAAGCCCATTAACATGGAACATACATATAGAAAATGTCATAGCTAAAATATCATCAATGATAGGAGCTATGTGAAGATATACACATCTGTTAAGCTACCCGACGAGAAAACTTCTGTATAATAGCATCATAGAACCTCACCTCAAATATCTAATCCCACGTTGGGGAAATGCATCAAAGTATTTACTACAACGATTACACGAGCACAAACAACGCTGTGAAAAGTATCTTTATGATGAACCCAAGAACAACTACAGTTGCAGGAAATAAGAAACTGCAGTGAATATCAAACAAGACAAACAAGAAATATTAAAAATCGAATAGCGCGAACAAGAAAAACGCAAGATTCACCACTGTACAGAAGCATAAATATATACAATAGATTGCCAGCAACTGTTCTGGGATCTGGGATCTCATGACAGAAATGCTAAAACTTCTCAAGTATTAAAAATCTATTTAGTAAACTCTGTAATATAGTAAAGTAGCAAGTATGTTCTCACTATAAATTCTTTAACTTTAATTTCAATTCTTAATACTTTGTATTGCAATAGTTTTCAAATCCTATTTGTTTGATCTTAAGTAAATAACCTGTTACATGTAAATAGATACTTATATTCTGTGTAGGCCCTGGTAATAGTTTTCGTAACTGTTTTGGGGTCAGAGATAAATAAATAAAAAAAGTGTTCCATTTTATCCAAATTGCCCTTTTGTACTTTGTTCCACTTGTAAATTTCAAAGGTTTATCTGTTGTAGGAGAAACTGTATAGGCAAAGTAAGAGTTGGATATTATTTTATAACTTCTAACTATATGTTTTTCGAAAAATTTTTGGGAGTTATAACAAACTTACCTATTTTAGATGACAGCTTCGTTCTGTAGGTTAATCACTTCTTGTTCCGAAACGTTGTGTTGAAGTCTCTGCGTCATACTTTCAGCTCTGAGATCTGTCCTTGCGTAATTATTTGCGTGAATGTCACTGGAAGCGTTGCTACAATTAATCGGTAGGTCGAATCGTCCTGATATCCTCTTCCAACAGAATAGTCGCGACGAAGCGAAGTGACAACAGCTTTGAAGTGTTTTCTTAAATGCAACCCGAAATTCTCGGTTGAAGTAAGCGTAGATGAGAGGATTGAGCGCCGAATTAAATAACCCACCCAAAATACTAGAGTTATTACCCAGCCTGGGCTGTGACAAAGTTCTGAGCCACAAAGCGTTGATATAACATACCTGAAAACAAATATCATAAGAATTAATAGTTTCATGTAATTTGGTAATCTTAAAAAAATCACGAGGGTGCCAATAATTTGGAACAAATGAAACGAGAATAAGGAATAAAGTAAGAGGTAAAAAGACAAGGTCGACATTTCAGGAATTTCAAATAGGGGAATATTGGATAACACTTGCTTACGCTGTCTTTGAAAAATGAAAATTCACGAAGTCTAAATTTTGATTGAATTTGATTCAGAAAGCGACGTATTCTCAAGAATTATTAATTTTCGAACTTTTTAACCGACTTCCAAAAATGAGAATGCTCGCAATATGTCGGCATTTTTTTATAAATGGTCAGTGATTACTCAAAAACGGTTTAATTTTCTTCATTTAAACTGCATTGTCTTATGGGTATTAGGAAAGGTACCATATAATTAATATAAAGCGAGATTTATTGTTTTCCAGAAAATCAGAAAAACAGTTATCAAGGACTACACTTCAAAGAATTTTTACTGATTGCTCTAATAAGGCTCAATCAATTGGAACATTTTAAATTGTATTCAACAAAGATATATTCGGATGTGAGTATCCGAATATATCTTTGTGTCATTCCTTTGTACGCAAGAAAATATATATTATATAACAATATAATACATATTGTTTCTGGTTAGCGAACCTTCATCAGTTGCGCTTCCCACAATTGAATGTCCTCTCGAACACTTCTTTATACATTTGATGCATTTCGTTAAATTTGAAGACGCGAGATGTAAGACCCACATCTAGGATTTTCGAGAGAATCAGTACACAGAGGTTCCGAATCTGGAGCCGTTCCGTGTAATTGAGAGAGAACAGCAATTAAACGGAACGGCTCCAGATTCGGAACCTCTGTGTACTGATTCTCTCGAAAATCCTAGATGTCGGTCTTACATCTCGCGTCTTCATATATTCGGACTTGATTCCGTATATTTTTCTATGATGTCAATTTACCCTTTTCTAGAAAATTGGAAAAATGTGTGCAAAAGACGGTAACAGTCAAAGTAAATCTTATTAAATTTTCTACGTAAATCTCTATAACTAAATTTGAAGTTAAGACTTTCTTGAAGTTTAAACGGGTCTTACAGAAGAGTGAAATGGCAGAAATATTCAATTAGTGTATCGTAATCAGAAAAATGTTATGCCCCCTCCAGGCGACTTTTTCTATTATAGACGTATGTGTGCGTGCGGGTATTGAGATTCGAGTAGTAAGGATTGTGTGCGTTGAAATATAGTGCACAGTATAATTACAATTTTGCAGATAGGTTAATATTTATATAGCGTGATTCAAAATGTTGTATGGGGGAGCGCATAGTAATTGTGTATACAAAAGGGTTGAAATATTTGTGGAGTAGAATTATAGTTATACAAGGTGGAATAAAAA